>LR990614.1:35372468-35972468 GCA_905147815.2 Phalera bucephala | reverse complement strand
GCGCTGTTTCAGATGCAAATAATCAAATCTGAATAATGAGACACTTTTGACATGTCCAGTTGGAATTCTTCCTCATTGTCTTTTCTGCAAAGTTGCATGATGCATGATGGTGGTCAAATGCTATACCAAAGACCAAATTCACCGTCACGCCTATATTCCCCAGAGGGGGTGGCAGAGGTGTACTGAGTACACCCACGTTTCGCCGACGATGTTAGGTCCCATGTAATAGGGGGCGAGCCTATTGCCATATACCGGGCACAATTCCAGACACCGGACTCATACTGGGAAGTTTTCGTTAGAAAAACTACACTTGTCCGACCTAGGATTTGAACCCAGGACCAAATTCAGTTATTGTTAACACCTACAATGTGTTTAGGCCAGTAAAATCTGCCTCCTGTGCTAGTATAAACTCTCTCTCTATTTCAGATTATACAATTAGATAGTATTTTTTTTTTTTTTTTTTTTTTAAAACGTAGCCCCACACTAGGATTTATTCCTGTGTCGTGGGTGCGTGTACAAACATGAAAATTCACAAACAAATACCCAGACCGGAACAAATAATTGTGGATCACACAAAGATTTGTCCCGTGCGGGAATCGAACCCGCGACTATTCGACACAGTGGGCGGAGCAGCTCAAGCTCTTAACCACTGCGCTAAATCGTCCGTAATTAATAATATTTAGTTAGATTTTAACTTAATGCTGTATATTTGTTTTATATTTTATCATAATAAGAGGATATGATACATCCCTGCTGATTAGATTGGATCTAAGATTGATTTCCTCTCAATATAATTATTATATTTTGTTCATAGCTACATGGTTGAGTCTATTCAACGTCATTTTGCATGGACAGCCCAGCAGGACCTGTTGAAACTCTGTACTCTCTGCCTACCCTGCAAGGAATCTGGCATGATATAGATGGTCTTTTCAGCCTAAACTTGTCCACTGCTGAACATTTGCCTCCCCAATCACTTTCCACCGTAACCTATCCGATGCCACATGCATCCAACAACTTCCTGTAATTTTCACAAGATTGTCGGTCCCTCTGGCAGGCAGTCGTCCTGCGCTGCGATTGCCAATATGTGGTCTCCACTCTAAAATCTTTCTAGCCTATGCCTGTCCGATATTCGCGCTATGTGGCCCGCCCATTGCCACTTCAGCTCGCAGGCTATGTCAGTGACCTTGTCTTTTCTACAAATCTCCTCATTCCTGATCACATAAAGAAACGCCAAGCATAGCTCTTTCTATAGCTTTCCGAGAAACTCTGAGCTTTTTTTTGAGACCTATTGTAAGGAGATGATATAGATAGAATATATATATATATATATATATATATATATATAGTAGTAGATAATAAATAAGTATAATAACAAAATGAGCAATAGATTGATTCTAATGAGATCATCTGATTCTAATCAGATGCATGAATTGGTTAACAGTGTTTGCAAAATGTAGACCTATCACAAGTACCGACTACAGAGTCTGAGATTGGGTCTGGTACAATGGCAATAGTCTCTCCCCTAATCACAGCAATAGTCTCTCCCCTAATTACAGCAATAGTCTCTCCCCTAATCACATTGGAACCTTACATCACCAGCAAAAAGTGGCTGTACACAACCTGCCACCTCCTTATGGGGAATGTAGGGATATGGTATTTATATTTTTCCATTTATTCCAGGTAGATAATTCAAAGAGTGTTCTGCTAAAGATAGCGACACTGTATGCGGAGCAGCTTATGAGCGATTTGATCCTTGAAGTGGGTGGAGTGGGGTACCCAGCACACCGCCTGATACTATGTGCTAGTAGTGAAGTGTTTCAGGTATATTTTAGTTCCAGACTCACAGAGAAATGTATTTTACTATAAATATTTATTCCTATTCTTAATCATAGTATTTTGTATTAATCAATAAATAACTTGTATCAATCTCCTAGGCAAAATGCCTTTTGATCGTATATGATTTGCATCAAAGTAAAATATACTGAAGACATGCCAAACGCATTGTAATGTCAAGTGATTTTAGGTAACTTGTTCAATGTCGATCAATCAATTGGGTCAATTAAACTCCACAAGCGACACATATGCCACATAACTGTCTATTATATTTTAATCTATGAGATAATCTATTGAGAATTTGTATCTTTATACAGGTAATGTTAATGAACCGAGAATGGAGTGAGTGGAGAGAGAGTCGAATTGTACTGCAAGAGACGCCCACAGCCGCATCTGTCTTCCCTCATTTTTTGAAGTAAGTGACGACTAAGGAGGATCAGACATAGGACTTAATTTATCTGTTAATTAGAATAAAGTAGTTATTTCAGTGATTGGAGAATGATCTCACTATATCGCAACTAATATCCCCTGCTGTATTGAAAGGCATCAAAATATTTTAAATCTGCAGTGTCATCCGCTGGTGTATGCCACTACCTGCTGTATCTTAGTTATGTATGTATGGAGGAACTAATTCATAATCAGTTTTAAGCATTCAATGTGGACTGATTGCACTTGAATTTAATTATTTTTACTATGCTAAATGTTTGTTTCAGATATTTTTACACGGGTCAGATCAAGATATCACATCAGAGTGTGCTTCCAGTCCTGTCGCTTGCAGACAAATATAATATCAAGGTAGAGTTAGCATTGATTATTTAGGATATAAGTTCCATGGAGTGACCTAGAATTGGGGTGTAATGTTGAAAATTGTTGCATTTCTGTCAGTCCTAAATAACTTTTGTACATGTTATTTTCTTCTCTTCTTTTCTTTGCACTTTCCGATACAAGTTCCCATACAAATAGTATTGAAAACTAAAATAGAAATTTGCGAGAAATAACTTCATAAAACAAAAGTAGTTTAGACTTACATATAAATGAAACAATTTTCAGCATTATACCTCACTTCCGGGTCACCTGTATTGAACAGGACGAATATAGTACGTCGGCGGACGTACTACGTCGTGCGCCCTGTTGCAATTCTGGCCGGTGTGTGCCACGAGGGAAGATTCAAGTTAAAAACCAAACAAATTGTTGAAACAGTGCTCCACCCACCAGTTGTGACCCTCTCCAGACAGGCGCGCAGAGCTCAAACGTACGCGGCGCGATGTCGCGCGCTTAAGTACAATTTTATAGGGTCACAACTAGCAGGCTATGCAATGAACTTTATTGTTCTATTATAATCACCTCGTTGGTCTGGTGGCAAAGCGCATCGCTTTGTGATCACGAGGTCCTGGGTTCAAATCCTAGGTCGGACAAATATAGTTTTTCTAACGAAAAATTCCCAGTATGAGTCCGGGGTCTGGAATTGTGCCCAGTATATGGCAATAGGCTCGCGCCCCCGAAACGTCGGTGTACTCAGTACACCTCTGCCACCCCCTCTGGGGAATATAGGCGTAACGGTGTGGGTAATAATCAGAGAGATAATCAAATCAGAGTGTACATCAGCTGTCCTTATCTAGGGTTTTACTCTTCTTTCCTATCTATCCCTTTCTAGGGTTACACTCTTCTAATTCTATGTATTTACCTATTACATAGATTTACCTACTATTTCTTAGGTGCTATAACTTAATCTATTACAATGCTTATCTATATACAACATGAAGACGTCGTCCCGAACATGTATAGTTTACCACTCCGTAGGAATCTTGATAATAAAACTCTGATCACTATACCTGAGATGACAGAGTTTGACTTGACGGTGATGCGATGTCGTCTCGGCCTGTCGGATAAATGCCAAAGCCATAAAAGCTGAATGCGTACTGATCAAGGACACTCCACCAAAGATCGCCATAACGACCGGCCTTTATCCTCAGTGGACATCTTTCGGAAGATGTTGGAAGACCGTAACAGTCATAAACTGGAGCTAGAAGATAGTTTAATTGGTAGAAATTAGAAATAGATATTGTTTATATTAATCATCAAAAGGATGACTTTACCAACACAGTGGGGAAGAAGTGGATCAGGTTGGCACAGTACAGATAAGAATGGAAGGATTTGGAGGAGGCCTTTGCCAAAGGGCACACAGACGTTTGACAACATTTGATTCTTTGCTTCCTAAAATTGGAGTTTTTTTGTCTGAATAAATTTCCCACACTTATAGTTTACATAGAGAAGGAGTGCAGAATGCTAATAGTTTTTATAAATTATGCTTAAAAAATACATTAAATCAATAAAAAAAAAACATTACACACACTACCATGTATTTAACACAATACACTTCAAATTGAGAATAGATTAATTTGTTTATCTTTAATATTATTTGTCTATAGTCTTACTGAATGTCAAACATAACCAGCAAACGACGAAACAGTTTTTACAAAAAAACATCGTTTACAGAGAAGTTTTGTGTCATTAATTAAATTATCGAAATATGTATTTCAAGTTTTAGTTTCAATAAAACAAATTTAAAAAAGTTAATCTTTATTTTAATCATTTTTTTGATTTTTTCTTTTTAAATTTCTTATAATTTGTTTGTAAAAAATAGGCAAATTAACAGTGTAGCCTTGGCGAAATCTGTGATTATAGATGTATAGTCTTTGACAATAGAACCTTAATAATGTTCAAACTTTTAATTTAAATTAATTATGGTCGAATTTCGACCAATGGGCGACCACTAGTTGAAGTGAATCATCATTATCGTATGGCGATGTACTTTGAATAATTCGATTTGCAATCAAAATTGATGTTTTATATTATATCAATCATTCTGAGAACCAATCTCGCAGGATCTGGTGAGCCTCTGTCTAAGCTACATGTCCCAGCACATCGCTCAGGCGGCCAAGCGCGGCCAGCTCATCTCCTGGATGCAGTACACCATGGCCTGCGGTCACAACGAAGTCGCCAAGGTATATAATCACTAGTTTTTGCCTATATTTTTTTTTATAGAAATTTAGCCCCACACTAGGATTTATTCTGGGTCGTGGTTGCGTTTATAAACTTGAAAAATTACATACACAAATACCCAGACCGGAACAAATAATTGTGGATCACACAAAGATTTGTGCCGTGCGGGACTCGAACCCCCGACTATTAGACGCAGTGGGCAGAGCTGCTTAATATCTTAACCACTGCGCTAAATCGTCCGTCAATATATTGTCGATGTACATGTATATCTTCTTGGATTTACAAAGGGATGGATAGGATCTGCCTAACCTTAGTATCTATCTATCTATCTTTATCATCACGCCAGATACCTTGTGAGATAGGCAGAGAGCCCGCGCCGCACTAATTTTAGTAATAATATTAGCCCCGTTAAGAAACTGTCCCGCTGATAAAAAAAATACATTATACACATTTAACCAAACATTTGTTAATTGCAAAATAAACGTTAATAATAATATTTGCCCTGTTAAGAAATGTCCCAACGTAGGGCACGGGCCTCCTCTCAGACTGAGGCCGTTTAGGCCATAGTCCACCACGCTGGCCCAGTGCCGGTTGGCGAACTTCACACACCTTCGAGAAACTCTCAGGCATGCAGGTTTCCTCACGATGTTTTCCTTAAAGCAAGTAATAGGTTATTTTTAATATGCACATGCTTTCGAAAAGACAGAGGTGCGTGCCTAGGTTTAAACCCAAAACCTCGGAGTTTGCAGTCCAACCGTCTAACCACTAGGCTCTCATTTCTTCCCGATTTTAGTATTTGACATAAATTTCAAATTAAAACAAAAGAAAAAAGATGGGTCTTAACCGTCGGACAGACAGATAGACGAACAACAAAGTGATCCTATATAATAAGGGTTTCCTTTTTATTTATTGTGGTAAGGACGGAACCGTAAAAATACGAAAGTTTTTAATTTGTAATTATATCTAAAAAAGGTCGTCGACTTCAATGACATATCAAAATAGCGACATCCAGTGGCTTTCTACAGAACTTTCAGAGTGTGAGTTTTATTCACACTTGTCTGGATTTTTTGTAATATTCTCCAATAACTTCAAAAAAATAGACCGTGTCTTATCTGAAGGGCACGTCAAGAGTCTCCGTAACCGGCGTGTATGAGACGAACTATGAGAGCGGAGGCAGAGAGGTCTATAAAAAGCACATGTTGGAACTCAGTACTCTCTGCCTACCCCGTAAGGCATCTGGCGTGATAATATAGATAGATAGATAAAACCTCAAACGCAATAGTCAGATGATTACAATGTTATTGTGGCAGGCTTGTCAGAACTTCGTGAAGTGGAACCTGGAGTGGGTATGGTCAGACAGCGAGCTGGGCGAGCTGGAGGGCGAGACGCTCGTGCAGCTTCTGCAGCAGAGCGACCTCGTGTTGCACAACGAGATGAGCTTGTACCAGTCAGTATATATATACAGTGCCTTACGAAATTCAACCTTATTTGTAGTGCTGCAAAGTCGAAATTCAAATAATTTCGACTCTTTTTTGAATTGGTTGTCGGGATCCTTAAACATCAACCTTATTGATGTAATAAAAAAGTTGAAATTACTTGATTGGTTAATAATCATCACTATCACTACATATTCTTAGAATAAATTTAATCTAGAAGCCGCCGGCGCGCATCAAATTGAAGCAACAATTACTACCTGCAAAGCAGGTATTTACTAGAGATGGGTCGTATTAGGTAAATTAGGTACTAACTACACCTGTTCCTAGTCTGCATAAATACCTTATCCAAATACCTATTCCACCTAATCTCAATGATCTTATACACATATCGTTACTTGGTGATCTCAATCCGCCTATTCTATATCAAATCCTGACATCGAATTATTGATATTTGAATTAATTTTATCTTAATTTTTTTAGAAAATGGAAGTTATAATCAAAAAGTATTTTATTTTTTTAGCGACATTTTTGCACGAAATTAGTTGTTTATTCAAGACTTGTTTTCTATTTTATCATTCAATGAAATATTAGTGATAAATTGGTATCATCCCTTCATACTTTTTAGGTTAGGTCTGTTTGTTACCTTACGAATGTATGAAGTTTTGAGTCTTGCGAAATTTAATATTCCGCAAAAGTTTAGCGTTCGCAATATATAAAGATTATATTATTATTATATTCAATTCATTATATTTACATTTGTTTTATATCAATACGCGTTGTATAGCGCTGTCTCGCTCCCTCCACCCTTATACGTAAGCGGGATAGCAAAGACGTTATAGCTTATGAGTAAGTGAGATAGCGCGGGAACAGGTGTGAGTGCGCGCTAAACGGCTAAACATTAGTTTATAGTTTGTATGTCAGAATTGGATTAGGTGCCACCTATTCTCGTAAAATACCTGTTCTTCGGATCTGTTCTAATAAATACGACTCATCTCTAGTATTTACACGTTCACGCGAGTAGTCACTCTGTGACCGTCATGCGAAATAACGTGCTCTGCGCGTCTCAAAATAAATTGAATTATGCCGTCTAGTGTCATTCCCGCCTTTAAAAAAGGCTGTTAAGCTCAAAAAGAAATATGATAGGATCACATTTCATACGTATCTTACGCATTCAGGTGCCGTATTATTTAAATATCGAATTAATTCTTCAGTCTGTAATTGTTACAGTAAAAGAGGCGTCCATTTTGTTAGTGTTGCTAGTATAACAATTTTATTTTTCCCTAGTTTTATTTGCTAAGGACTTTGTAAGTTCTATTATTCAATGGTATTTATATAGTTAACTACTACATCACGGTTTTAATATTTAGTTACGATGATGAAAATATATATTCCCTACATTAAATTACTACAAACCTTAATAGTACAAGTATATCTATTTCTGAAGATTAATTTGCATTAATAAACACGTTACCGCAACAATGATACCGCGATCATGTACTCTAATGTCATCAACATTTACCCCACAAAGTGGTAATATTTCTGCGCTGCCAACATTACGCGGGTGGGAAGTGCGGTGAGTGCGGGGCGTTTGTTGAATTTTTGGCTTCACCACGCCGCGTGCAATTATGACTGCGCTAATATTCTAAGTACATATTATAAAACAAAGTCCTCCCGCCGCGTCTGTGTGAACGCGATAAACTCAATAACTTACTTACTTCAGCCACTATCGTCCCATTGTTGGGAAAAGGCCTCCTTCCACTTCTTCCATTCGTATCTATTTTCGGCTTTTAAATGCTTTTTCAAACTCAATAACTATCGAACAGACTTTCATACGGTTTTCACGAATAGATGGAGTGATTCAAGAGGAAGGTTGTGTGTATAATGCACCCGTGCGAAGCTGGGGCGAGTCGCAATCTTAAGTAGTATTTTGTTATGTTCCAGATCCACGTTCAGTGTAAAAGCTTACATTAAAATGCGCTTTAAAATGGCCTTAAACAATACGTAGCCACATCTCAATTTTGATTCAGTTTTCGCGTATAACACTTATTCCGATCACGGTCTCTAACCTATTCGCGCCTTTATTAAAAAGGCGACAACCCGATATTTCGCGAACGCGGCCAATCATAGAAGCCGCTCAACCTCCTATCAGCCGCTACCGCCATCCGCGGCATATTCTCACCGACCCTCCCGATGCCCTTACATCCCTTCTTTCGGATACAGATACCGCACACAGGATCAGACACCGAAGAATCCCTTGCCCGCCGGCCGGTGCGGAGCACCACGGCAAGACACCTAGTATACGCCCTCCCCCATAGCGACTGCCCAAGCCGAGGCCGTTCCTTGAGCTAGTTGCCCCCTTGCCCTTCTGGCTCGAGCGTAGTGGTTGCACGCTCGCCCTCTTGTCCGGTGAAACTGTAAAGGCTCCGCGGGCAACAGTCTAGTTCATTCACACACATACACACAAAAAAGCGTATAACATATGAATATTTTGTTAGTAAATTGGGCAAATTGTGATAATATTTGTCTGTGCCCGTGCTTAGCCAGCCGAGCCGCTAGTTTTTTTTTATCATAAATTGAACTCACTGCCGTCTTTTCTTATGAATGTATGTAGGCGCTAATATCAGAAACTATTACACGAATTTACATGAAACTTGGCCGAACTATGATGATATTTGTCCGTGCTGCTCGGGCGAAGCCGGGGCGGGTCGGTAGCAAATAAATGAATTCTGGTCCTACAGGTTCGTGGTCCGGTGGCTGACCAAACAGCGCGAGAGACTGAACGCCAGTGAGCTGAGCGAAGCTGAGATGAAAACGCATTGGGACTCGTTAGTCGCTTGTGTCTTCTCCCACGTCAGGTATGACTCTTATAAAGGTATGACTCTTATCACAACCAGCTAGTATTCATAGTCCATCTTGGCATGCGGTACTCGATTCAGTGCCTGGACCAAGCCGGCCGTCTAGTATACCGCCATTATAAGAAGAATCTCGATTTGACAGCATCTCCATAGAATATTTATTACAGGAACATAAAGTGAAGGTTAGTCAAGAGTCACCGTAATCGGCGAGCGTGTATGAGACGAACTATAAGAGTGGAGGATGCCACAGAGGTATGTAAGGAAAGAACGTGTTGGAACTCTGTACTTTCTGCCTACGCCGCAAGGGATCTGGAGTGATGATAGATAGACATTAAATTAATCTAGCGTGTATCCTAAATCAGTTCGTCTATGTCTATGGTTTACTAAAACTAAGTCTCAGCATTGCAAGCTTATGGAAACTTTAAAAAATTCCATTAGGCAGGCCCAAATATCAGAAGTTTTTTGTTAAAGTTGAAGTTTAGATTAATACATCTGAAGCCACAAAGCCGAATCCCCAACCCCACCCCTCCCGTTACACGACGTCACACTTGTTGACCTCCCCTATTATGTGACGTAATTAATGGATGCTGACGCTGGGCACGGGCCTCCTTTCAAACTGAGAGGGTTTAGGCCGAAGTTCGAGAAACTCTTAGGCATGCAGGTTTCCTCACGATTTTTTCCTTCACCTTTAAAGCAAGCGATACTTAATTTTTAGTACACACATGCTTTTGAAAAGACAGAGACCTCTGACTTTGCAGTCCAACGGTCTAACCACTAGGCAATCACTGCTTACACTGCTTATAGTAGGAGTAGTAAAGTTTAAAGATTTAATGATGTAAATTGGAATGGTGAGTGATATATGACTGCCTTACAATGAAGCAGTCACTGGCATCGCTTGGGGAATATAGACGTGACGGTGTGTAATGAGTGACATACATTTTATGTTCTTTTATTAAAGGTCATTTTTCTTTGCCTATTTTTACCCCGTCACGCCTATATTCCCCAAGCGGGGGTGGCAGACAAGTTTATGGTGACAATAGGAAGATCAGTAATTAGAGAGAATATTGGTTTATTTACTGGTAAACATAAAAAAAAATCACCGTCACGCCCCCAAGCGGGGTGGCAGAGGTGTATTGAGTACACCCACGTTTCGCCGACGATGTTAGGTCCCATGTAATAGGGGGCGAGCCTATTGCCATATACCGGGCACAATTCCAGACTCCGGATTCATACTGGAAATTTTTCGTTAGAAAAATTACATTTGTCCGACCTAGGATTTGAACCCAGGACCTCGTGATCACAAAGCGATGTGCTTTGCCACTAGACCAACGTATCCTATCTTTGCTTATTTCATCTGTCAAATCGGACTTCTTACATTGACTGGGGTGTAGTTTGCAAGCGATTTAAAAGTTTGAGAATGTTCACTGACTTACTTTGCTGACCATACAAATGTACAATTTCAAATTCAAATTTCAAATTCAAATTTCAAATTCAAATTTCAAATTCAAATTTGAAAATTTCAAATTTCAAATTCAAATTTCAAATTCAAATTTCAAATTCAAATTTCATATTCAAATTTCAAATTCAAATTTCGAATTCAAATATCGAATTCAAATTTCAAATTCAAATTTCAAATTCAAATTTCAAATTCAAATTTCAAATTTCAAATTCAAATTTCAAATTCAAATTTCAAATTAAAATTTCAAATTCAAATTTCAAATTCAAATTTCAAATTCAAATTTCAAATTCAAATTTCAAATTCAAATTTCAAATTCAAATTTCAAATTCAAATTTCAAATTCAAATTTCAAATTCAAATTTCAAATTCAAATTTCAAATTCAAATTTCAAATTCAAATTTCAAATTCAAATTTCAAATTCAAATTTCAAATTCAAATTTCAAATTCAAATTTTAAATTCAAATTTCAAATTCAAATTTCAAATTCAAATTTCAAATTCAAATTTCAAATTCAAATTTCAAATTCAAATTTCAAATTCAAATTTCAAATTCAAATTTCAAATTCAAATTTCAAATTCAAATTTCAAATTCAAATTTCAAATTCAAATTTCAAATTCAAATTTCAAATTCAAATTTCAAATTCAAATTTCAAATTCAAATTTCAAATTCAAATTTCAAATTCAAATTTCAAATTCAAATTTCAAATTCAAATTTCAAATTCAAATTCAAATTTCAAATTCAAATTCAAATTATTTATTTGTGAAACATAGGTAAAAGAGGTAGTATCTTTAAATAGTAACTTATGAACGCTATTTTTGGCCATTCAATGGCGTACAAATTCTATCTATCTATCTATCTATAACCTCACGCCAGATCCCTTGCGGGGTAGGCAGAGAGTACAGAGTTCCAACAGGTTCTTTCCTTACATACCTCTCTGGCTTCCTCGACTCTCATAGTTCGTCTCATAGACGCTCGCCGGTTACGGTGACTCTTGACTTTTCCATCAGATAAGACTCGGTACAAATTATTAGTTATAAATTACAATAATAATTAATAAACATAAATTACAATTTTATTAATTAATAATAAATCATTATTCATAACAAAACCAATGTCAGCACCCTTTTTTGCTATAGGATGTTATTGTATCATTAAGAAATTCACACACAGAATAGTATGTCTTTTTATTTAGCAGTTCGAGTTTATATTTCTTTTTAAATATTTTCTTTGATATTGTCTAAATAAAGGTGTTTCGTTGGCAGGTTCCCAATGATGTGTCCAAACCAGCTGGCCAAGCTGCTTCTATGCCCCCTAACACAAGAGCACAAGGACTTCTTTATGGAGCGCATGGCTATTGCTATGAGTTACCAATCAGGTATGTTTATTATATTTATCTGTTGGGACTTACCAGTATTCACAATTACGGGACTAATGAATCAGATAATAGCTAACGATGATAGTCTTTTTGAATTTTGACTAAATTTCATTATAAGTTGGTGCGCTTGGTGATCACGAGGAAATCCTAGGTCGGCCAAATGAAGTTTTTCTAACGAAAACATACCAGTATGATTCCGGAGTCTGGAATCGTGCCCGGTATATGGCAATAGGCTCGCCCCCTATTACATGGGACCTAACATCGTCGGCGAAACGTGGGTGTACTCAGTACACCTCTGCCACCCCCGCTTGGGGAATATAGGCTTGACGGTGTGTATTCATTATAAGTATTCCTGTTGAATCAGAATCAGAATATTTTTTATTCATGAAAACCATTACAGTATTTATGAATCGTCAGAAAAGTAACAAAGACTCTACCGCCACTTCGGAATGTCATTCCTGTGGAGAAGAAGGGCAAGAAACTCCACGGTTACTCTTTTAAAATAAGAAATTACAAACTTTTTCATCTACATTCTGTTGTGGGGTATGGGAGAACAATGTAGGTTGGTCATCAGGTGAGTCAAGTTAAAAAAGCGAATAATACTATTCATGAGAATGGCTACATGGTTCCCTCATTTACAAAAAAAGTACATATTGTGTAAAATTAATAGAAGGAAGAGAGGAAATGTTAACTAACAACAGTTGAATAGGTTGTCATGACTCAAGTGGAGCTGGAATAGCATCTATCCAAGCATTTTTATCTTTTAAATAATCTTCTATTGAATAATAAGCTTGCTTACAAAGTGTTCGTTTTACACAAGCTTTGAACTTATTTTCACTAAGTTTAGTGACGTCAATGGGAATTTTGTTATAAAATCTGACACAGTGCCCCATGAAAGACGTGTGAATTTTTGACAGACGAAACTGCGGTTGGTCTAATTTATTTCTATGTCGTGTGTTATAGCAATGCCTATCACCTAGCTGATTAAAAAGATCTAATTTTTTTCTAGTATACATAATGTTTTCATAAATATATTGACATGGGACCGTCATGATATTAGCTACTTTGAACAGTTCTCTTAAAGAGTCACGACTACTCAAGTTATAGATGGCCCTAATAGCCCTTTTTTGCAAGATAAAAACAGACTCAATGTCCGCTGCCCTACCCCACAATAATATACCGTAAGACATGACACTATGAAAGTAGCTAAAATAGACATCAGTTAGTTGTCTGATCTTCCTTACGGGATAGGCAGCGGAGCTAAGCCGTTTACCTAAATTCTCAATATGAGGACCCCATTGTAACCTGGAGTCAAGCGTAATCCCTAAAAAAGATGTATCATTAATGAACTCAAGTTTCTCATTGTTCAGTATAATATCATACTTTTTACATTTGGCAAAGAAAACCTTATACATTTAGTTTTCTTGTTATTGAGCACTAAATTGTTGGATGTAAACCAGTTATTTAGTTGAAGAATAGCGTCATTTACTTCGTCAAAGTTATTAACATGTCTACCTACTTTAAAAATCAAAGAGGTATCGTCAGCAAATAACACTATCTTCGCTCGATTTTTAATTACTTCAGGTAGATCATTTATGTAAACTAAGAATAGGAACGGACCCAGTATCGATCCCTGTGGAACGCCCATTTTAACTAAAGAGCCTAGAGATTTAGTTTGATTTATTTTAACACACTGTTGTCTGTCCTCTAGGTAAGATTTTAAAAGATTAAGTGCTTTACCATGGATACCATAGTGCTCCAATTTAAGCAGCAGTGTTTCATGTTTCACACAATCAAATGCTTTGGAAAGATCACAAAAAATGCCAATGGCGTCCTGTGAGTTCTCCCAGGCATCGAAGATATGCTTTATTAGAGTTACACCGGCGTCAGTAGTACAACGCCCTTTGGTAAAACCAAATTGCTAATCGTGCAGGATGTTGTTAGCGTTAAAATGATTTAGCATTTGCATGAGCATTATCTTTTCGAACACTTTACTGAGCACTGGCAAGACAGACACTGGCCTATAGTTGTTGGCATCTTTACTATCGCCGGATTTGAACAGTGGTATTACCTTACTAAATTTCATTAAATTCGGGAAGACTCCTTGATCTACGCACATATTAAAAATAACAGCTTGGATCTTGGTATTACCTGCTTACCCATAAGGAATATGGTGATGGAGAAAAGGTATTGCGCAAGGTGGCGCCGTCAGCATTTCCCAGTCGGCGCATCGCTACAACTTAATTTTATATAATTTAAGTTTAGTACGCATCGCGCGCTTATTACCATTTACATTGTTCAAGTATAGCCATCGCGTTTGCGTTACCATTTTCATTCGATTTACCAGTAAAAAATAGTACCAGTGACTGCCTCGTTGGTCTACTGGCAAAGCGCATCGCTTTGTGATCACACATCCTGGGTTCAAATCCTAGGTCGGACAAGTGTAGTTTTTTTAACGGTAACTTCCAAGTACGAGTCCGGAGTCTGGAATCGTGCCCGGTATATGGCAATAGGCTCGCCCCCTATTAGTACACCTCAGTACACCTCTGCCACCACCGCTTGGAGAATATAGGCGGGACGGTGTTTATAGTGTTTTTTTTTTAGAAATTTATAAAATTAGTTTTTGCATATACGTCGCTTATTTCCGAGCGCGTCCTCAATATATCCGTCCCTTATTATTCTTTTGTGAAGTAATAGGGAATATGCGTGTAATTCAAATAAGGGTCAATTTTTTTTTTACAAACTATATCGCATTAGAATAATGTCTATACCAATATTTTTTTAATAACATTACTTTTTTATTAAGAATATAATTATTGAAAGTACAAAAAATGAGTGGTAAATTCAAAGTAGCTGGAACGCCACGCTATTGGTCAGATCGAATATGACGTCAAAGTCTACAATACAAATGTCAACAAGTGCATATTTGTTGGATGTTTGCTATTGAGTTAGTTTTATTGTTGTTTTTTGTTGTCGATTTACACAAATTTAAAATTTTAGTTTAAATTATTTAAGTTAATTCTTACGTTAAAGTGATCTTCACAGCATTATAAACAAGTTGATGGAGATATAATGTCTCTTTTTGTCATTTTACACCACTTTCTCCTTATGTCCGCACCTATCGAATGCATTTCTTATTGTATTTTTACACCTAGACACAACACAGTGTTGTTCCATTGTATAATAGTCGCAAATTACTAAATAAAAATAAATTACAGAATAAAATACTTCTACAGCTGTTCACTGATTGATTGTTATTATAGACTTTGACGTCACGCCAAGCGCGCCACAATGGCGGGCGTTTAAAGTGCTCTTATGTGTTTGCTATCTTCAACATTTTTTTTTTTTACCCTTTATATTTTATTTTTGACGCTTAAATTTTTTTTGCAATTATATATTGATGTAATCTATTGTATAAAAATATAAAAAAAATACACGCTTATTCCCTATTGCATCACTATGTCTCTCCCGGTCGATAAATGGTCGATCGTGGTAGGCCCTTAACGACTGCCGCATGAAGTAGCTACTGGGTATTCGAAAATGGAAACAGTCACTCATAGACATGGGTAGCTCAACGAAATTCCTTGCGTTGACTCAGGAACTCAGGCGCAGTTTACTGCGCCGGCTCATTGCGTTAACTCAAAATTGCGCCATGGCGGAACAAAATGGAACGCGCCGAGTGAGTAGCGAAACGCGCGCCATATGCATGCCGCGCTCATAGGTTCTTAGCACAAACAGCGCTCAGCGCGCGAATTGCGTTGGCTCATTGTTTACTCAGCGAGTGAGTGAGAGAATGAATGAGATCGGTCGGCCTTAACATTTTTCGAATTTCCCGGTCCTGCGCTGTGCGCTAACACATTTTGAAGAAGTGAGTTAACACATTCGGCGCAGTGAACTGAGTTGGCGCAATTGCGCGGCGCAGCGCAGTGTAACTCATGTCTCGTCGCTCAGTCAGTCTGACCGAGTCTAAGACTGCTTATTTTTCAGTCTTGTGGCTACAAATCTGCCTTCACCAATCCGCACTGGGTAGGGTGCTACCTAATCTCTTACTTCGATTTGCCCAATAGTGGGACAATAAAGCCGGATATTTTTATACACAATTAGATGTTACAGGACAAGCAGTTAGCCTAGTGGTTAGACTGTTGGACTGCAAAGTCAGAGTTCTCAGGTTCAAACCCAGACATGCACCTCTGCCTTTTCAAAAACATGTGCGTATTAAAAAAATTGCTTTAACGTGATGGAAAACATCGTGAGGGAACCTGCATGCCTATGAATTTTTCGAAGGTGTGTGAAGTTCGCCAATCCGCACTGGGCCAGCGTGGTGGACTATGGCCTAAATCCTCTCAGTTTGAGAGGAGGCCCGTGCCCAACGGTGGGACAGTTTCTTAACATGGCTAATAATATTATTATTATATAGATGTTACAGGCGCTTGATTGATCCTACTATTTACTAAAAGGCAGTTCAAATCTTTGAGTCAAATATTGATATTTAACTCAAAGATTGATATGCTTGCTACTAGCAGAATTTTGGTATCTACCTATGTCGTCACGTTAGAACCCTTGCGGGGTAGAGTGCAGAGTTGCAATAGGTTCTTTCCTTACAGACCTCTCTAGCTCCAGCTACTTTTGACGTATCTTACGATGCGACAATGATATTTTGGCCTGTGGATGACATTGACAGGGGGGTAAAGAGCGTTGGTGTAAAATGAGGGTTACCATTTAGTATCTTTTAAACTTCTAAGGAGATATTTCAATAGAATGGTCCGCACGGTTTCTAATTAAAAAAAGATGTAAGTAAATTTCACAACAAACGGCAGCTCTGCGACTGTTATGAAGTGACAGCGTCCGATTTTGGCTGAATGCCAAAAGATCCTTGTGGGATTGTATAGATATTGAAACAGGCCGTTAGTCACTTGCATATATTTCCAAGTAGATATTTTAACAAATAGGTCTGCACGGATTCTAATAAAAAAAGGACTTGAGTAAATTTCTCAGCAATTCTGCGGGGTTGTACAAATATTGAAACCGGTCATTAGTCACTGGGTATTACTTCCAAGAAATCTATATCATCACGCCAGATCTCTTGTGTAGGCGAGATCTCACGTGAAATCTTCAACCCAGGTCAATACGAGCGCGTGGCAGAGGTCCAACAGACGGAAGCTGGTCGGATGCTGTTTACCCCCCGGCTGTACACCGAGGATACGTGGGGCTCGGTGCTGGCGGTTGACAACTTCCACTCGCTGGCGTGCTACCACACGCGCACCTTCATCTTCAGCAGTAGACCCTCGCTGGCCGACGTGGCGCCCCAGGACAAGCTCACCGAGTGGACCGTGGACCTGTACCCGAAGGGGGTCTGGTTCAGGAAGAGCTTGCTTATTGTGTGGGCTGGGACTTATGATGTGAGTGATTTATGGACTACTCAAGGATTTATATTGTATATGTGTAAGGGCAATGGTAAGAGCTATGCTCGGAGTTTCTCTGCGAGATCGAATCAGAAATGAGGAGACCCGCAGGAGAACCAAAGTCACCGATATAGCTCTCAGAATTGCTAAACTTAAGTGGCAGTAGGCAGGGCATATCGCTCGTAGATTTGACAGCCGTTGGGGCAGAAAAGTTCTCGAGTGGCGACCTCATACCGGACAACATAGAGTGGGCAGGCCCACCACAAGGTGGAGCGATGACCTGGTGAAGGTCGCAGGTAGAAGCTGGATGCGTACAGCACAAAGCCGGTTGTTGTGGCGATCTTTGGGGGAGGCCTTTGTCCTGCAGTGGACGTCTTTCGGCTGAAAATGATGATGTGCCGAGATCATAAATTTAGCCGAATATTGCTTATGAAATAAACTATTTTTTTCCCGATTTTATCGTGGCTAATTTTTAAGTGCCCGACGTTTCGAGTGCTTTGCAGCACCTATGGTCACAGGAGGGATTGATAAATCAGTGGTTTTATTGATATGTAAACGTCTTATCCAGTGGTTAAGAGCTTAAGTCGCTCCGTCCACTGGATTGAGTAGTCGCATGTTCGATCCTATACGAGACGAATGTTTGTGTGTCCCTACACATATATTCTTTCGGTCTATGTATTTAATGTTTGTAAACGCACCCACGACAGAGGAGTAATGTGAGCGACGTTTTATTATCAAAAACATTATGTACTGCCCCAATGCTGGACAAAGATCTTCTGTCATAAATCGAGGTGTGAGAGATTGTTAAGCCGCCTCTAAGGCTTCTAATTTAAGCCAAGTTAACCAAGTAACCAAGCCAACCACTACCATGTAAAGTGGTAACCGCGTCTAACGGCTTAACCTGCCTTCCGAAGCACGAAGACATTCGAATATGAAAATGCTACAAACGGTCACCCATCTTAGATCGACCAAGACGAACGCTGCTTAACTTGGTAATCGCTAAGGCCACGGTCACACGAACCTAACGATTAAGCTTTGGCCCTAGTTGCTGTCCTTTTTATAAACAGAAAGCCGATGTGGTCGAGGTTGTTGATGAGGATACAATAATTGAACACGGGACCATCGTCACCAGGTCCCCGAGGTGGTGTTCCGGACGGTGCGGATATCCATCACGTGCCAGAACTGCCCCGACGACACCGTCAACCAGTACGGCGAGACTGAACAACTGGAACCTGACGTCAGAGTTAAGGTGAGTTTATTTATTTATTTATTTATTTAATACTTTATGCACTACAGGTACAAAGGCGGACTTAATGCCTGAGGCATTCTCTACCAGTCTACCTTAGGGTGATGCAAAAACTAGTGAAGTAGGTGCAAATCCATAGAAGATAAAAATAAAGAGATAGAAAAAATATTATAAGATACATATATATGGTATATATAGATATATATAACTAATATATACATATAATAATAAATACACATATACACAAATGAAATTAAAATTGAGATCATTCTGCTAAAGTTTTGAGAAGATAATCCTGAACTTTGTTTTTAAAAGACAAGCGATTTGTGGCCATCCTGATATCCTGGGGCAGTGCGTTCCATAGCAAAATGGATTGGACAGAGAAAGAAGAGTGTATAAAATTAGAATGGTGAGAAGGGCATTGGAGAAGACGATTATTACAAGAGCGAAGATGTTTATCATGATTAGTACATAGAAATTGAAAATGGGAGGAAAGATAATCAGGCGAAGCAGGAGAGTAAAGAATAGAAAATAACATTGTTAGTGCCCGTAGAGCCCTGCGCTTGCGAATTGGCAACCACTTTAGATGGGAACGATACTCAGATACATGGTCAAATTTACGTATATTGAATATGAATCGAATGCAGTTATTTAGAAGGCGGTCGAGTTTGTTGAGATGATCTGCATTCAGGTCGTAGTAGCACACATCACCATAGTCGAATATAGGAAGGATTAAGGACTGCACGAGCATTGTTTTCGTGCTAGAGGGGAGTAGGTTTTTAAAGCGATACAGAAATCGCAACATCCCGGTGACCTTTTGACCGACGGCTGTGATTTGGGTTTGCCAGCTAAGTGTGTTGTCAATGTGCAAGCCGAGATCTTTGACACTAGAACTAAAGGGTATAACTGTACCATTGAATATAAGTGACGGCAGAGTTGAAATATCTACTTTGCTTATAGTTCTAGCGCTTCCTACAAGAATAGCTTGACACTTAGCCGGGTTAACAGTCACTCCAAACCTGTCAGACCAGTTCTTGATAGCCCTCAGATCCTGGTTTAGTTTGCTAATAGTGTAAGAGATTTGATCAGCACTGTCTTGTGAGTAAAGCTGAAGGTCATCTGCATAAAGATGATACGCACACTGAAGTTCATAGGTTATTAGATCAATGAAAATAGAAAATAGAAGAGGAGAAAGTATACCGCCCTGGGGAACGCCAGTTTCTAGGCAGCGCCAAGTTGATGATAACTCGTCACTCAAGACAGCCTGTTGACGTTCCCGAAGATAGGATGAAAACCAATCCAGCGACTCCCTTGAGCACATACGGTAAGAAAGAATGGATAATAGGACATCATGACTGACGGTGTTAAAAGCATTGGAGAAATCTACTAGGACAAGAACACTAACTTTAGTTTCTTCCATGCCTTTCCGGATATCATCAGTCACTTTAAGTAGAGCAGAAACGGTACTATGGCCAGGCCTGAATCCAGATTGAAAAGGACTAATTAGATTGTTAGAGTAGATAAATTGCGACAATTGTTTGTGGACGCAGGCCTCGAGCACTTTTGAAAGAAAAGGAAGAATAGAAATAGGACGAAAGTGGCTAGGAAGGGAGGGGTTAGCAATTTTAGGAAGGGGGCGGACAAAGGCTTTACACCATAGGGACGGAAATGTGCTGGATTTTAAGGAAAAGTTGACAAGGTGAGTGATTACTGGGAGGAGAATATCTAGAACAGTTGTAATCATAAAACGACATATTTTATCACAGCCCACTGCCTTAGATTTAATGGATAGGATAATTTTCTTTATTTCACGAGAGTCAACTGGAGAAAAGAAGAAAGGGTTGATCATGGGACGTTTAAGACCATCCAAGTAGGCCAAAGTGTGATCAATAGTTAGACGATCTACAGGAGGAACAGTAGAGAAATGGCAATTAAGATCGTCTAAACTTATTGTCTTTGGTAGGTCTACTCGACGTGTCTTGCCTATTCCTAGGGTTCCTAGGAATTTCCAAATGTCGCCAGGCGAAGACGAATCAATATTGGTTAGAATATGGCGGCGTTTAGCGTCACGTATCATCTTGTTGCATCGGTTCCTTGCAATTTTAAAATGAGACCAATTGTCTTCAGTGCGTTCTTTTTTGAAATTCCGATATGCACGATTTCTCCTCCTCATCGCCATACGGATACCCCCTGTCATCCACGGTGCAGGCGGTCGCTTCAACTTTACCTTCTTAATAGGGGCATGAGTGTCGTACAACCGAATCACTTCTTTGTTGAACAAGCATATTTTTGTATCAATCGTATCGGCCTCCATGACCGGTTTCCATTCAATTTCAGATGCGTCATTGGTTAGCTTGTCAATATCCATACGAGCGAAGCAACGCCTGTGCAGAACCTTAGGATTAGGTTTCGGGGACTTAAGGGCATAAGAGAGGAAGATAAGGTCATGATGCGAAAAACCAGGGGCATCACGTTGACCATGCGAGAAAACGAGTGAAGGATTAGAAGTTATTATGAGGTCGAGCCAGGTATCGTCACCATTTACGTTATGATGTGTGGCTTGAAGAGGTAAAATATTCAAGCTGGCTGACTCTATGAGGTGAAGGAGTTTACGGGAGCGGGAAGAACTTGTGGCCAGGAGATTAGTGTTAAAATCGCCCATGATGATATGATGCTCGTAATCAGACCCCAGGGATTCGAGTACCGATTCGAATTCGGTAAAATAATCAATAGTGGGAGGACAATACATAACTCCAACTATGGTTTTGGCCCCTTTGACCCAAACCTCAAGGAAGAGAAATTCTGAAGAGGCTGAATAATTGGAGGAAGACATGGCTACAATTTTGTAAGGGAGATCGCTGCGGAGATATATAGCAACTCCACCTCCACCCTTACCAATCCGGTCATTCCGAATGAGAATGTAGCCAGGGAGAGCATAGGTGGTTGACAGAAGTTGAGGTTTGAGCCAAGTCTCGGAAATCAGGATGGCATGAACATTGCTATTACTAAATGCGTCATACAGCTCGTCGTGGTGATTAGGTATACTTTGTGCGTTGATATGACACACGTTTAGCAAGTGGCTTAACTGTTGATTAAATTTATCGCGTAAGAAGTTACCAAGATTATCATCTAATGAACAGAAACTTGCATCATTAGATTCATTAGCAGAATGAAAAGAATCATAATCGGATTCTGATATCATAAGAATATAATATGTGCTATGTATAAATATACATATATAAATAAAATACTACAAGAAACAACTAAACTATTACTACTAAAAATAATAATAATAACTCACAGTGTTTGACACTGCTGCATCACCCGCCAGCTAACATCAGCAAGCTATATAATTGACAAGATGTATAAAAAGTGGTGATGTACACTTTATGATAGACGAGGACAATAAGAAAAAAAATAAAAAAATATAGTAGTAGCAAGAAAAAATAAAAAATTTTAAAAACTCCCGTAACTAAAAAAAAATTCGAAAAAAAAAAAGAAGAGAAGATATTAATAAATGTTTTGAAAACAAAAAAGACAAAAAAAAATATAATAATAATAAAAGTAAAAACAGAAAAAAAAAACAAATTAAAATGAAAACAACGTTATGCGTGCACCAAACTGTAAGATCGAGTTTGATAATTTGGAACGGAACGCACCCAATTGAATGTGTCAAAGTGACATTTAATTATTGACAATTTGTTGACAATGGCTTATGACAATAGTACCTATCTCATTAATCTATAATCGCAATTGGTGTAAATAATTACAATAATGACGGTACGTAGTAAAAAACAAGAAAAATTAGTAACAAACAATAAAAAGTGTATAAGAATGAGACAGGCAATAGAAACAGGAAATAGAAGCGACATATTGAACAACTCGACATACAATTACAGTGGAAAGTAAGTACATAAATGATGAAAAGTAATTGGGGTATACTTGCACAAAAAGTAGTTATTTATGAGCCATATTTCTTTCCAGATCTCCCCTAGCTTCGTTCTTGCTCCTGGTTGATAAAGATCCAGTTGGTGCCTTTGGGTACTTAGAAATCAGGGGACTCAACTCGTCTAAGGACGTAATTCGGTGTCGACTTCCATCAGGCGCCTTAATCACAATGATACCGTCCTGGGTCCAACAGGAATGCACACTGAAGTGCAAACGCGCCTTCGCAAAAATAGCTTGCCGGGTCTTCGTTAAAAACTCTCTGATGGAGGTGGAAGAACCCTTCAACCGCGTCTTTGCTCTCCAGACTGTGTGTTTGATGTCAACATTGAAAAACCTTACAAGAATGGGCCTATGGTGATCATGGCCAGAGCTCCCAAGTCTATGGCAGATGTTAATAGACGATGCTGCAAGATTCTTGAGATCCAACCTGTTATTCAAAATATCCAGGATGACTGCTGTGCTGTTCTCGTTAGCAACTTCAGGAACACCTAGAAATAACAGTGCTTTCCGCCGGTGCCTGGTCTCAAAGACATCTAACTGCTTAGTGCACTCGCCAATTTGCCTCCGGAGCAGCCCAAGCATATTAAAAATAAGTACTCTGAAAGTACGGAACTCCTCCGCAACTTTAGCCACAGTGTCCTTGGCGGGACCGGCACTCTGAATTTGTGTTTCCAGTTCACCCATCCTCTTCATGAAGGTGTCCTCCAGGCTTTTCTGCACAGATAGTATCTCGTCCAATTGCGACATGATAGATAAATAAAATGAACTAAAGGTTTTATGTTGTGATGAGCTGGCAGGTGATACAAAGTGATGCTAATGTCACATAAACATGCAACAAACGTAAGTACACTTTATTTCAATGTATAGAATCCCAAATAAATGTAAATACTAGGTTTAAATATTAAAATAAAAATTAAGATTCCAAAAGACGTTTGCACTTATTTGCACCTACCCCCAAAATATAGTTTACAAAATACTATATTTATTACACCTCACGAAGGCCACAGTTTGGAATTTTATGTCGGATAAGTGGGGTTTTTATATCACAAAATCGTCAAGAACAGTCCAGAGATAAATATTGGATATACACATTACATCACTCCCACCCCCACTTTCGGCATATACAAATATAAATAAATATAGGCGTAACAGTTATTTTTCCTATGTAGTAGCTACTGTATATTAATTCTTAATTCTTTATTGTATACAATGGGAAGAAAATGTGCACAAAAAGGCGGGTCTTACCCACAAAGCAAATACGAAGAGGTGATGTAATAAGATGTTCCAATACAATTTAAGCGTGGCACTGCGCGGGGCGGCGCAGGGCGAAAGGGACGTTACGCGCAACCCACATTTGTATTTGCCATATGGCGGAGACTCGTAAAAACTTCTTTCTTTCTTTTTCACGAGACACTTTGATCATATTCCATTTCACACATATTGCATTTAAGAATATTGAAAATATAGAATCCAAAAAATAAACAGGAACACAAAAATACATCAACAATCTATTTTAGTTTTCATGTAAATCATATACTGTTCATAAATTTGCGTGATTCTTTAACTTAAACAATAAAACTCAATTATGTTAATTATAACGGTTATAATCGATATGTTGTTTTTTCATCATCATCATCATCATCATCATATCAGCGATATATACAATGCGAAAGTAGAAGGATGTAGGTACCGGGGAAGACCTAGACTATCTTATCATGACCAAATAGACCATGTCTTATCTGAAGGGCAAGTCTATAGTCTCCGTAACTGGCCAGCGTGTATGAGACGAACTATGAGAGTGGAGTAAGCCAGAGAGGTATGTAAGGAAAGAATCTGTTGGAACTCTGGCGTGATGATATAGATAGGGATAGATCATATCAGCCTATATGCCCACTGCTGAACATATGCCTCTCCAATCGCTCTCCAACGACTTCCTGCGACGGTTCCTCACAAGATCGTCGGTCCATCTGGTAGGTGGCCTAGAATATTTCTGCCCCAACGCCCGTCCGATCTTCGCGCTATGTGCACCGCCCATTGCCACTTCAGTTTACTATACCAATGGGATATGCCGGTGACCTTGGTTCTTCTACGAATCTTCTTATTTCTGATTCGATCACGTAGGGAAACGCCGAGCATAGCTCTTTGCATTATTAATTTAAAATGTACAAAATCGATTGCAGATTTTTTTACGCATATATTAATCTACGTATCTGACTGAAATATTTAGTATTCCCATGTTCAAGAAATTTAAAATAAAAGAAGAACTTGGATGCGCTATCTTGACTTATTAAAACAGAGAGTTCAATAACAATACACGTAAGCGAAGAATCGGACGATTTTTCTGACCAATGTCTTGATTCGTAAATCTATATACATATAATAAAACTGTAAGGAAGTCGTGTCTGTACATGGAATATTTTTAGGAAATAACAAACCGGGTGTTTCATACTATCGATGTAGAAGTTAATTCTGCAATTTTTGGCTTTCGTGTCTGTTTGTCTGTCTGTCTGTCTGTCGGAGGGTATGAACCAGCATCACGCAAAAACTATCAGGCGGATTTTAATGAAACTTTGCATGCAAATACCTTATAATGTTGGCTAACATGTTGTATAGTATTTATTTCGGAAAATCAAAAGGTTTCTCCAGAAAAGACGCAAATAAGCAAAACATTGGATTTCTAAAAAGACGCGTTACTCCAAATCTGTTTGATGGATTTCAATGAAATTTTGTGTAATTGTAGCCTGTACAAAAGATCACAACTCTGTATACTTATATTTTCGAAAAAATTAACAGTTTCCGAGGAAAACAGTCGATTTTGATAAATCATTCATTGTTCCGAAACTACTTTTTAGAAGTCAGTGAAACATAGCACGGAGATATTTCATATGACAAACAATATAGTATATATAAGTTTTCAGCAAATCAAACGGTTTGTGTGGAAAAGTAAAGCTTCTATATCTATACATACTACATATAACTGGAAGGAAATCATGTCTGTACATGGAATATTTTTAGGAAATAACAACCCAGGGATATCATTCTATCAATTTAGAAGCCAATTCTACAATTTTTGGCTTTCGTGTCTGTTTGTCTGTCTGTCCAAGGGTATAAACCATCATCACGTAAAAACTACTAGGTGGATTTTAGCGAAACTTTGCATTCGGATACCTTAAAATGCTGGTTAACACGTTATATAGGTATTTAACTGGAAAAAGTAAAAGGTTTTTCCAGAAAAGACGGAAATAAGCGAACAATGGATTTCTAAAAATACACTTTACCCCTAACCTGTTTTATGAATTTCAATGAAATTTTGTGTAATTGTAGCCTGTACTAAAGATCTATATAAAATCTAACAGTTTTTGAGGACAGAAAAAGAAAGTCGGTTTAGATAAATCATTCATTGTTTCTAAATCAACTTACTACATTGTCGCGGGATAAACCCTACAACTTTATTACTGTTTGTCCTGAACTGCATTGTTACCATGTAAAATATGTGATTATGCCTATACATGAATTCGTCCATGAATTGATATTGGACTCAGGTTCGTCTCCTCACGAAAAACTTTCCAGTGGTTAAAAGCACTCACTCGAAATTGTTCATACATGTTTGATTTAAACACTTAAACATGGTTTTGTGCATGAACCGATGATGCATTCAGGATTGTTTCTTCTGGAGAGAACTCTAACGATGAGTATCTTACGAGAAGACTAACACAAAATGTACTGACAACACTTTGCTACATACTTAGCTGGCAATGCACCGTTAGATACTATTAAGCTGGATGATAATCTTTGACAGGGTAGGTAGAGAAGATTTAAATCAGAAATATTTTATCGTTAATTTAAAAATAAATAGATTAACTGATAATCCTTCTTGAAAAGCAAGATATAGTATACGTTTTTTATGGGACGGCGTTAGTGTTGTATATTGAATAGGATCGCACTATAGTTTAGTTTATATTTTACAAAGACCACCTGTGCGGGCTAAGCGGGGCTAAGACTGAACCCAGTGATAGAGTTAGTCTATAGGGAAATAAGTCTGGTGGAAGTTCACAAAGTATAAAATATATTTACTACACGGTTCAACCGAAATAGTTAGTCTCCCTGTTAGGTCTTCATATTAAAATCGCTAGACAAATTTAATTGAAACTTGAATACTGTGGAATATCTATTATTTCTATCTATCTATCTATATCATCACACCAGATCCCTTTCGGCGTAGGCAAAGAGTACAGAGTTCCAACAGGTTCTTTCCTTACATACCTCTCCGGCTTCCTCCACTCTCATAGTTCGTCTCATACACGCTCGCCGTTATCTATTATTATTTCTTCATACTAAAACGGCTGAACAGATTATAAAGAAACTTAATATGAAAAAATCCACACAGGTATACAATGCGAAAGTGGAAGGACGTAGAACAACAACTATTTATAGTTTCACAAATTATATACAATATTTATAATTATATATAACAATAACAACAGCTAGGATTAATAAAAAAAAAACGGTAGCAAAAAGAAATATACATATTTACACGCCGCTTTCTGATGTTAGTGTACCTAGAACAGATCAAAGATATCGGGGACTAGAGTATCTTATCATGAATAGACCACGTCTTATCCGAAGAGCAAGTCAAGAGTCTCCGTAACCAGCGAGCGTGTATAAGACGAACTATAAAAGTGGAAAGAGACAGAAAGGTCTGTAAGGATTGAACCTGTTGAAACTCTGTACCCTCTGGCTACCCCGCAAGGAATCTGACATGATGATATAGATTATTAGATAGTATTAAAGTATCTTAAGTCGTTAAATAATAATTGGAAATAGGTAACTTTATTTGCGCACTATATCATGCCGATATTATCCATCTAAGTTGTATATAAAATCACACCTATATGCATTTGGTGGGTTTTTACCGGCCTGCATGAAGATGCCCGAAGATATTAATCATCTCAATCATCTTTCGATTTCTCTCTTCCTCTTCAAAGATGACTGGAAGCTTTGGCTCATGCTGAAATTGTTCTACAACGAAAATTTAGTAATATTTAAGTTGACTGTATAAATAATTTTGCAAAACATAGAAGACTTGATTTAAGCGAAAAAAGGTAGACTGCTTAACTTACTTTGTCAAATAGTCGCAGGTACGATCCCCGCACAACGCACGGGAATATTCATTTGGGATTTGTGATTTTGAAATAAAGAATATATTTTATGCGCATACGGGCAAAATAAAAAATATGTTTGTCCGTGTTAATTTCCAGAACGACGGAACCGATTAAATACACTATCACTGGAAAATGGAGGATTTCTCAGACATTGTTTAAGACTACTTTTGAGCTCGGGAAATGCAGGATCCATGGGGGATAGTTGTTTTTATTTCTCCATATTAACACGGCTGATCGGATTAAAAAGAAACTTAATATGAAGGTGTCTCTTAAGTCTTGGAATAATGCTATCCCAAAAAGTCCAACCTAGCTATGTCAAATTACAAAACAAAACGCGTGCGAAGCCGCGGGAAACAGCTAGTAAATAATAAGATTACATTATTTTGTTCTCTTTTTGTTCCTAAATTATTATTATTAATATCGATTCATTCTTCGTTATAATTTTTCTCGATACGATATTCAATCGATTCTATTTGACACTCACCACATTTCTAAAAACGTCAAATTCTAAACGTCAACGTACCCATGACGTGTGAAAAGTACTATAAATGGTTCGTCTATGTCAATGTTACTTGTAAGTTCAATTATATTATAGAAGATGGCATTTTTAATGCAGAAGTATTCCAATAAATTACGAAATGTGATATTATTAAATAATATTTAACACACATTTAGTATGGCCAGAATGTCGATCCAAGTAATTTTTGCATGTATATAGTGAAAATAGATAATATTTAATAGCTATGCGAACTCGAGCGGATGTGCGAATGGAGCGAGTAGCGATGACACACTGAGGCAAGCCACGCCCACTACGTTGAAGTCAAGGCTTATAGGAATTCAAAAGGCTCGCTAGTTTAGGCCATCTCCTCTTCGGTTTTGCTTCCTGTTTTACTCATGAGTGTTTATAGATGGGAGATGAGAAAGTGAATAAGAGGGTAGTTATACAATAGAGGTTACCTATCCATCTATCTATATTATCACGCCAGTTCCCTTGCGGGGTAGGCAGAGAGTTTCATCAGGTTCTTTCCTTACATAACTCTTTGGCTTCCTCCACTCTCATAGTTCGTCCCATACACGCTCGCCGGTTACGGAGACTCTTGACTTGTCCTTCTGATAAGATTTGGTCTATTTGGTCGTGGTAAGACAGTCTAGGTCTTACCCGGTACCTACATAGGAAGGATGTTTCGCATTGTATATCTGTTTTGTCATTCTTTCTTCTGACATTCTTTCTATATGCCCGAACCAACAGAGCATACCCTTTCTCATCTTAACACCGATACTATATTTCATACCTACTCGCTTACTTACTACGCTGTTGCGAATGCAGGCGGTCAGCTTCACTCTGCACATCTTTCGCAGAGCTCGCATTTTCACCGCATTTATCCTACTTTCATTCTCCTTACATACCCAGCTCTCGCTGCTATATCTCGCTGCGCCTTTTGGCTAAATTGCCAACTCATTCACTTGCTCCAGCACATCGTTACCAACCACAATCATTGCATTCGTTCTGGTTTCTTTCCGTTCAAAAACCATAATCTTGGTTTTATTTACATTCAAATGTAAGCCATTGTTCATGCAGTCGTCTTTCATAACCGTGACTAGTGTTTGCAGATCAGTGGTCCGATACAAGTTACCTACTAGTGTTTTATTCTTGATTTTGTTCTGCAGATCGGCATCCTAGTGTGGGGCGTGCAGAAAGGAGTGGAGCATGTTTCGTCTGTCGTAGAGCGGGTGCACCGCTTTTCGGCACAAAACAGGTACCTATGTGGACGAAGTGGCAAGCGCTAAGTTTACTTCAGTCAAAGCAAGTAGCCAACTTGTTAAACTTTCAATAGCGGCAATGTAGTAGGCGGTTTCTCATAAACTATCTCAAGATGCTGGCAAGTAAAGGCTAAGGACATCGTGAAAATTGAGGCGAGAGTAAATGAACGCGAACATATGTTGGAACTCTGTACTCTGCCTACCCCGCTAGGGATCTGGCGTGATGATATATAGAGAAAGAGAGTAAATGAACGCTAATAGAAAACGAAAATGGACTTTTCGTTGGGAAATGGCATTATCGCAAATAGAAAATGTAAAAACATAAGGACATTTTTTATTTGCGTTAATGATTGCCAAAATTCTCTAGGCCTTGAGGACACACATTTCAATGGGGGTATTTTTTGGGTAAACAATTAATAATATTATGTATTTGGCAGCGGAATATATTTTATTTAATTTTAAAAATGGAGGATACTTTTTGTTTTACGAAAATTGGTGGTTATTGTTCAAAACCAAACATTAGTAATGTATTTAAATGTTATTTATATTAAGAAAACTAATGCATTTAATGCAAAAGTTTGCAAGCGATTTGAAAAACTGAATGCTTAGTTATTTAAAAAAATGTTATCATAAGGCCAATTCAGTAAAAATTTTTAAGTTAAGACTGTCGGTACTAGAGGTGAGTCGTATTTATTAGAACAGATCCAAAGAACAGGTATTTTACGAGAATAGGCGGCACCTAATCCAATTCTGACAATACCTAATCCACCTAATATTTAGGCCGTTTAGCACGCTCACTCACACCTGTTCCCGCGCTCCCTCACTCACTCATATGCTTATCGCTTTGCTATCCCGCTTACGTGTAAGGGTGGAGGGAGCGAGACAGCGCTATACAACGCGTATTGATATAAAACAAATGTAAATATAATGAATTGAAATCTTTTAAATACGCCATCTTGCGAACGCTAAACTTTTGCGGAATATTTAATATCGCAACACTCAAAACTTCATACATTCGTAAGTTAACAGTCCTAAGCCTGTAAAAAGTATGAACGGAAGATACCAATTCATCACTAATATATCATTAAATGATAAAATAGAAAACAAGTATTAGTTTATTCAACCAATTTCGTTCAGAAATATCTAATCTAAGCAAAAAAAAAATTTGATTCCATTTTGAAACTTCCATTTTCTTAAAAGTGTTATTATGACTGTACCCGTTCTTATCCAAAAAAACAATTTAACATTCAATTAATTCAAATATCGATAATACGATATCAGTATTTGATATAGAATAGGCGGATTAAGATCACTATGGAACGGTATGTGTATGAGATCATTGAGATTAGGTGGATTAGGTATTTGGATTAGGTATTTATGCAGACTAGGAACAGGTGTATTTAGTACCTGATTTACCTAATACGACCCATCTCTAGTCGGTACCGGTGAGTGCCGGCTGAGTGTCTCGTAATACTCAGTGTAACGCCGGATCTTAACACGGCCTGCATTAAGATCCGGTGTTATATGTAAAAAATGTTTAAAAGTGCTTGGTGCTATGGCGGTATGCTTGGTGATACAAAAACTAATTTTAACTATGATTTGTGTGCTGTATAGGACCACGTTTATAAGCAGTCATAGCCTAGTGGTTTGACCGTTGGACTTTAAAGTCAGAGGCCTCGGGTTCAAACCAAGGCACGCACCTCTGTCTTTTTGAAAACATGTGCGTATTAAAAATTAACTATTACTTGCTTTAACGGTGAAGGAAAATATCGTGAGAAAACCTGCATGCCTAAGAGTTCCTCGGAGGTGTGTGAAGTGAGCCAGCGTGTTGGACTATGGCCTAAACTATCTCAGTTTTCGAGAGGCCCGTGCCCGACGGTGGGACAGTTTCTTAACATGGCTAATATTATTATTAACGAATTATTATTATTACTTATTTAATTCATCATCATCATCATCATCATCATCATCTCAGCCTATACTTGTCCACTGCTGAACATAGGCCTCCCCAATCGCTTTCCAGCGTAACCGGTCCGATGCCACCTGCATCCAACGACTTCCTGCGATTTTCACAAGATCGTCGGTCCATCTGGCAGGCGGTCGTCCCACACTGCGCTTGCCAATACGTGGTCTCCACTCTAGAATCTTTCTGCCCCAACGCCCGTCCGATCTACGCGCTATGTGGCCCGCCCATTGCCACTTCAGCTTGCTAATCTTAACGGCTATGTCGGTGACCTTGGTTCTTCTACGAATCTCTTCATTCCTGATTCGATCACGTAGAGAAACGCCGAGCATAGCTCTCTCCATAGCTCGCTGAGCAACTCTGAACTTTTTTATGAGACCTATTGTAAGAGACCACGTCTCTGATCCATATATCATCACTGGTAACACACATTGACTAAAAACTTTAGTCTTTAGGCACTGAGGTATTTTGGATGAGAAGATGTTGCGCAGTTTCCCGAACGCTGCCCAGCCGAGTTGGATTCGTCGATTGACCTCTCTCTCAAAGTTGGACCTACCTAACCGGACTACCTGTCCCAGGTAAATGTATTCGTCGACAACTTCAAGAGTAGAGTTCCCAACGGTGAGTGCGGTGGGTACGCCATGGACGTTACACATTATTTTCGTTTTGTCCATGTTCATTTTAAGACCCACTTGTTGAGATACTCTGTTGAGGTCGCCGAGCATTCGTCCTAGATCTTCCAGCGACTCCGCCATGACCACAATGTCGTCGGCAAATCGAAGGTGAGTGATGTATTCGCCATTGATGTTGATGCCAAGTCCTCGCCATTCCAAGAGCTTGAAGGCGTCCTCTATGGTGGTCGTAAAGAGTTTCGGAGAAATGACGTCTCCCTGTCTTACTCCTCTTTTTATGGAGATCGCCTTCGTGCACTGCCCTTGTACTCGGACTGACATGGTGGCGTTATTATACAAGCACTTCAACACTTCGATGTACCGATAGTCAATGCGGCATCGCTGGAGAGATCTAAGAACCGCCCAAGTCTCGATCGAATCGAAGGCTTTCTCATAGTCCACAAACGCCAAGCATAGTGGCCGATTATACTCCTCGGTCTTCTGTATAATCTGCCGCAGCGTATGTATGTGGTCTATGGTACTAAAGCCTTTCCGGAAACCGGCTTGTTCGGGAGGCTGGAAATCATCAAGCCTGCGTTCGAGACGATTCGTGATGACTCTCGAAAACAACTTGTAAACATGGCTCAGCAGTGTGATGGGCCTATAGTTCTTTAATAAAGTGTTATCACCTTTCTTGAAAAACAGTACCACCACACCCCTGTTTCATGCTTCCGGCGTTTTTCCTTCGAGCAAGACGGAATTAAACAGCCTCTGAAGGACTTTAAGTACCGGCGATCCGCCCGCTTTCAGAAGCTCTGCAGTAATTCCGTCTTCACCCGGCGCTTTGTTGTTTTTAAGTTGGTTGAGAGCCATCCTAATCTCGTACAGGCTGATGTCCGGGATATCTTCAGTGTAGTGTCGGGTTAGCTTGGCTCTTGGGTCTTTTACCAAGTCAACAATAGGTTCAGCTACTGAGGTATACAACTGTCCATAGAACCTCTCTATCTCCCTGAGCACCTCTGACCTATTCGACGTTACGTTTCCGTCCTCCGTCTTCAGCTTCGTCAACTGGCTTTGCCCAATCGACGCGGCTCTTGCGAACACTTTGGAGCCCTTGTTCTGCTTTATGGTCTCCTCAATACGTCTTGTGTTGAAGGACCGTAGATCGTGTCGCAAGGACTTCAATATCTGTCCATTGAGCTGCCTATAGGACTTAGCATCATCGGAGGTTTGGAGTCTCATGGTACGTCGCTCAGCCATAAGGTTTCGGGTGTAGTCGGATAGCTTTTGAGGCCTATTTTTACGGTGGGGCTTAAAATGCTTAGACCCGACCGTATGGACAGTCTCTACCAACCTATTGTTGATTTCGTCCACTGATGCGCTGCTGTCTAGCAATTCGAAGCGGTTTGACAATTCGAGTTGAAAGTTCTCGGGGTTTTGGATATGTGTATTAGAAGGTCGGAGCGTAGACTTCATCAGACGCGATCTTTCCATTTTGACATTAATATTTAATGTGCCTCTGACCATTCGGTGATCACTGCCGGTTTTTACCCTGTGAATCACGGAGACATCATTAAATATTTGTCGCTTGGTGCTCATGATGAAGTCTATCTCATTTTTTGTGAAACCATCAGGGCTCATCCAGGTCCATTTCCTATGAGACGGCTTCTGGAAGAAAGAGTTCATCATAAAGAGTCTCTCCTTCTCCAGAAATTCGGCCAGCCTCTGACCCCTGGGGTTGCGCTGCCCATATCCAAATTGCCCCACTCTCAACTCATCATCGTCCCGTTTGCCCAGTCGCGCATTGAAGTCACCCATAACTACTGTAAAGTGTGCTTTGGAAGCATGCATGGCTCTACTAATGTCCTCATACATAACTTCGACCTCATCATCTGAGTATGCCGAGGTCGGTGCGTAGACCTGTATGACCTTCAGCGAATATCTTTTGGATATTCTGAGTATCAGGTACGCCACCCTGCTCGACACACTAGTGATGGACACAACGTTGCCCATGAGCGACTTGTGGACGATAAATCCGGCACCACCTTGGGACTGCTGTTCGCCCTCCCGGTAGTAAAACAAGTTGCCGGATTTTAAGGTTATCGTGTCCTCGCCCTCTCTTCGGACCTCCGATAAACCAACAATACTCCACCGCAACTTGTTTAACTCTTCTTCCAGCTCAACTAGCTTCTCATCTGTCCTCAATGTGCGTGCGTTGTATGTCACCAGGGCCAATTTTCGGTTTTGGTGGTAGCCGAATCTCTGCCGGAGATTCTTAGCACCCCTTGTCCTGTCGTTACCATGGCTGCTACCGTGGCCAGGACGAACAGGACCGCCGGGGACTAGGGGCCTGGTTTTCTTGCTTTCTTCCATATTGGTTGGGGGTGTTTGCCATACTCGCCACGCTTGGCAGGCGGGTTGGCGAGCGCAGTTTTTGGTTGTAAAAGTGTTAAGGGAACGCTGCTGCCCATTCCCTAGTTATTTAATTCAGGCAATAGAAATTGACAAAATATTTTTATAAAACTTAGTGGCCTATAGAATATATATAGAGCGACAAGGATCTTGATGGATAACATTGAAAAGGCCTTGGTGTGAAATTAGGGTTGACATTTAGTAACATTTTCCTACCTCCCACGATTAGTAACTAAAAAAAGAACTTGGGTGAATTTCATTGGGTGCTTTTCAGTTGATGACAGCGATAGTTACGATTGTGGCCACGGGCCAAAAGTAAACATACAATATATGAAACTATTACGTAAGGAACATGTGATTTCGGGGCCATGTTCGCTGACCGAAAGAAGAATAGTGTGATTAGAAACCGATGTAAGTTGAAGGATGACGTGGTGACTAGGATTGAAAGAGGTATGTCGAATTGGTATGGGCATGTGGAGAGGATGTGTGACAGGCGGCTAACGAAAGGAATATATCGAGCAAATGTGAGTGGAAGCGTCGGAAGAGGTCGTATCTTGGAAAAGGATCAAGTACGTAGCAATCTAAATCGACAGAAATGTATGAAGAGATGTATGAACGTAGATGAAGCGAAAGAGGTGTGTCAGAATCGTACTATGGCAAACTGTAGTCTCTGCCTACCCCAGTGGGATGAAGGCGTGAGTGTATGTATGTATGTTGCTTAGTCACGAGACGCCCCTTCGTCTCGTAGTCTCCCACGAAATCTCTTGAAGGCGACACCCTTCGGCCAGAACTCCTCGCTCATGAAGGTCTCCAGCTTGGCAGGAGGAACTGGGATATTAATGAATAGATACATGAGCATGTTTTATTGGTCCGTGTTGTCCAGGGTGCTGAACATCGACGGCGCGCTGGACTTCGATGAGCTGAACACGCCCCTGTACTCGCCCGCGCCGCCCGCGCACCCCACGCCGCCCGCAGACCCCGCTCTCGCCTACAAGTATGTATTATGCGTAAAAAACCTTACCTTACCTACCTAAAGAGGCGAACGCGATAAATACGTGTTTTTATACGCCATGCACTTAGAGAAGTATATTTGACTTAGTATTTAGAAATATGATTTAAATAAAAAATACAAAATTTTTTGACTGTACTATATTTTCGAATCTAAATTCTGAAACTGCGGAAGTAAGATTCCACCAGTAAATGTCTTATAAACAATAGAAGCCGCGGGCACGCATCGAGTTGAAGCAGCAATTAGTACCTGCAAAGCAAGTAGTCCATTAGTAGTAACATTATTCTGGGTATATACAAGGTGTAACATAATTAACGCAAGACCGGAAAGTAGTTTGTTCTAAATCGGCAACTGAATCGATTCCAACTATTTTTAAAGTTAGGTAATTTTTTTTTTCATATTTAAAAGAATGCTGTTACTCGTACTGTTTTTTTTTTTTTTTTTTTTTAAAAACGTTGCCCCACACTAGGATTAATTCCTGTATCGTGGGTGCGTTTACAAACATGAAAATTCACATACACAAATACCCAGACCGGAACAAATAATTGTGGATCACACAAAGATTTGTCCCGTGCGGGAATCGAACCCGCGACTATTAGACACAGTGGGCGGGGCGGACTAAGCCCTTAACCACTGCGCTAAATCGTCCGTCCGTTCGCTGTATTAAACAAAATTTAATAATTATTCAAAGCATTACGGCCATTTTTAATGTATTTCTATTACATACACCTCAATACGCATACAAAACTTAATTATTTATTAAATTTTATGGTTAATTTGGGTACCAAAGAGCTTAAAAAAATGGTAAAAAACTCCAAAAAATTGGAAGTTTGATTTTCGTATTGAATTCGTAAAGCAATAATCTAATTGGGGTGTCTGAGGTCTTGCGTTATTTATGTTACACCTTGTATAGAGTACACTTCCCACATCCCCCTGTAAGCGGTAAAATTGTTACACACACACTGTCACGCCTATATTCCCGTGCGGGGGTGGCAGAGATGTAATATATAAATATTCCACTATCGTAATATATTTTTTAAAAATATGAATAAAAATCGCGCATTTAAGGGATAAGACAATACCAGACTTCACTGCTAAGAAGACTAACTAGACTAAGAATTACAGTTCAGTTAATTTTTGCAGGCGCTGTCCAAAATGCAGTGACAACTGTGATGTTCCGGAGCCCCGCCATTTGTTAGGACCTAACAAAGATCAGTTAAGGGTGAGTCAGTTGTGTAAATAATAATAATAATCCCTGCGATTAAACTCTGCCACACGAGACCCTTGGCGCACCAGAGGCTCGGCCTATATCACGGTTATCTTAATTTGCCGTGAGAAAGTGTCGTGGATATATACAGTTTATAACTCCATCTCTTTCCCTCGACACTAAGGTACTGCTGAAGAGGATAGGTTATTCCCTGCTATAGTATATTTCATGAAGGAAGGGTAAGTATCAAAGAAAATTACACTTTATTCAATGGCAATAAGAGGCATGACCCATTTCTATACTTATGGTGTTATGCCTTAATACCATTGAATTAAATATTAATTTCGGTTGGCACGTAAAACTGTCAATACCCATCGTAATTGAAAAATATGGGACATTCGCTTTACGCGGACACTTTTGTTTCTTTGATCGCCCACGCGATTAGCGCTGCCAAGATCACCTGATCTCGATTGACGAGAGTGGACGAACTACGGGAAAGGAGTAGGGGGTTGGCGAGGGAAGTGGAAAGGGGTTTGGGTAATAGACAGTGGCAGTTATTTGAATAGCGCCTTATTTTTAATATTTCAGATACAAGTGGTTATTCTCCCTCTCACCGACTACTGCCATGTTGGCCCACCCGACACCACTCACGGATGACCTACGACTTATCTCCGTCTCTTTTGCACTCATCATAGGTGAGCTCGGTGCGAGCGAGACGACAGGGTTATCTGTATACTTACACGAGTACCGCATGTCTTCTATCTGGCTCACGCAAGGAATTAGTGGATAAGATAGAGAGGGACGACGTGTTTTCTGAATGATAATGTATTCGTGTTGCCTGTATTATGTTGCGGCTTGCTTATCAACGGGATAAAGGAATGGTTAAGTTCGATTTGTTGGTGTAAAAAATAGTGTTTTGTTTTTACTAGTGTTGTTACTTATATTATAGATTGGTATACATTCTTTTTTGTTTAGAGAGAAGTTTCAACCTTTCACTCATCAATGTAAATATTATTTGTACAAAGTGATTCTAATAAAAGAATAATAAAAAATAAATATTGATATGCTAGGCCCGTATTCTCTATCACTAATGCGGTGAAACGATAACTTCCCGTCCCGAAAAAATGTATTATCGATCTGACTTTATAATGGTTCATGAAAAAAAGACCGTTGATATGACCATGACAAAATAGAGCGTGTCTTATCTGAAGAGCAAGTCAGGAGTCTCGGAGACGAACTATGGGAGATACGAGAGTGGAGGAAGCCAGAGAGGTATGTAAGGAAAGAACCTGTTGGAATTGTGTACGTTCTGCCTACAGTGACATACCAAATATGGTATTTGGTATGTCACTGGAGTACCATTAGACGTTCATTTCACGAAGATATCGTAACGCGCCGTGTCACGAGTTCAGTTCATAGCCAATAAGATACTGAGCTAAACATTCTAGTTATCGAAGCTGGATTTAAAAGAGGTAATTTTCTATTCTGTATTTAAAAATCGCTAGAAATTTTACTTTCGATGTTATGCGCATATGTAGCGTTGAGCCGCTGCTCCATTGAGGCGTAAAATTATTTACGTTAGCACGGCAAATTCATGATAATTAATTACTTTCATGTGTATAACATATGTACATATAAAGTAAATTGTGGTTCCTAGAGACCTAGTTAGGGCACAGCAATACTAAATAAATTTCGTAGCGGTTGCACGCTCGCCCTCTTGTCCGGTGAAGCTGTAAAGGCCCCGCGGCCAACAGCGTAGATCATTCACACACACACACACACACGCACGTACGCACGCACGCACGCTCGCTCGCACGCACGCACGCACGCACGCACGCACGCACGCGCACACACACACATACACACACACACTTAACCAATTCATTGAGGGTGACACGCCAGGTGTTTCTTTAAATTGAACCATACGGCGGATGACTTAACTAATACTTTATTGGACACAATAAAATTGCAACTCATCAGTATTATTATTACTTTTATACAAGATGTTTCGTAATTAACGCAAGACCTCAGACACCCCGATTAGATAATTGCTTTACAAATTTAATACGACAACCAAATTTCCAAATTTAAGTTTTTTACTCCTTTGTTTAGCACTTTTATACCTTAATTAACAATGAAACTTGTACGTGTATGTGTGCATATTAAGAAATACGTTTTAGAAATGCATTTGAAATCTCCATATTGCTTTGAATGAATAATAAATTTAATTTGTTATAGCGCACTGAAGGAGAAATATACATTAAATATAGTTGAAATGAAATTAGTTACCGATTTCAAACAACGTTCTGTTCTTGCGTTTATTATGTTACAACTTGTATAAAGAAATAATAAGTATAATAGGTATTTCGTGGAAAATTTGGGTTCTCAATTGTTGGAATTATACCATAGATTAGTATATCGTTGAAAAACTCTTTCAAATTGCAATGGCCGCACCATACATATAAACCGTGCATCTTTTTTTTTTTTTTTAAAACAGCCCCACACTATGATTTTTTCCTGTGTCGTGGGTGCGTTTACAAACATGAAAATTCACAAACACAAATACCCAGACCGGAACAAATAATTGCGGATCACACAAAGATTTGTCCCGTGCGGGAATCGAACCCGCGACTATTAGACACTGTTGGGCAGAGCAGCTCAAGCTCTTAACCACTGCGCTAAATCGTCCGTATTGTATTATGTTCATTATTTATCTATATGTATTATGTTCATTTTTGCTGTGGATGATCATACCTATGTATTTATATAGAGATTTTCTGTACGCGCAATAGAGAAGTGGATTTATTCACTTTATAACTAATTATAACAAGCAGTGTTCAATTTAGATTATTAAAGTATCTATATATTATGGATGGGCTGTTTCTTCAGTCAGCAGATAAACGTTATTCATGGGATAAAATATAATATAAACGAATTAAAAATTACAACTGTGTGAATAAAATAGTTCCCATTTGTTAATTTTTTTATTCGATCAGGTAATATTTTGATGAATAATTTTTGTCTAATGATTAGAAAATATACAACAAGAATAGTCATGTATTTACTAGACATTTCATGAAATGTCGCTTAATTAAATAGGCGTTGGTATTTTCTTCATATAACAAGGGCAATTGTACTTCCTTAAGTGCATACCTTAATATTAGTTAGCTAGGTTGCCTTCTGTAAAATGTACTGCGATCATAATACCATTCACACATATCACGATAATATAGTTACCTATTCGGAAAACTGTCTATGTTCAAACACTTATGTAGTTGACTGTACAAGGCCAAGTAAAACAGTAACTCATGGTAGTGCCACATTTTATGATGTCAGGTGCTCCTGACATCATAAAATGTGGCACTGCTCCTCCCAGTGTTGGGGATTATTCAATAAAATTTTTAATTGTAGGATCGATAAATTAAAATTTCAATTAAATTAATCCTTAGGAATTCCGGAATACCAATGACTTTTATACTTCAAACGCCTCAGTCCCTTCTGTGACAATTGGTGCTGTGGAGCACTCCCAAAAATAAAATGCAATAAAATTCTAATATTTTAATTGTAATTTAATTTTTTAACAAGCAATTTTTGTCCAACTCTGCCTGCATACAAGTCGGCTTTCCACAGCCGCTCATAAAACGTAGTGATTATGTATATACAAGGTGTAACATAATAAACGCAAGACCTCAGACACCCCAATTAGAGAATTGCTTCATTAATTCAAAACGAAAACCAAATTTCCAAATTTAAAGGTTTTTAGACCTAGACTATCTTACCACGACCAAATAAACCGAGTCTTATCTGATGGAAAAGTCAAGAGTCTCCGTAACCGGCGAGCGTGTATGAGACGAACTATGAGAGTCGAGGAAGCCAGAGAGGTATGTAAGGAAAGAACCTGTTGGAACTCTGTACTCTCTGCCTACCCCGCAAGGGATCTGGCGTGAGGTTATAGATAGATAGATAAAGGTTTTTACCCCTTTTTTAAGCACTTTTATACCCCAATTAACAATGAAACTTGTACGTGTATGTGTGCATTTTGAGAAATACGGGTTAGGAATGCATTTGTAATCTCCTTATTGCTATGAATCAAGAATAAATTTAGTTTTTTATAGCGCACTGAAGGAGAAAAGCATTTTTTCCAAATTTAAAAAAAATAATTAGATACATTAAAAATAATTGGAATCAATTCAGTTATCGATTTAGAAGAAACTACTTCCAGGTCTTGCGTTAATTATGTTACAGCTTGCATATATATATAATATCTATGGCCGCTAACGCTAATAGAAAATGTACAGGAATGACACTGGTCATAACAAGGCGCCATCGATACAATATGCTTGCAAGCTTTGCTAGGCCCACTGTTTATTACAAAAATATTATTACTAACAGTACTGTACTGATTAAAAAAAATATAGTTTACAACATCATTGCTTTTTAAAAAGAAACAATAATATAAAAAATAAAATATGAAAACTTCACAGGAAAACTTTGTGCAATAAATGCGTGCGTCTATGGTTTATACTGTTCGCAGTATTTGTCGATTGTTTATAAGCTGTTGTAATGTTTGAACTTGAAATATATGTTACAATATATATTTGTTTTATTAATTTTCCCACATATATATAAGTACTATTTGGGTATGGTTAGATAATTTGACATGAATAAATTGTAATATTTTTTCGGCTACTCGATTAAAATATTCACACAAATATATACTCACATTTAACCGAATAATGAGCATATTTAAGTAATTAATGAGGATCGTAGCCAGCAGCGTCCCATGTCCAGCACTGAACTTCTATAGACTGATGATGATTCAAATTCAAATAGATCTTATTGTGGTACATAGGTAGAAGTATGCAAAATATTGAGATTATGATGGTGCAGCTATGACCCGCCTTTATGGCATACAATAATTTATTATAACAATTATGAAAATGAAAATTATAAAATTATTATGAAAATTATAAAACAAAATTATATACTATACTATTGATAATGTCAAAAATATACATTAATTCAATTTCTATTTCTAATTTACGTCGGTCAGATAATCTTTTAAGTTATAATAACATTTCTCATTTAAAAAATTATAATGATCGGTACGCATTTATTGCGTAAGGAATAAATTAATAAAACACGTAAACACGGGGGAATATAAATGTACTGAGTGCTACGCGACACCGGTACTAGTCGCACAAAACGTGGGAGCATGCCAAATGAAACCAATATATGCAAATAAAAAATATTTATTTCTTACATGTTTGACAATATAAGTCGATATAGAACGTAGAATAATATGAAATAATCAAAGCTCTCGTAATCTTTAAACAACAATCGTCAAAACTTTTCATAATAAACTTTAACAGCAAGTAATGCTTAAGCAAACATGCATACTTAACGAATTTTTCATCAATTTTCTTACGAAAATCTAAAATAAGTATGACGACTGTGGAGCCAAATGGTCTGTTTTTAGTTTAAGTATGATTTAAGAGATCAATTCTGCACCTTCATATTCTACAAAAATTAATGTGCAGAAGTGATCTATTTAATATTCATAATCTCTAACTGATTTACTTGCAATCCACCACTTTATATGATCAATACTTAGATTATAGCGAAAGGCGTTTTAATTATCTTAGAAAGGTATTCATCGTATCATAGACCACTTTAGCTTCCTGATCTTTCTATATAGTATTTATATTCTTTATAAAATATATTGTCAGTAAGATATAAGATAGAACTAGACTTGTGTCGCACGTGTTGAAGAACTACGAACATAAAATGAGAGTGATCTTGCGGCGTGTCAATAGAAATTAATTATCGTGACTTCGTGTCATTGAGACTTGATTTCACTTCAAAACTGTAGGCCTAGACTAATGTGCCATACGCTTGATGTCGATCCTATTCGATCAAACTTAAACGCTGAAGCATAAGAGATAGTTCACATATTATAGAAATTCATATCTGCCTATGCTTTCAGAATTTAAGATTTCAGAACTAATGCATGAAAAAACGTGTGAGTTGTGTGCGGTAAGAAGTCCCTGAATATTCTCAATGTTACAAATCAGTAATTCTCTTATTTTAAACGTTGGTGGTCATTGTAAATTAAAATGTTAGCCACATTTAAAAATTATATAGATCAAGATCAGTGGCACAAGTCTGTTTCCTTCCAAACCTTAAAGTTATCATGAAATTAATTCGTTCCATTTTAAAATTAATATTTATATCTAGAATCTTAAACTTGATTAAGTAGTTGAAACTTATATAGTACTCTCGTTGACTTGACGAAATTAAAAATCTAGATCCGTATGATTATATAGACGTAAATCGAACTGTGAAGTAATCCCCCGTTCGCACTGGCTTTTTCAACGCGCGGTGTTAAAGCGATGTAAGCGCTTTTCAAAAAATCTATTATTTAACGTTTGTTTTATTCCAGTGCTTGATTAACGCGTATCGAAAAAGCGTTCCTGCGAACGGGGGTTCATCATTGAGAATCTTGAGATTGTTATTCTAAACTTAATTAATTAATGAAATATACATAGAAACTTTTAAGAAATGCAAAGCTAGTACGCATCTGTGGTACATAGTGTAGTTAAAGAAATAAGTATATTATGCAAACATAATATAATTATGGCGATCTAAAATAGAAGTTTGTAGAAAATACCAAACATACTTAGATGATACATTCTGGTGCTTGGTTTTTAAACAAGCGTATTTTGTAAAAAAAAATATAATGAAACAGTCCAGCAATTCAGACATCAAAGAAGTGGATCCTTGGGGGTCCAAATAACGACGAAACGAAACGAGCCAACATGAATTGCTTCGATGTACTGTATAGAGGGAGACACAAGAGTGAGGCACCGGTGCGTTCTGGAGCCTCTGCCGTATCGAGATAACGCCAAAACTTTTAATTGAACGTTTAAGGTTGATATTTAAGTGTTTTTTACTGATATATGATAATTTTCATTGTCAATAATCTCTTTAAATTGCTATAAACTTCTACTCAATATCACCTTTCCTTACACAAATCAAAACTTACATTGATAAAAATTATAATAGTTTTATTATTTTACACATTTCGTTAGTGACATGTTTTTGTGTGCAGCACAAATATAAAATGGACATTTTTTTTGAACATTTTTTGTGCTTTTATAATTTAAAAGAAATGGACAAGTATATATAGTGTGCTGTATTTAGTGAATACAATTAAATATATATTGCACTATAAAAGAAGGAATAAGAATGAATATTTTTAAGTACTAATATTGAGCTTTATACTCTTATCTATTTTATATCACACTGGATGGAATAATAAATGGTGATTTTGGAAAATTAGAAAATTTAGTAAATAAAAGCAAATAAAAGTATTGCTTTTTGGTATTCACAGTCTTCGATTCCATAATAAAATAAGACTATGGTTAGTTTCCGAATGTCTTTTAAAATGTTATAGTCAAAAAAATTATTTTCTTAAACAATTGAATATACCGTTTATTTTTTTCACGTTTTTGATCTCATAATGCTCTCACTTGGTGTGTATCACAGTGTTGCGTTATTAAAAAATAATATGAATCGACACAATGATTAAAAAAATACTTAAAACAATTATTTCAGCAAGCACTAAGCATTTATATACTATAGACACTGACTTACAGCAGTATTTGAGATAGTTGGTCATTGTAATGGCAACCTTTGGACCTATTTGTAATAATATCAGTAGTAAAAAAAAACCTGTCACTAAGCTTTTCGCACGCATTCAAGTCGCGACAAAGATAGTTTAAGCTATTGGCCGCTTAGTCGGATTTATCCGGTATATATTTTTGTGCCCGTACCGCCACTGTCATTTTTCTGTCGGATAAATCCGACAGAAAAACTGCTTTCATATTTTTTTTGTTTATAGCTACGTCTGTAACAGTTAACGTGATAGAATCACTTGTCATAGTTCCAATTTTTTTGTCAATTATTAAAGCATAAAACCCCAAAGCGGGGGTGGCAGAGGTGTACTGGATACACCCACTATTCGCCGACGATGTTAGGTCCCATGTAATTAGGGGCGAGCCTCTTGCCATATAACGGACACAATCCCAGACTCCGGACTGATTCTGGGAATTTTTCGATAGGAAACCTGCATTTTTCCGACTTAGGATTTGAACCCTGGACCTCGTGACCACAAAGCACATTATTCGCGACTATACTAACGGGGCAATTAATAAAAATTGATAGTAATATTTAAAAACATCAACTGTTGTAGTCAATTTCTATCAAAACTTACTTTGTGATTTGATTGTGTGGTCCCAATCTAAACAACATTTGTATTCTAATACTCTGGACTAAAAACTAATCCAGTAACAGACATCACTTGTTACATGGTATGTGACATGTGAAAAATATCACTTAATACAAAATAATACATTAAAATTTTCAAAATACAAAATACTCACGGCGGTATAATCTCGACGAAAGCAAATAATGTCAAGTTATAGTTCTACATTTTCGTACAAAATGTTTGTTTCGTAGAAAAAATATTGTCTTTACGTGTGTGGTCATAGCAGGAGATCCTTGGGGAACAGGTTCATAGAAGCGTAGTCTTCTAGTACCTGTGAAAGAAGAGATTGTTAGTGTATAAGAAAACTTTTAAATATCTAGGGCACATTCTTACAGACGACCTTAAAAACAATATGGATATTGAGAGGGAGCGCAGAGCACTATCGGTCATAGGTGATATTCTGACCCGTAGATTTTACCGTTGCTCTGAAGATGTTAAGCTCACGTTCTTTAAGGCGTACTGTCAAGGCTTTTATTAGGGTAATCTATGGGTCAGACACACCATAAGATTGATGGATGCCCTGCGGGTCCAATATAACAATATCTTCAGAATGCTGCTGGGACTACCCCAGTTTTGCAGTGCCTCGGAGATGTTTGTACAGTACCAAACTGATGGTTTTTTAGGCATCATTAGGAAAAGACTGCAATATTAATAAGATCGGTGAGGCTCAGTCCCAACAGTATACTGAAGGTTTTGGCGGAAGACATTACCTCCCCTATGTGGCAATGTCTAATAAAAAGATGCATGGCAGTAAATCAAATTAATTTATTTTAATTTAAAAAATAATATAAGCCTTGTTCAGACACTGTCCCACCGTTGGGCAAGGGCCTCCTCTCAGACTGAGTCGGTTTAGGCTAAAGTCCACCACGCCGGCCCAGTGCAGGTTGGCGAACTTCACACACCTTCGAAAAACTCTTAGGCAACCTCAAGGTTTCCTCACGATGTTTTCCTTCACCGGTAAAGCAAGTGATCGTTTAGTTTTCATACGCACATGCTTTCGAAAAGACAGAGGTGGGTGCCTGGGTTTGAACCCGATACCTCTGACTTTGCAGTCCAAAGGTCTAATTCTAGGCTATTACTGCTGTTATTTAAATTATTTTAATTTAATTCGGTTTAATTTGATTTATTTTAATTTAATTTCTATTTCTATGAATTTAGGCTTACTAACAAATAATGGATGAAATAGTTGTCTAAGCAAATAAATGAATTATTATTATTGTTCGCGACACGTAGACATACCCGTGAACGGGTGCTGTTTGTGTGGACTGGTCCACCGGAATCCTTCCATCCTCCTTTCAAGACTAGCTAACTGGGAAGTTAGTTAAAAAACGATTGCATAATTTGTACCCAACAGACGGCAAGAAAGCGAGTTACGAGAAACGAAGTAAAACTGGATGTACTGTAATTTTGTTGGTGAATATATCTTTATCTTACCTCCCGTAAAGCATCAGCAGTGGGCCTGGGCTTGTCCAGCTGGACGATATTCCGCAGCTTGGAGCCGTCTAGGCACAGCTGCTTGTTGAGCAGCAGCTCGGCGCCAGCGCTGGGCTCGAGCGGCGTGTGTTCCAGCGAGTACTTGCGGCAGATGTCCGCCCACGCTGTCAGGTGCTTGTCATTCGCCTCCTCCGCCACTGATGCTATGTCCGTCTGGAGACGATTTAATCATCATCATATCATCAACTGACTCAAAGAGTCTCCGTAACCGGCGAACGTGTATAAGACGAACTATGAGAGTGGATGAAGCCGGAGAGGTATGTAAGGAAAGAACCTGTACTCTCTGCCTACCAGCAAGGAATCTGGCGTGACGATATAGATAGATAGACATCATCAATCAGCCCGGTAGCCAGTGTAAGCCTCTCTTCTATCACGCACATAGTTCCGGTCCTGTGCTAGACTATTTAACTTAAACATATATCTATTTTTCTCATAATCACATCACCAGTCAGCCTGTTTCTACCCATTGCTGAGTGCAAGCTTCTTCTCTATAACGGCATACGTTCTGGTCCTGTGCTAGTCTATTTTAACTCGACTGCCTCGTTAGCCTAGTGGCAAAGCGCATCGCTTTGTGATCACGAGGTACTGGGTTCAAACCCTAGGTCGGACAAGTATAGTTTTTCTAACGAAAAACTTCCCAGTACGAGTCCGAAGTCTGGAATATGGCAATAGGCTCGCCCCCTATTTCATGAGGTCTAACATCGTCGGCGAAACGTGGGTGTACTCAGTACATCTCTGCCACCCCCGCACGGGAATATAGGCGTGACGGTGTGTGTGTAACAATTTTACCGCTTACAGCGGGATGGGGGAAGTGTACTCTATACAAGGCGTAACACAATTATCGCAAGACCTCAGACACCCTTATTAGATAATTGCTTTATGAATTCAATACGAAAATAAATCTACCCAAATTAACCATAAAGTATATTAATTATAATTAACTTTTGTATGCACATTTAGGTTAGGTAATAGAAATACATTTAAAATGGCCGTAATGCTTTGAATAATTATTAAATTTTGTTTAATACAGCGATCAGAACGAGTAACAGCATTTTTTGGGGGGAGAAAAAATTAACTAACTTTAAAAAATAGTGCAAAACGATTCAGTCGCCGATTTAGAACAAACTACTTTCAGGTCTTGCGGGAATTATGTTACAGGTTCCAATATAATAGAAGGCAATCCTGTTGCCATTAACTGGGCACAATTCCAGACTTCAGACACAATTCTAAAACTATTTTTTTTAATTTTCTCTTGCCATTGGTCTAAAGCCATTGGTCCCGGTTACCACCTAAAGTGGTAGCAAGATATAAGCCAATTTGGAAGCCTGATAGGCGGCTTGATATGTTCCAACATTAGGTAGCCATGTGGCTGCCTCCGTAGAAACCGTATTGAAACTGCACGGTAGAGTATGATCTAGTCTCTCATCTCGATTTGTGAGAAGTCTTGTCCAGTAGTGGGAGAATATAACCTGATGAATTATATTCCAAGCAGTGATAGCCTAGTGGTTAGACCGTTGGACTGCAAAGTCAGAGGTCTCTAGTTCAAACCAAGGCATGCACCTGTCTTTTTTGAAAGCATGTGCGTATTGAAAATTAATTTTCACTTGCTTTAACGGTGAAGAAAAACATCGTGAGGAAACCTGCATACCTGAGTTTCTCGAAGGTGAGTGAAGTTCGCCAACCCGCACTGGGCCAGCGTGATGGCCTAAACCCTCCCAGTTTGAGAGGAGGCCCGTGTCCAACGGTAGGACAGTTTCTTAACAGGGCTAATATCATTATATTATGAATTATATTCCATGAACTCATTTAAAGAATCAAACATACCTTAGCCAGTGTAGAAATAGCAGTGCCATAATAATCATGGTTAATTTTGAATATGTCGGACACTATCTCAGCCAGGGTTCCCTGTGTGCTGTTTGCTTCGTCCACCACATTGTACACCTGCTTGTTGGCCTCTGGCCTGGTGCCCAGCGCCCAGATGGCCCGGCACAGGTCCCTTACGTGGACGGTGTTCATCTTAAGGTCGGCAGTCCAGAGAAGCTTCATGGTCTCATTGAGGTGCTTGTAGATACCACCGTAGAGGAGCCGGGGAGCTGAAGAGTTGGGAGTATTATTAGTTATAAATGATATAAATTTAGTATCATCACGCCAGATTGGATTGAATTTCATTAAAGTATTTTATAACACCCCAGAGACGGTACGAAGATAATTATGTAATCTGTATTTTTTTCAAATTTCGCGTTAGAATTAGGTAGTTTTATTTCATGTGCAACTTTGTTTTAAATCTTAAAAGTCAATATCATACACTACATTTATAAAAAGTTGTTTAATAATCCAATCAGAATCAGAATATTTTTTATTCTACATGAATAACCATTACAGTATTTATGAATCGTTAGAATAGTAACAAAGACCTTACCACCACTTCGGAATGTCATTCCTGTGGAGAAGAAGGGCAAGAAACTCCAAAATGCCGTTCCTAAGTTCTGATACCCGCCACTGTGGAGTTTTAGTCAGCAGGAGTCCGAGACTCCCCCAGGTTCCGCCGAGAGATTAGCGGAAGTCCTATGCAGGATTTTGACCACGTTAAAAAAGGGTGTGAAGGTAAAACTCACTGAGACTTCTCCTGTCGCCGATGCCGTACACGATGGCTGGTCTGACGATGGTGTAGTTGAGCTCCGAGTCCATGTTCTTCAGCACTTGCTCCACTTTGCTCTTCATCTTACCTTCCATGGTCCACGGTTCGACGGGGCCATCTTCTTTTTGAGGCTGTAAGCATATATAGAAAGTAATTAATGCAAGTTGTTTCAAGCGAGAAACTAATTTCATTCAAACAATTTTAAGTCCACCGAATTAAACATTTAATCATAATTAAAGCAACGCCTAGTATAAACCGAATCACAAAATAAATATAAAAGCAGTGCCTTTAGGTCAAAAATATAACCAAGGTCTATCATTCTACCAAATTCCAAGCTCTGTACGGCGTGCGATACAAAACTTTCCTAATTACCGTATCACTGGGCCTACCCACTGATACAGGTATTTAAGCATTATGTTTAACATATATACAATGCGATAGTGAAAGGATGTAGGTACCGGGGAAGACCTAGACCATCTTACCACGACCAAATAGATAAAGTCGTATCTGAAGGACAAGTCAAGAGTCTCCGTAACCGGCGAGCTTGTATGAGACGAACTATGAGAGTGAAGGAAGCCAGAGAGGCATGTAAGGAAAGAACCTGTTGGAACTCTGTACTCTCTGACTACTCCGCAAGGGATCTGGCGTGATAGTATAGATAGATAGAGATAAACATATTTGCACCTTATCACTGCTATACATTTGTCCGCTCGATATCTCAACGAGTCTCGGGACTTTCTGCTTGGCGCACTGGCGGGCCACGTTGGTGCTCAGGGTTAGGATGCCCTCAGAGTACACCGCCTCCGTCTGCCCGACTCTCGTCTCGCCGGCGCAGTTCACCACCAGGCCCCACGGGGCACCGTCGCCAGGGTCCAAGGCTGATGCACATGATGCTGGAAGGAAAATATAATTTACAAGGGGCCACATACTACATCTGTTTAACAAAGTTATTATGGCCTTACTTTACAGTAAGAAAAAGATGCGGATTGTCTCTTTTTCATGGAAAAGTAAGGAAAAAAAACAGTTTTGGTAAAGAGGTGGTAGTAACTCCCCTGATCCTCAATAGCCGCGCGACAGAACTTTGCGACAGGCAGATGCCTTCTCATTTTTGCGGGGTTTTTTGTGTGTGTGAATGATCTACGCTATTGGCCGCTGGGCCTTTACAGCTTCACCGGACAAGAGGGCGAGCGTGCAACCACTACGCTCGAGCCAGAAGAGCAAGGGGGCAACTAGCTCAAGGGCGCCTCAAGGAGGAACGGCCTCGGCTTGGGCAGTCGCTATAGGGGAAGGCGTATACTAGGTGTCTCGCCGTGGTGCTCTGTACCGGCCGGCGGGCAAGGGATTCTTCGAGCTCGCCGGCGAGGTCGGTGCCTGATCCTGTGTGCGGTATCTGTATCCGAAAGGGATGTAAGGGCATCGGAAGGGTCGGTGAGAACATGCCGCGAATGGCGGTAGCGGCTGATAAAAGGGGAGTTGGGTTCGTAGTCGGCGGCGGCTACGATTAGCGGATTACTATGATTGGACGCGTTCGCAAAATATCGCGTTGTCGCCTTTTTAGAAAAGGCGCAAATAGGTTCGAGACCGAGATCGGAATGAAGATTCTTGTGGGTGCAACGTTGTTTAGTTGCGAAGCACGATTGCTTTATCATCATAGTTTGGAATCAGAATATTTTTATAAATGTGAACCATTATATATTTTTTAATCACCAGTAAAGTAAAAAAGACTGTACATGTGCATAAGGACTGTAACTCTACGGTTACGTTTCTTTTTTCATATAATTTTATCAGATTCCATAGATTGGTAAAAACCAAATGATAATGTGTGTAGTACTTCGTGAGATTAGCGCATTATGCGTAAGAATCATATAACTAACACACATACGCATAAGCATGCACGCACTCACACACACATTTTAACTTAAGTTTAGAATTTAATTTTAATTTATCTCATTTTTGATTATGTTAACAATCATAGCATACAAGTAATGTATGTTATGGAAGAGCAGAGACTCCTAGCACAGGTACTACATACTTAAAAGGAGTCTCTAAATACGGCTAATTTGTAATATGATTTTAAGTTAAAGAAATAAATTTTTGTATTTTTTTTGTACGTATATAGAAAAGACACGGCGGGCGACTTCAATTTATTCATTGTGTAGATACTGTGTAAGCTATGAAAATATCTAGAAAATTATATCTCTACGAAAACTTTAGGTTATTTAATTTAAAAAAAAATGTCTTTATTCTACTAAGCCCCGTAACCACACATGCAAGAACAATGCTCACGATAATGCATTAGGCGCCGTCCTTCTATTAACCGCTAAGGGGCCTTCGATAAAACATTAATTTATTATGCGTACGGCGCGATAAACAATGCTACTTGTTTATTTCATTATGCAGTTGTATTGTGATGACAAATATGTCGGTTTCCCGGTAAAAACTACGTGGGGCGCCGCGCCGTCGCGTCTGCTAGGAGACTTGCTTAGGGAACATTTAAGGTGGATTTCAAGAGAATTTTTGTAGGAAAAGAGGGTTTTTGTATTTGTTGACAATATTTTTCCTACGTTTGCTCCAACCGTAATATAATAACCCGTTTGTTTGTTTGGAGTTCTTGTCCCAACGCTGTTATATGGTAGCGAGAGCTGGGTATGTAAGAAGGAGAATGAAAGTAGGATAAATGCGGTAGAAATGCGAGCTCTGCGGAAGATGTGCGGAGTGAAGCTGACCGACCGCATTAGCAACAGCATAGTAAGACAGCGAGTAGGTATGAAAGATAGTATCGGTGTAAAGATGAGAAAGGGCATGCTCCGTTGGTTCGGGCATATAGAAAGAATGCCAGAGGAAAGAATGACAAAACAGATATACAATGTGAAAGTGGAAGGATGCAGGTGCCGGGGAAGACCTAGACTATCTTACCACGACCAAATAAACCGAGTCTTATCTGATGGAAAAGTCAAGAGTCTCCGTAACCGGCGAGCGTGTATGAGACGAACTATGAGAGTCGAGGAAGCGAGAGAAGTATGTAAGGAAAGAACCTGTTGAAACTCTGTACTCTCTGCCTACCCCGCGAGGGATCTGGCGTGAGGTTATAGAATAGAATAGTTTGCTCCAAATTGGGAGTAATTTATTGCAAAATATATAATTTGTAACAACTAAAAAAATGCTAGAGCAGTTCATGTTGTTTACATGAAGTCAGCTATTGACTTGCTTAGAGTACTTATTGAAGTGGGAGTAAAGCAAACTTATGTAGTAAAACTGTTCATTGTATAGCAATTGTTGATAACAATATTTTACTTCGGCGAACTCCAAATTAGGGGTGATTTGGTGGAAATAATTACTTCTATGTTATAATATAATAATATCAGCCTATACTGCCCACCGCTGGGCAAAGGCCTTCCCTCACTAATCGAGGTGAGAGAGATTAGGTCATACTCCACCACGCGGACCCAGTGCGGATTGGTGGAGGCAGGTTTGTGGCCACCTGCTGTTGGAACTTATCAAGCCGCCTTAAGGCTTCCAACTAGGTTTAACGACTACCACATTAAGTGGTAACCGGGACCAATGGCTTAACGTGCCTTCCGAAGCACGGAGACGCTCGAATATGAAAATACCACAAACGGTCACCCATCCTTTTCGTAGAAAGATCGCGGAAAATTATCCAGCGGGTCCAGAATGCGTGTGCGCGTTTTTGCTTCGACATTCCATCAAGAACTCACGTTACCCCGTACCTAAATAGGCATTCTATTCTTAAAATGAGGCATCGCTACAAACTTCACCTGGCATGTCTTCTTTTCGGTGTCTTAAAACATAAAGCACCGGCATATCTTTATGAGAAACTGAGTTGGGTGGCGAGTCGGAAATCACATGGGTACCGGCAGTGCATGAGGCCGCTCGCTACACAAAGGCATAGATCAGCCGCATTTAGAGGTAGTTCCCGCTACGCTGCTACCAAATGCTGGAATAACATTCCACCACCGATACGGAACTTACCAAGTATTTATAGTTTCAGAAAAAAATTAAAAGTATTTATTTATCAACATCAGCTGGATCAGGAAACGTTAAGACATGACACTAGTGCTATATAATAATATTTTTAGTTCAAAATTGTCCAATATTACCAACTTAATGTGTTTGTATCCCGGTTACAAATTAGCTCTTAACTAGAATTAGCCTTTCTGAGAATTATAGACTTCTTTTTCTCCTTGTTCACTTATGTGTGTAAACGGTATTAGTCAATAAGCAAGATTTATGTATTTAAATAATGTAATGATAAGTTAGATATGTATTTAGATAAGTGACTATGTGTGTGGCCATACCGCGACCTCAACGACCGGCTCCAACGGAAGACCAGCGCTGATTGCTTGCAGTCAGCACAATGCTGAGTTGGGACCGATTCGCAACAATATCAGTTTTTTTGTTATTTTAGTGTGTTGCTACTATATTCTTTATTTTTTTGTGGCGAATAAATTTATTTTCTTTCTTCTTTCTTTCTTTCTATCTCAGGCCGACCGAGTCGAACGCTGCTTAACCTTGGTGATCGGTAAGAACACCGCGGTTAACAGCGCTACGAGCGCCTCACTTCCATGTTGTTTACATGAAATCGGCTATTGCCAACGAGACTTGCTTAGGGTACTTATTGAAATGGAAGTGAAGCGAAATGTGAGTAAATAAAGCTGTACATTTGCATGGCAAATATTATTTACAAGATTTTTTTTATTATTTACAAGTCAAAGAGTCTCCGTAACCGGCGAGCGTGGAGGAAGCCAGAGAGGTATGTAAGGAAAGAACCTGTTGGCACGCTGTACTCTCTGCCTACCCCGCAAGGGATCTGGCGTGATGATATAGATTGATAGACTATTTTGTCTATCATCATTATCAGGCCAAAGAGGTAGCGAGTCATATCGGTGACTTTAGTTCTCCTGCTGATCTCCTCGTTTCCGACTCGATCTCGCAGGGAAGCTTGAGCCTTCTTATGCGACCCAAGGTGACTGACCATATCGCGGTGCCGTAGGTCATCACTGGCAACAAACACTGTTTCAAGACTGGTCATGAGACTCATGAATTTTGCCTTTGTGAGTTCCGAATTAGGATTCATTCCTTTGAATTCGTACAATTACATTTATAACGAATAAAATGCCAGTGGTGCAATTAGTTCCGTGTTGTTGACACGAAGTCTGCTATTATCAGGGCTGCTACTATACTGCTATCATACCTATGATCAGTTTGGACATTATTCTTGGCACGAAAGGTTGTATACACATTTATTTTGATTGGCCGTTTTTAATTGCACCATTAACACAGGTCCATAAAAGCTTGTTTTTTTTTATTATTAATTTATTCGCACATATTTTAGAACGGGTGTCCCGCTGTCCCGAGAATTTTCGAAAACTATTACACGCATTCCGTACAGTTACGTCCGAAACAGTATACGTATATAGATTTTCTTGTTTCACCGCAATGAACTCAAAACAATAATAAGTCATGTAGACTTATGAGGATAAACATTATTTTCCTCTTCATTAGAAACTAATAATAATTCAGTGCCAATGTCATTTATTTAACGCAAGATCTGAAAGTAGTTTGTTCTAAATCGGCAACAGAATGTATACTATTTAAGGTGTTTTAGGTATTTTTGTTGTTGGTTACGGAGAAAATAAAGATTAAGAAACATGTATCGACTAATACACTAAAGAGTTGTCCATACAGGGCGAAGGTACTTGTGTCCGACCCCATGACCGAATATGGATATTCTTACTACCTAGTTGCTTACACTTGACCACAAGACCGCAAATCGCAATATAAAATCCATTGACAATCGATCAAGCAACCTGTTACACGACAGTTGATGCGCTTATTCAGAGGGTGGTTTGAGACACTTTGCCCCTGGCAAACTGGTTAGTTTCAAGACTAAGACTAAGGGGCGAAACATCAACAACAAACAAAACAAAATATTTTCCTTTATAGTATTTTTCAGCGTATTAGCAAAATGAGAAGGGACAAATGTAGATAATTTTGGTGGTATATGTAAACGTTATACCAGTGCAAGGGTCCTGGGAATTGTATTGAAGAGAACAGCTGCTAATTAACTATATCTGTAAAAAACTCGCGCGAATTTACCCTTCATATCAAGCAACTCGTCGGCCGACCCGTCTTTGCATGTTCTTCTCGGTCTAGTGAACACATTTCCATTTTATTTTTTGCATCATCTCTTTCACAATGTAGAGCATAATGCAGTAAGGTGTATATTTTTTATTCGTGTGTGTAGATAAAAGTATTTATAGTATGTAGGTCGCATGCAGATATGAATAAAGTTATTATTCTAGATAAAATGGTGAAAGTCAAGTTGTTCGACTTTCTTTGCAAAATTCCTAGTTAAAAACTGTTTTACTTCAGGATTATCAACCATTTTCTTTTAAGATTTCGTGGTAAATCTTTAGAAGATTCTCAGCCCAGTATGGGAAGAGCTGTTTATATTTAGGACCTTTGCGACACTAAAAGCAAAAACCTTCAACAAAGCCAAATGGCTTTAGGATTTCTAAATGGAAAGAAGCTTGGGTTTGGCCGCAGGGCCGCTCCTGCCAGGGGCGCAAAACTGAAGACTCGGAGACCACCACACAGCCTTGAAATTACAATAACTTCTTTATACAAAATTAAATTTGAAGGTCGTAACATTTAAATCTTGCCCTGCGCGCTATTGACTTTAGTTACGACACTGAGTCCAGGTGCCCTAATCTTGTGTGCTGTGTCGGCGTGGTTAAACCATGCTTAAGGGGTTCTCATTTATTTGTTTTCGTATGAAATAGAGTCCAAATTGTCATAATGTGTTGGATGTGTGGAATCAGTCTGTGTCTAAGTGTGTCCCCTAGGGGTAGAATGAATTCTTTCACCAAGAATTCCTTCTACTAGGAATCCTAGATCCTAGCTTACACTGTGACTGAGACTTAACAATTTATAAGGCAAGTTGTCATTAAAATTAATGTTCACTTCAGCGAATGGTCTGACAAGATTCGCACACTGAACATGCATGCGTGCGCGCAGCCGACATGCATGAAGTCATAATGGGTGATTAGTATGCGCCTAATTAAGCAATTGTTACGAAACATACTTGTTCGAAACAAGTATGTTTCGTAGTTATATTTTAATACAGTAATGTCATCAGTATGATTTGGAACCGCTTACAATATAATATACAATATTAATATTATAAATACGAAAGTTTGTGTGAAGCAGAAACTACTGAAAGGATTTTCATGAAACTTTACATTTATTCAAAAGTCTCCGTAACAGGCGAGCGTGTATGAGACGAACTATGAGAGTAGAGGAAGCCAGAGGGGTATGTAAGGAAAGAACCTGTTGGCACTCTGTTCAAATCTATGAAAATATTGACGTTACCAGCACTATATATATTAGAAACAGCTGTGTTTTCCAAAACGAATCTAGATTTTTTCAAAAAATTTGTAACTGTGCGAAAGGTTTCAATGCGTACTCCATATAGAAATATTTTATGCTCTCAGAAATGTCAAACAGCGCTATACAAGAAAAGTGTTTTCAGTATGGCCCCTTGCATATATAATAAACTACCAGATGCGCTGAAATCAATATCAATTTTTCGGTATTATACGCAAAAGATGCGCATCCCTGTTGCGACGTGTGCGAGGCAGTGACAACAGTCAGCTGAGAGTTGTTGCCAGCAAAATTGAGGGTCATTATATGGAGCACCTGTGTAGGATACACCTAGTGTAATGAAAATAAAAATAATTAATGTAAATTTACTAGCATAGTTTAAGCAAATGTTTACTAACAACTTATGGGTTTTGTAGCCTGAAATAAAGATGATTTGATTTGATTAAACTCTTTAAAAGAATGTTGACTACATTGCTTGTTGAAAAATGTTATTACTCTGTAGACGAATTCCTAAATGATAAACTTATGTAATTTTATTTATAAACTTATAATTACTTTATCTATTTTTACAGCTTGAATCTATTTAAAAAACAAAACTGACGCTACCTTTAACAATTGTTTTAATATAATAATGTTACGTGTATACTTCTTTCTTATGTTATATTCAATTTCTAATCAATTTAAAATAATAAAATTTAATGTAATATGCGATATTATATAATATATTTGTACGCCTTAAAATGGCAAAACATAGCGCACTTTATAAATGTAACATCTGGAATTTAATTTAAGCTAAAAATATGTTTCACAAAATAAACTGATTTGATTTCAACTCTGTACGTATAAGCTATATTAATGTAAATCTATCTCTATTTATATCATCACGCCAGATCCGCATCAGGGATCTCTGCCTACCCCGCAAGGGATCTGTCGTAATGATATAGATAGAGATAGATTTACATTTATATAGCATAGCAGAAATCCGTACCAATATTATAAACTTGAAAATAACCTGTCTGTCCCTCTATCTATCTGTCTGAACAGATTTTAAATGCTGCTAGGAAATAGATGTTCTTCAGGGGAAAGGACAGTGGCAAAAACATAGGCTACCATGTTTCAAGAAAAAACTTTTGAATAAAGGAAATCGTCGAAAATGGCCCCAGAACCAACAAACATTTGACCTATACCATAATTATTTATCTGTTTTATCATAGTAGTTGAAAATATCCGTATCTAACGGACAATTTGCAATCCAAAACGAATATTTCAAAGTACTGTAAGTACTTAAATCAAAGTCGCCAACGTCTTTTCCGAATGTCAATGTTGTCATCGAGTTACGTTTGGAGTTGTCAATCTTATCGGTTATATTAAATCGATTGCATTCAATAATGATCGATTTGATTATTGCTAGTGTATTTTTACATAACGATTTTACAAATGTATTGTTGGCTACTAAATTATAACCTCAAAATCAAATACTTTTTTGCAATAACGCAATTTCCCGGTTGTCCGTTTAATAATAAATGCATGAAGATCATTTGCAGATAACTTGAAATCATACACGCATTTTTTCATTGCTGTTGGTTCTGGGGCAAATCATGTATGGAGGCAGAACCTTTGATTTAATTTGTTCAGTGGTTTGCGCGTGAAAAAGTTACAGACAGACAGACAGACAGACAGACAGACAGACAGACAGACAGACAGACAGACAGACAGACAGACAGACAGACAGACAGACAGACAGACAGACAGACAGACAGACAGACAGACAGACAGACAGACAGACAGACAGACAGACAGACAGACAGACAGACAGACAGACAGACAGACAGACAGACAGACAGACAGACAGACAGACAGACAGACAGACAGACAGACAGACAGACAGACAGACAGACAGACAGACAGACAGACAGACAGACAGACAGACAGACAGACAGACAGACAGACAGACAGACAGACAGACAGACAGACAGACAGACAGACAGACAGACAGACAGACAGACAGACAGACAGACAGACAGACAGACAGACAGACAGACAGACAGACAGACAGACAGACAGACAGACAGACAGACAGACAGACAGACAGACAGACAGACAGACAGACAGACAGACAGACAGACAGACAGACAGACAGACAGACAGACAGACAGACAGACAGAGACAGACAGACAGACAGACAGACAGACAGACAGACAGACAGACAGGCAGACAGACAGACAGACAGCCAGCCAGAGTTACTTTTATTTATGAATTTATAATATTCGTATGGATTACAAAACAAACGAATGCGCCGCCGCGGGTAACAGCTAGTACTATATATAAACTGAAGTCACATCTTTTTAATGTATGGCTAACTACAGAAGCTGTTGCACTCGGTTGAAACGTAGTTGTTATACACTTGGCCTTTTGCTCCATGCAGCTGTAAAGCCCCTCGGTCAACGGCATCATTCACACACAAAAAAACTACTACATGAATAAAATCATTCCGTTATCACCAATAGATATATCGTTTCACATCAAAGATTTAGCTAGGTATATAATACTGAGTTCTTAGATTTACGCGAATATTACACATGAAATATAACTATTTTTCGGATTTTATCGCGGTTTATTTTTAATTTTTAAGTTCCCGACGTTTCGAGTGCTTTGCAGCATCCATGGTCACGAGGACTGAGGTGTTAGACGTCCAAAAGGCATAGTTCTTCCGGAGTACCCTCAAACTTCGGGAACTTAAAAATAAACCGCGATAAAACTACGAAAAATAGTTTTATTTCATAGGTATATAATATTGACTGCCTCGTTGGTCTGGTGGCAAAGCTTTGTGATCACGAGGTCCTGGGTTCAAATCCTAGGTCGGACAAATAAGTTTTTCTAAGGGATTCTGGAATTGTGCCCGGTGGAACTGTGTAGTTTTTCTAACGAAAACTTCCCAGTTTGAGTCCGGATTCTGGAATTGTGCCCGGTATATGGCAATAGGCTCGCCCCCTATTACATGGGGCCTAACATCGTCGGCGAAACGTGGGTGTACTTAGTACACCTCTGCCACATTTGTATTTTTTTTTTATAATATTGAGTATTTTGTGAAAACTGGCCAAACTATGATAATATTCAAATTCTTAATTATGCAAATATGGGTACATTATTTGATGTAACGTAAGTACATCAAATAATGTACCCATGGTATATGTAAGTTTGTATTAATGTCGTTTTCACCATATTATGCCCCTAGTGTATGCATAAATTATTGATGCCAGAAGTAGTTTAAAGAAAATAAATCAAGTCCTCAAACAAACAAAATATCAATAATGTAATCATTGGATACACAAATTTATCCTATTAAATATATTATTTTGTAAGTAAGAGTTTCCATGATGTGTGCTGTGGTAATTGATAAAGTTTAATATTCGCTTGAATTGGTCTTTTCAAACAGTTTTAAAGGAAAGTTGCCTGTATAGTTATGCTATCTATGAGAAGCCAGGGTGGGCACTACAGCTGATGGACTATAGTGTCAAACATTACCACCAACTCTTATATACTGCTTAATTAAAGTGTCATAAAATTTAACTTTTAAAATTATAAAAAAATGCATTTTAAATCAGCCTATTCTGGCTTTCATTTTAGGTGAGAGAGGATATGCGATACTCCACCTTGCAGAGTTACAGATTGTGTATGTATGTATTCAATGAATGCAAAGTATATAAAAAGAAATTTAAGCCTCTCATTCTTAAAAGAGTAACCATGGAGTTTATTGTTCTTCTTCTCCACAGGAAGGACACTTTGAATGGGTGGCAGAGTCTTAAGTCATTACTAGCCTGCTCTTTCTCGACTATTATCAAATACTTTTTGGGTTATATGACTTAAAAACTTTTAATTTTGATTTTATGTGGAAACACAATAACCATAAGGAAAATGCAAGTTCAGAATAATTAAATTTATATTGTTAAGTAGGTGTTGAGACACATTACTTTGAGGTAAAGGCACATAAAACAGTGTGTGAATAAATATACACAATAAAGGTCAACACAATTCAGCAGGCAACATAGAAATGAATCATCCATCAAAATGATAACTTATCTCATATGGTAATATATGGACATTTGTAACAAAGTATACTTGACTGCCTCATTTGTTTAATGGCACATGAAGTGGCTGGTGATCAGGTCCTGGGTTTAAATCTTAACTTAGCATAATATAATATAGGGTGAATCTTAACTTAGACATGTTATTTTTTCTTTTATTTTTTTTCTTGGCAATGGATTACTATGTGTTATATTATACAGGGTTACCTGGAAGAGCACTTATAAACTCACAGGACGATAATACTAACATCATAGGTAATAGTAATATTATCCTTCGTCCTGGTGGCGAGGCAAAGGTGCGAAACCTACTGCCAGGTCTAATAGTGGTATTTTTACTGAGTTCCATCTATTTGTTATAGGAGAATATTTGCCAAGTATTCAAACCTAACATTATGAATAAGAACTTGTGTTATGAGATTTATTAACTTTAGTAGAAAAAAAGAAGTTGTTACACAGAAAAAAAGTAGTGATGCTGGACAAAATGTTTAATGGTTTTTTTTCATTGAAATTAAAAATGATGTTAGTAATATAGTCTTGTGAGGTAATTCATATTTTACAAGTAACCCTGTATATTAGTAATGAATACATCCATTTCAAGAGTAACGAAATGCATTATTATCAGCGTGTGACTTAAGACTGAAACAATGGTTAAAGCCAATGAACTTTATTGCAAAATACATGACTACTTAGCATTGAAGCATCTCCTTTGGAGAATGTCCATATTTATTAAACAATTGCAAAAGTATTCATGTGCAGTTATCTTATCTTTCAGAACATGACAGATTAGCCAATGTGAAAGTGCATTCATAGCCTTCATGCTAGATTATAATTTACAATTTTTTTCAGAGCTTGGAGGATTGAAGAGGTGACTATCATGACAGGAATTTTTTAGTTATTGTGTAATCGTAAAGTTTATGCAGACAACTTCTCTACTCATTGCTGTGGTTCACTAACTATATAAAAAAAATTAAAAACAGAAAAAAGATTCTATTAAAAACTAAGATAAAAATAATAACAGAAGTACTCACTTGGATTTATAAGATTCGCGCTTTTGTATTCGATGCGGGGATCCTCAAATATCTTGCTGTGACGTGAATTCAGAAAGGCCAGCTGAGGCGGTGTCTTATCGACAACACGAAGCTTGCTCACTAAATCATTGGATATCAGGTACTCCACGAGGTTCCGGCCGATGAAGCCGCACCCTAAATCAAAATCACACAATCAACCGACGAAAGGAACCTTCGACGGGATGACTAACACTGCCCGAGACCGTTATAAGAATTAAAAAAAAAACATGATACCCCCGATCTTCCCGTAAGATATAAATGTTAGAAAATTTACAGACAATAATTAGCTATTAATCAATGTTCAGTAAATAGTTTACCTCCTAAAACCGCAACTCGTAGTTTTGAATTATCACCGGTGCAATCAGACATTTCGCTAGCAGTTTCACAAAAATGAATGACAGTTGAAGTTTTGACAGTTCGCCCGACAGCCAGTCTTGGTGTGGCCATGTAAAATATTTTCTTCAACTTAGTAAACTTTTCAGCTGAAATTATAAGCTTAAAAAATCTTATAATTACATATGTCATTAGAAAGTGCATTCAATATCAAAGAATATGCATAATATTTGGATAGTTTTAGAACTAATATACACACTAATATAATGTTAGTAGAGACTTAATTATCATATTAATATTTTTGTATTAGTGGCACTCCGGTGATTTGCGTTTCGTTACACGCGTGATTTATGGTATTTGGTATTGGTATTAAAATAACTAATTTGGTCAACAATTTTATTATAAATAAGAAAAATATAATGTTATTATAACAATGGCAGTTTGAACTATGTATGAGCAGATAAAATCACTAAACTTTAGAAAGTTCAATATCGTGTGGAAATTCAATTTGATCACGTGTAATTTCATATTTTTTATTTTTACGTTCAGCAGGCAGGAAGGCTGCAACAATTAATCCAGCTGAAATAGAAGAAAAACTTAATTAAGTACATCGGTACGTATTAAAAGAGATTGGTACTTAATAATTATACACGAGAAATAAGACCTTTGGAATAGTATGCCAAGTAGACCAACACTAGGTACATATACTCGTATGTCTTTAGAAAACCTATCCAAAAAGCCCTAAATTAAGTTAGGAATATTCTATTAATCTATTTATATCATCATGCCAGATCCTTTAAAGGCAAAGAGTACAAAGTTCCAATACTTTCCTTACAGACCTGTCTGGCTCCGATGCCATGCGGGGATTGAACCCACCACTATTCGATCCAGTGGGCGAAGCGGCTTAGGTTGGGGACTAAGCCGTCAATCAATATTTTACTCAACAACTACTATTTATTGGATTAATAAAATACCACATGATCAGGTGTTATCTATACTTCTATACTAATATTATAAAGAGGAAAGATTTGTATTTTTGTATATTTGTAACGAATAAACTCAAAAACTATAGGACCGATTTCAAAAATTCTTTCACCATTAGAAAGCTACCTTATCCAGAAGTAACATAGGCTATATAACACAGAACCGGTAGGTGGCGCTGTTGTTTACCGGGTACGAAGTCGTGGGAAACTGCTAGTTTAATAGAACCTAACTAATTATAGGTGGAATTTGAATGCCCTGATGTAATTACCGTCAGCGAGCGTGTATGAGACGAACTATGAGAGTGGACGAAGTCAGAGAGGTAAGGAAAGAACCTGTTTTAACTCTGCACTCTCTGCCTACCCCGCTACGGATCTGGCGTGAAGATATAGATAGATACTGTCATTGCCTACATTAATTTATTACTTACACCCAACTAGCACGACATATCCACTGATCATAGGCGTGCAGTAGTCGGCTAATAGGCTGGCTATTAGTTGCACACTGATGAAGCCGAACCCTCGGGCGACCACCACTGATAAACACGTCGCCATTCCTCTGCAAAGATATCAGGATTACTCCCTTCACTTAATTTAATTTGAAACTACAGTCTCAAATATCTACTGTGGCAGGTGTATCTTACGTTATCTTGCATTAACGTCTATTCCAATCAATCTTTAACACTTTTTTCACTTAACATAAAAACGTCGATTTCTCGCTTACAGCATTTTCATTTTGATATGTTCGTAAATACTGTCGTTTTCATATTACATTCTTCTTCTTCTTTATTTAAATAATGGCCGCACACTTTAACAGTGTATTTCGCCAATGTCAAGTAGTAATAGAGAACAACAGTAAATTATAAAAATTGGCTTCTTGTCGCCATTACGGCAAAAAAAAAAAAAACCTCATATTACATTTGTTATAGATTGCAGTCGCAACTAAAACATCTAAAACGGTGATGGTTTGTTCATAGAGTTTTAAAGTTGGATTGGAATAGACTATAAGTAAAATATATAGCTCGGCTAAAGTCTTATTTCACAAATTCACGTAAAAAGAGGTCATTCTCCACCACGCGGATTCAGTGCGGATTGGAGGTGGTGATTGATATTAAATGGTTTTAATTCTATGGCCGTCTTTACGACATCCACGTGTAGAAGTCTTGCTGTTCTCCTTTAGTCCCGGAACCGTAGAAAAATTATTTTTTATAAGCTGTCTGGCTGCCTGGCTGTCTTTTCGGTTTAAATCTTATGATCCATTTTTCAAGTAATTGCGGCTATCAGATTGAGCTGTTGTCTTGGCAAGTATTGTAAACCCAGATAGTGGCCAGGGTATGATGATGACGCCGTAAGGAGGCCATAGGAACTCCTCAAATCAGAAAGATGCTGACCTGCTTCCGTTGTGTTTTGGCTAAAAAAGCTTGTTTTTTAAAAATATTTTTTTTTTAATTAAAATTATTTAAAGCTTAAGTACAAAAAAAGTACTGAACCAACTAACCTTAAATGCGTAGGGTTGAGCTCAACCAAATAAGTGTTAACGTTCCCCAATATAAGAGCCACGTATAAGAACACGAAAAATAGTATAATGCTCAGTATGGGGACCCTAACAAATAGCAGCAGGATCCCGCAGACAGCCGATATAACGAACACTAGTAGGGTTGTGCCCTTCTTGCCGAGAGGACCGACTATGAAGGACAAGAGGATGGTGCAAACCCCAGAGATCCCGGAGTAGCACATGACAGCGAATAGAGTCATCTGTTTAACGATGCCGTCACAGTCTGTGGACATCTGCAAAGAAACAATGATTAATAAAACTATAATAAATCAATGTACCTATTTGCTAGTAAAATGAGGAAGATTTTCTTTTGCTTTATAGAAGAGCTATCCATTTGGCATGTTTCGCTAGTGAATCTAAGTGAATTCAGACATTTATATATTCTAAATTATACGGAATAATCATGTCTTGCCGTCATTATGGAGATTAGCTCCTTTTGTTTGTCCCGTCAAGAAATATGCTACTGCGAAATAATATAACTGCAGTGGGAAATTCCTCGTCATCGTTTAGATCTTAAGTAACTCGTAACAAATTGATTGTTATGTACCAATTAGCCTCGCGATTCTCTGAATAGCTAGCTACTCTGCGGGGATGCGTGAATACGGGTTGTATGATTCCAGACTGTGGTAAAACGTAGTAGGTATAGTACCTATTAGGTATCTATCTTGTAAGTGCGGTAGGCACATGCAAAAAAAAACGATAATTACCGAATTACTAGTCGTTGCACTTTCGCTGGCTACTTCGCAGAATGTAAGACCCGAAGTGTCATTTCCCGTGAAATAGGCGTTCGTCATAGTCGGTACCCACATCGTGTAGCCCGTTGATCTAGAAAGGAGGGGATTAGAAGATATTTTAAAGATAAATCCGATCTAGGGATTAGACCGTAATGAAAATTTATTGCTGACTATTGTGGAGATGGAATAGATAGAACAAAATAGATCGAAGTAAGTGTCTTGCCTGATAGAAGCATGAGCCACCGTAATAGGCAAGTGTGTATAAGACAAACTATGAGAGTGGAGGAGGCGAGAGATGTTTGTAGGGAAATAATCTGTCGGAGTTCTCAAGAGATCTGGCATAATGATATAGAAAGTATGTAATCTTTAAAAGTTAATAGTTTTTTCATTCTACACTACAATTTTGCTGTCGTGTAGAATCCACGACAGTATATGCCGGGTAGGTAATGTTGAAGAAATGTCTGGAACCGTCAGTAGATCTGTGTTCAGTAGTCGTATTCTGCAATAATGGTTCGAGGACTTATTTATGATTGTATGAAATGGGGATTGGCGGATGTTAAACCAGCACAATCGTTTTTACTTTGACATCCGCCAATTCCCACTTGCTTGTCTAATTTTTGGCTATTTCGAAGTTATAGGAAAGAGACTCACGTCATATAAGCGCAGAGCAGTATATAGTACAGTATGACATTGTGCTTTAACAGCGGGGATTTGAACAGCGGAGCGGTTTGGTTCCAAATCTTCTTGAGCACTGAAGTTTGTGTCTCGGTTGCGAGTGCCTCATCTAGGTAAACGTAAGCTACCTGAAAAAAGTGTGGAACGTTTTTCATTGATATTTATTTTTCAAACAGGGCCACAGTTCAATAGCATCAGTATCAGGGGTCTTGGTAGCTTTATTTTTGTAATTGTCTCTGGTATGCATATTACCGGCATTGGTTGGCATCACAGAATTTGTAATTACCTATAACGATTTCGGTGGCCGGCATATTAAGCGTTAGTTAGTTTGAGACAACTCTAGAAAGGCGTAGGTATATATATACGTCTTAAAAATATGTAAGTATCCTACAGGATTTATATGGGGTAAATTATTTGATTTGATTTGATGACGTTAAGGGCTACATCAATTAATATTACAATAACTCAACCTACTTAAAATAGGACTCGTATTTTTCAGAAATCATTAAATATTTTTTTTGTACCTAATGTGTCCCACTGCTTGGCAAAGGTCTCCCCCTCTTTCCTCTAACGATCTCTATCCCCTGTCAATAACGGCCATTTTATTTGATACGTGTCGAGGTGATCGTGCCACCGTTTTCTAGGCCTGCCCCGGGGACGATGACCATTGTGGGACCCAATCGGTATCAATCATAAGAATAGCATTATAAATTTATACTTACTGGATAATTGTCCCTCTCACCATGATTAACCTCGTGCATGATTTCTAATACTTCCAAAGCATTATCACCGTATCCTTTGCTTAGTAGAAATTTAGGGCTTTCCTTTAAGAACAGAAGGCCGAGAATCCCAAGACCACCAGGTAAGCTAATTATTTGCATCAGTAGCCTCCAAGGTCTGTACTGCATATTTAGCCAGGATATGTCTAAGCGGAAGGTGAGTGTGAGGACTGGGAGAGCAAATGCTGTGGAAACAAAATATTGCTAATTTGGGTATACTCTTTCAGGCTGTTTATCGTTCTGTATGTGAGATTTAATTCTGGTAATGGAGTTAGTTTGCTGACGTTATGCTGTCAACATCAGCTGAAAGATATTCACTGCAGGACATAATAATAATACTAGCCCTGTTAAGAAACTGCCCCAACGTTGGGCACGGGCCTCCTCTCAAACTAAGAGCCTTAAAGAAACTTCACACACCTTTGAGAAACTCTTAGGCATGCAGGTATCCTCACGATGTTTTACTTTACCGTTATAGCAAGTGATAGTTAATTTTGCTTTCAAAAAGACAGAGGTGCGTGCCTGGGTTTGAACCAGAGACCTCTGACTTCAAAAGTCTGCATTCCAACGGTCTAACCACTAGGCAAAGTTCCCCACGAGGATCGACCGGCTTTGTGCTGTAAGTTCAACGATACATTTCGCTATTTATCTATTAAACTCTACAAGACATGTCACATGGTGTGACTGTAAGCAATTGTTGGAGTCATGGAGAAGATCCAGATACTTTGCTACTGCTGGATAATACCTTCTCGGACAAATCGAGGTGAGAGAAAATAGGTCATACTCTTCCACGCGGACCCAGTGCGGATTGGTGGAGGCAGGTTGTGGCCACCTGCTGTTGGAACTTATCAAGCCGCATAAAGTGGTAAACGAAACCAATGCTCGGGAGTTGCTCGAATATGAATAGTTTCCCATCTCAGACCGACCAAGCCGAACGTTCCTTAACCTTGGTGTTAATGGGTGGCTAATAAACCGCGGTGGCACAGCCTGTTTTGTAAATTGTAATCATTGCAAATGTTATTTTGTTGAGATAATATTGATATCTCACCGCAAATAATACCCTGTGCCATCATTGTGGTGCTGGCCATCAGAAACATGAACCGGCTGCGGTGGTGCGCCGGGGCGCTCTCCGCCATCAGCACGAAGGCTGCGGCGTTCGCTGATGATGTACTGGAACCAAAGTCATGGTGGACTCTTGAAGTATATTAGTCATTTCTTTATAATCCCTAAATGCGTGTCTCGATGTATTCCTAATCTCTACGTTTTAAATAAAGTAATCTAAAGAAGTATCTCATCATTATCAATTGCTAGCTTCTGCCCGAGACTTCTTCCGCGTTAACTTTAGACCGGATTTCATCATTTATCCGCTATAAAAAGTATCCTATGTGTTAATCCTACCTGGATTAACATGTAACATTCACTTCGTATGTAACATACAACATAAACTATATGTGTGCCATATTTTATCCAAATCCGTTAAGCCGTTTTTGAGTAAGTAACATCCAAACATACAAACTTGCACTTTTATAATATTAGTAAAAAATTTAAATTAACAATTAATTTTATTCCATGGAGTACGGGAAAATAATGCAGAACGAGGTATAATATTAGCATAAATAGGCAAAAGTACAAACTAAACATTATTTTATATGAACTCGTATGTGTAGTAACATATAGTGTATATCAGTTAATATCTACACGATGAACTCGTCTTTGGGAAGTCTTTGTCCAGTAATGCAAGTCTTTTGGCTGATAAATACATATCACTAAGTACATCATCATCATCGTTATCATCATCAGCGGAAAGACGTCCACGATAGGGCAAAGGCTTCCCGCAAAGACCGCCACAAGGACTGGCTTCGTGCTGTACGCATCCAGTTTTTACCCGCGATCTTCACCAGGTCATCGGTCCACCTTGTGGGGGGCCCACCCACTCCACGTCTTCCGGTCCGAGGTCGCCACTCGAGAACCTTTCTGCCCCAACACCACACCACCACACATTACATACATGTAGGGTACATACATTCTTTGTCGCAAAAAATCTCGCTTATCTCTATTTTAGGTTAGGCAGAGAGTACAGAGTTCCAACAGGTTCTTTCCTTACATACCTCTCTAGCTTCCTCCACTCTCATAGTTCGTCTAATATACGCTCGCCGGTTACGGAGACTCTCGACTTGTCCTTCTGATAAGACTTGTTTCGCTTATTTCTTATTATTATTATAACTACCTAGTCGTATTGAAAAAAAAATCATTAATAATTGACCGGTGATTTAGCGCAGTGGTTAAGAGCTTGAGCTGCTCCACCCACTGTGTCTAATAGTCGCGGGTTCGATTCCCGCACGGGACAAATCTTCGTGTATGTGAAGTTTCATGTTTGTAAACGCACCCACGGCACAGGAATAAATACTAGAGTGGGGCTACGTTTTTTAAAAAGAAGAAGAAAGAATTTGTCTTATCTGAAGGGCAAGTCAATTACTGAGACTCCGTAACCGAGGGTTTATAAGACGAACTATGAGAGTGAACCTAAGTGAATTCAGACATTTATATATTTTATATATTCTAAATTATACGGAATACGAGGCATGCCTTTTAAGTTCTGTCATTTCCATATTTCCCGGCAATTTTGAATTTGGAACTGTTCTATATTCGAATGTGTTTAAATTTTGAATCTCAAAACAATTGAAAGTATTAGGATTAATGCTATTGTTTAGTCACAGCGTCGATTGGAATCTGTCAGGTTACGTACGAAACAGAATCTTTCTAAGGAAAATGTTCGTGCAATAATTTTCTACAACTTTAGAAGAGGCCTGACACGGCTTCAGTGTTTTGAAGAGCTAAAATCTGTGTTCAGTGATGAAGCCCCATGTCTGCGGACTGTTGAACGCTGGTATTTACAATTACAGCGTGGACATACTAGTGTTAGTGACAAATCTTGCGAAGGACGCCCAAAATCCGCCTTCACTGAAGATAACATCATTGCTGTGAGACAACTAATTCTCGAAGATCGTCATGTGACGTATCAAGAGATAGAGGCTCTATTAGGCATCTCAGGGACAACCATCTTGCATGAAGCGCTTGGTGTGAGAAAGCTAGTTTGCCGTTGGATACCGCATCTGCTTTTCGACGATCACAAGGCGGCCGGCTATGTTGCGACTATTGCACTTGAAGATCGTAGAACGGTTAACGCAGAGTGGTATACCACAGTTTGTTTACCACAAGTCATCGCCGAACTTCGAAAATCTAACTCAAAGCGACGCATCATCCTGCACCACGACAACGCAAGCTCACACAGCGCTCGTCAAACGATTGAGTATTTGAAGCAGGAAAAAGTAGAAATTCTTGACCATCCTCCATACAGTCCTGACCTAAGCTCTAACGATTTCTTTACATTTCCTAAAATTAAGAAAAGTCTTTGTGGTCAAAGGTCAGTCCGGTGAAGAAGCAGTCGACGCTTTCAAGTCAGTCATTTTGAACACCCCCACTTTAGAGTTGAATAAATGTTATAATAACTGGTTTGAGCGAATGGAAAAGTGTATTAAGCTACGTGGTAAATACTTTGAAAAACAATAAAAAGTACTATAAGGTTCTAGTTGTGTTTTTTTCTTTAAAGGACAAAACTTAAAAGGCATGCCTCGTAACCAACCGAATCAGAATTAGAATATTTTTTATTCATGTAAACCATTACAGTATTTATGAATCGTCAGAACAGTAACAAAGACTCTACTACCACTTCGAAATGTCATTCCTGTGGAGAAGAAGGAACCTCCACGGTTACTCTTTTAAAATAGTATTTTTACATTTTCTTTTTCCATCTACATTTTGTTGTGGGATATGGGAGAACGATGTAGGCTGCATCAGATAGGTCTAAGTTAAAATATACAAATTATACTATTCATGTGAATGGCTACATGGTTTCCTCATTTACAGAGAAAGAAATGAGAAAAAAAGATACATTTTACTAAATTAATGGAAGGAAGAGATGGAATATTAAATAATAATAGCTAAACAAGTTGTCCATATTCAATCAAGTGGAGCTGGAACAGCCCCTATCCAAGTATTTTTGTCTTTTAAATAATCATCTAGCGTGTAATAAGCTTGCTTACTAAGCGTACGTTTAATACAAGCTTTGAATTTATTGTCACTAAGTTTAGTGACATCAAGAGGAACTTTATTATAAAATCTAACACAGTACCCCATGTCTTGCCGTCATTATGGAGTTTAGCTCCTTTTGTTTGTCCCGTCAAGAAATATGCTACAGCATAGTGTAGGACGCCAGAGAGGTATGAAAGGAAAAACCCTGTTGGAACTCTGTACTCTCTGCCTACTCCGCAAGGGATGTGGCGTGATGATATAGATAGATAGATAATTAAGAGAATTTAAGCTCGTCAAGATTACTATGAATGCTTTTATCAGCGGCTATGTTTGTGAATGAAGTAGGCCGCGGTGCCCTCATTTAGAATTTTTCTGGATATTTATTTTTTACTAAATGATTACAAATACACAACAAAATTAGGATTTGTATTGGTATCTACGTCCCAACTTATCTCAGTTCGTTTTTGAACAAGTACAAGGCAGATGACTTACAATGCAGCTGAAAAGAACTTGAGAATAGCCAATGTGGTGTAGTTAGGTGCCATACTCGCTGTGAGGTTGAGGATGAAGCCGATTGGCATGGCGAGCAGCAGGGTGCTCCGGCGACCCTTCGTGTCCGCGCACAGACCCCAGCCGTATGAAGATATCATTACACCTGTAATACGAATAGCTATACATTATGAGATTGCAATGCTTTTTCTGTGCGTTATTCAAGGTGACACGGAATTGAGACTAAACAATGTTTGTTCTACAACTATTTTTACAAGTTCACTCAAGTTTCCTTTAGCAAAGGGATTCTGAAGACAAGTACTATACCTGTGTATCTCTCGACGTCAGACACAGGTTTTGTCTTGTTTTGCTATTACCATCCTCACCTATCAAGGGTACTGCTGACAGAAGACCCTGCTGTGCAGTGGTAAGCGCCATATCGCAGGCCACCGCCGGCATCAGCACGGAGAACCCGAAGATGTCCAGATACATTGCCAGGATCAGCAGGCAGCAGGTGGATAGCATCCCTATGTTGTACTTGCCAAAACCTGGGTCAAAAGATACGAGTTGTATCCCATCGAGGGATTTGCCGTAATCTTTATAGAATTCTATCACGTCGAAATAGATGATCACATAGATGTGATCATCTATCTCGGCGTGATAGAATCAGGAATGAGGAGATTCGTAGAAGAACTAAGGTCACCGACATAGCCCATAGGATTAGTTAGCTGAAGTGGCAATGGGCGGCCCACATAGCGCAAGGATCAGAAGGGCATTTGGGCAGAAAGATTCCAGAGTGTAGACTACGTATTGGCAAGCGCAGCCGCCTACCAGATGGACCGATGATCTTGTGATCGCAGGAAGTCGTTGGATGCAGGTGGTATCGGACTGGTTGCGCTGGAGACCGATTGGGGGGGCCTATGTTCAGCAGTGGACAAGTATAATCTGAGATGATGATGATTATTATAGGAAGGCTCGTAAAGAATTCTGCTCCAGCTAAAAACGTCCTCTGCACGGCAAGGGCCTTCCCTAAGTTTGCCACCATGACCGGTTTGTGTGACATCCAGTTGCACCCGTGACCTTCATCAGATCTACGTTCACCTTTTAGGGATCTACCTTATCCGTCTTTCGGTGCGTGGTGCCCACTCTAGTTAGTTGAGGGGGTTTTCCTTTCGAAAACTTATCAGTAGTAGTCCAGAGTTCAGAATTGTATCCGGTGTTTTAGCAATAGTTAGCCCCCTATTATTATGAGACCTAATATTGTCGGCGAAATGCCGGTGTGCACAGCAGATCCCTGCTTAGGGAATATAGAGATGACTGTATTTATATTTTTATTATTTATTAATAAAAGCAGTGATAGCCTAGTGGTTAGGCCGTTGGACTGCAAAGTCAAAGGTCTCGGTTTCAAACCCAGGCTCGCACCTCTGTCTTTTCGAAAACATGTGCGTATTAAAAGTTAACTATCACTTGCTTTAACGGTGAAGGAAAACATCGTGAGGAAACCTGCATGCCTGAGAGTTTCTCGAAGGTGTGTGAAGTTCGCCAACCCGCACAGGGCCAGCGTGGTGGACTATGGCCTAAACCCTCTCAGTTTGAGAGGAGGCCCAACAGTGGGACAGTTTCTTAACAGGGCTAATATTATTACTAAATTATTATTAATAAAATACACGAACAAACCTGTAAGATTCAAGGCATCTTCAAAATGATACTTCTTCGATTCATCATCACAAATGGTGTACAACATTTTGAAAAAAATATTAAACTACACTTATGTTCAAAATCTACTCTTAACGAACACACCACCAACGAGTCTGCAAGACTTGTCACATCGGGGCTCAACACTCCGCTTTGTTGTCTACACTTCTGCCTACCCTTTCTTGGGTGGAAAACGTTTAGTGATATACTTGTATTAGCATAGTATTTATTAGCTGGGTAGTGGAGGTGATACGTGTGAATGTTATACTATGAATACACGCGACCGGGTGTTGTATCCCTTTATATTATACTCAGTATTATTCGAAAGTTAGCGACACTATGACTTTGGTGTTTCGACGGACAGCCGTTCATAAGTTACAAAGCTCACTATCTTGTTTTTTTGTAAAGAATTATTGTGCGTTTACAAATATGAAGTTCGTATTAATTAAACACCTATGCTAAAATATATATTTGTGAATCTCATAATGATTCGTCTCGTGCAAGGATCAAACCCGCGCCTGTTCCACCCAGTAAGCGAAACAGGCTACGCTTTAACCACTACATCAACCCATAAACTTTATCAATTATAATTGTATAGCGCCTTAGCGTATACACGAAGAATACGAAATCTATCTACATCATCATGCCAGATCTCTTGCGGGGTAGCCGTAGAGTACAGAGTTGCATCCGGTTCTTTACTTACAGACCTCTCTGGCTTCCTCCAACCTCATAGTTTGTCTCATACATGCTCGCCGGTTACGGAGATTTGACTTGCTCTTCAGATAAGACACGGTTCGCATCAGCAAGAGACCTGGCGTGATGATATATATATAGTGATAGCCTAGTGGTTAGACCGTTGGACTGCAAAGTCAAAGGTCTCGGGTTCAAACCCAGGCACGCACCTCTGTCTTTTCGAAAGCATGTGCGTTTGTAAAAATTAATTATCACTTGCTTTAACGGTGAAGGAAACCTGCATGCCTAAGAGTTTCTCGAAGGTGTGTGAAGTTCGCCAACCCGCACTAGGCCAGCGTGGTGGCCTAAACCCTCTCAGTTTGAGAGGAGGCCCGTGCCCAACAGTGGGACAGTTTCTTAACTGGGCTAATATTATATATATATATATATATATATATATATATATATATATATATATATTATTAATATATCGATGCTTAGCACTAACAGATTGAGGTTGGCGTTGGCTATACCTCGATTCAAATAAATAAAATTGAAGTGTGTTTGTAATGTCAAAATAACAGCATTTTACTAAATGCATATGAAAGGATATACGGCACTTACAACAAAAACAATTCATTCAATTTTTGTTTGTCTGTTTGATCCGGTTAAGCTCCAAAACGGCTGGACTGATTTTGACTTTAGCTCATGTTATAAGGAGTCACTTAGGCTACTATTATTTTATTAAAAGATTTGTTTTGTTAAAATCCACGCGGGCGACGTCGTGGGTAACAGCTAGTTTACTATATAAACATGAGCGTAACAGCACGCTTTGTCGACAACGTTGCGATAACGACAATCTATTCCTGCTAAACCCTCTTGTTCCAGCGGTCATTATTTTCATCATGATCATAATCTATGAGATTTGAGAAAGGAGCGAAGGTGGAAGGCGTAAGAAAAGAACGTGTTAGAATTCTGTTCTCTCTGCCTATTCCGTAAGGAATATGGCATGATGATATAGATGGATAGATGACAATCTACATTACGGGATCACAAGTGTGTGTTTTGGGAAGACGCTTGTTCTGTAGTGGACGTCTTTTGGTTTTATATTATTATGGTCACATTATTTCTGTTATCATGTCTTTTGTGAGTTTCTTAGTTTATTTTTGATATACGTTTCCTCAGCATACGGTACGGAAGTAAGTCATAATTCAAATAATGTAATTGTAGATTTCCTTAATAATTAATGAATAAGCAAATTTCAGGAAATTTCTTTAGGAATCCACAAAATGCAGTTTGACGAACTAAAATATCGTTTAATCATGTTCAACGAACACTGATTGTACTGATAAGAATGATTAATCAACTTGTATAGCCACGCCACTTTTGTAACACGATGTTTCACGCCTGTAATTCATGAAGAATTTGGTAGATCTGTTTATATATACCTGCATTTAGTTAAGGTAATTTTGGTCGTCTTAGGCTGCATCTATTCTCATGTAATTAGATTTTTTTCTGTCTTTTCCTTCATCACTAGTGAGTTTCCATTTTTTTATAATCTGTCTGCATCCTTGTGTAACGTGAATAAATCAGCCAAATTGAGGTGAGAGAGAATAGGTCATACTCCAACTCGTGGACCTAGTGCGGATTAGTGAAGGCAGGTTGTAGCCACCTGCTATTGGAAGTTATCAGGCCGCCTATAAGGCATTCAATTCGAATTAATGCCACCTATTACATTGAGTGGCAGCGGTTTAACGTGCTTTCTGAACCACGGAAAGGCTTGAAATGGAATTAACACAAACCACCACCCATCCGCCTCAGACCCATCGAGCAGGACGTTGCTTAATTAAGTTGATCGTTAGTACAACGAGGTCCCGCACGGGCTATGAGCGCTTTAGGATTGTATGTTAACTATGAAACTGCATTTTGGAAGGATATGAATATACACATTATCACATATTACCGCACGAGTGTCATTCTGTATGTCCGTTCGTTAATCACGATTTACCCAATTGTTAGTGATGCACGACGAGTCATAAATAAATAATTATAGTAACTTGACTTCCTGACGCCCGCAGCTTGTGTCATCCATGTTATTTTCATATCACTATTGCCTTTGTGTAGAGTCAAATGCATTTTCTCTAGCATCTATCTCTATCATCTATAAGTTACCAATGACTTATCCTACGTTCGCACGAGCGCTTATTCAACGCGCGATAGTAAAGCGCTGGAATGAAATAAATGGCTATCATATTTAAAAGCGCTGCACAGCGCTTCATCACCACGCGATGAAAAAGCGACCATGGTAAGTAAGAGTTAAGATAGATATTTTAACATCAGGCCAAGTTGACTTTTTACACCGGAAAACAAGACGCTATCGATTGCAGAAAGAGAATAGGGACAAAACGCTTGCGATTTCGCTAGGCCCTCCGATGATATTGGTTCGTAATGTAATAGGAGGCACGATTACTGCCATTATACTGGACACAATTTCAGACTCTGGAGTATGAGATTTTTTTATATAAAAGCACACTCTGTCCGACCTATCGCTCGCGATCGCTAGACCAATGAGACAGTCTTTTGAATCAAACCAATCAAAAGATTTTTTATTCATCGAGACCAGAAAGTACTTATGTCAAGTAAGAAAAGACTAGTGATTATTTAAGACCTCACCACCCTTTCGAAACGCCATTTCTGTGGAGAAGGGCAAGAAACTCCACGGTTACTCTGTTAAACATGAGAGTTTTACAATTCTTTTTGTATACATTGCGTTCGTGGGGTATGGGTAGTATTGTAAAAATGAACGCTGAAGTCGAGCGTTTAGCGCTGAGTCAACGCTCACGAGTGTTTAAACACGTAGAAGACGCGAGCGTTTTAAGCGCCGGCTCGAGCGTTTTTACAACACTAGGTACGGAACAATGCAGAACGAACTAGAGAGATTTCTCTTTGGGTAAGCGATTTTGCCATCATATATAAATATTCTGATCAAACAGTCTGCTTGAGGACTAGGATTATCGCTAATTTTAGAGTGTGTTCTGTCGTCACAACAGGTGGGTATTAATTGCAATCTATTGTAAATATTATATTCAGGAGTACACACTCACGGAAATCAGGTTTTCCAAAAGATAACTCGATCTAAATATACGGTGAAATCTGAAATAAGAGGTAGCAACGTCGAGTAAAGTGGGTTAGCACCGTCACGCCTATATTCGCAGACGAAGTTGCTTTTACATCGAACACAACGATTTTTCCATTAAAAAAATAAAATTTGTCCGACATATGATTCGAACTCAGGATCTCGTGATTCACGCATTATTCGCTATTAAACCAACGAGGCATATGACGTTTGGGTACTGTAAATATACAGTGTAATTTTAGTAGTCTTGGAGCAAAAGCCCAGGCGATCACTTTTTACTAAAAAATCTGTAGACTGGTATTAAAGTGTTCTTTTTATTATTATTTTTTGTTACCAGTGAACAGTAGGCATTGGGTACATCACCTGGGCTTTCGCTCCAGGAACACTAAAATTACACCGTGCATACAATTTTTCTTACGCGGAAATATTATCTGTAACAGACCAGAGTCAGGGACTTGTCTGCTACAGATAATATTTATGCCAAGATAGCATAAATATTATCTGTAGCAGACATGGATGGCCTAGTATAATGGAAAGAAAAGATAAAGCAGTGATAGCCTAGTGGTTAGACCGTTGGACTGCAAAGTCTGAAGTCTCGGTTTCAAATCCAGGTACGCATCTCTCTGTTTTTGGAAGCATGTGCGTATTAAAAATTAGCTATCACTTGCTTCAACACTGAAGGAAAACATCGTGAGGAAACCTGCATGCCCAAGAGTTTCTCGAAGGTATGTAAAGTTCGCCAACACACACTTGGCGTGGTGGACTCTGGCCTAAACCCTCTCAGTTTGCGAGAAGGCCCGTGCCCAACGGTGTGACAGGTTCTTAACAAGGCTAATATTATTATTATAATGAAAAGATGGATGAGCCATCCCTCTTTACTTCGATAACTCATATTGTCGGCAAAATCCAGGTGTACACAGTTCACCCGTTTGAGGAATCATAGGATCGGACACCGACCTTGCCGATGAGGTCTAAGAATTCCTTGCCCGCCGGCCGATGCAGAGCACCATGGCGAGACATCTACTATATACCCTCCCTCATAGCGACTGCCCAAGCCGAAGCCGTTCCTCCTTAAGGCGCCCTTGAGCTAGTTGCCCCCTTGCTCTTCTAGCTGGCCAACAGCGTAGACCATTCACACACACACACACACACACACACGTTTGAGAAATATAGGCGTGACGGTGTTTATACATCACTTTCCGAAACCGAAACTACAGAGAATTGTGTGAATTTCCTTACCTTGCAAATCAGCATCATCGTCTTCATCAATCACCCTGTATCTCCCCACTGCTGAGTGTAGGCCTCTCCTATATCACGCCATTCGTTCCAATCCTGTGCTAATCTATTCCACCATTTGCCAGCCACTCTCACGATGTCATCCGATGGCTCCATCTATCCGATGGTCTGCCTATGAGTCGGCGTCCTGTTCTGGGCCACCACTCTGTTACGGCTTTGGTCCACCTGCCATCTTCACGCCTCATCACGTGTCCTGCCCATCTCCACTTTAACCTTGTGATCCGTTTACCAACATCTTCCACTTTTGTCCGCCTTCGCATTTCTATGTTTGGGAGATGCCCAACATGGCTCGCTCCATCGCTCTATGTGCCACTTTGATTTTATAAAGGCTACCTTTTGTAAGCGACCAGGTCTTGGCACTGTAAGTAAGGATGGGCAAGACCATGCCACCTTAACAATACACATTTTTATTTAATGTTATAATTGAGGACGGAGAGCAGTCATATGGTACATATTTATAGTAGGTATCAATCTATAATATGAAAAGGTAAAGGAAACAATGTAGGGAAACTTACATGTTTACTAATTCTTCGCGGCTCACCTGTCACGATGTTGTAATATGTATAAAAATGACGCGAGAACAAAAAACGATGGTCAACAACCTGCATACATATCGCATCCTACTAATATTGTAAAAATTTGTATGTTTGTAACTTAATCACGCAAAAACGGCTAAACGGATGAAATTTGGCACACAGATTGGATTAACATATAGGACACTTTTTATACCGGAAAAATGTTAGGTTCCTGTCTAAACTCAACACTTACGAAGTCACGGGCGGAAACTAGTTGTTCAATAAATTATTCCATAGAATTGCAATGGTCAAAAGTCAGGGTGCAGGGGAAGACGGACCTTTTTTTCTTTGATTACATTTAGCTGTCTCGCACGACAATAAGCAGAAAAGTGGCCAAACTGAGCTGGAAATGTTAAGTTAATCTATCCGCGCAGAAAGTTGTATCATTACAATACGACATACGACTGTCTGTGAATGAAATCAGCTGACCCTTCTTAGAAGGGGTTGGGGTGGCAAAGCGGCGCGCAGCTGTCGTCTCTATCGCACTTACTGTGGAAATACATTCATTCTTTTTCTTACGCGGAAAAATCAATAAGCTCCTCACGTTGTCTGCGATCCTGGTTATTATGAGTAAAATGGCGGATCCTGCCCGCAGTTTGGGCCGGATTTGGATGAGAAAATATTAGGAAACTGGAACTGGAAATGGGTACGGAACGTTTTTTTATAAGAATATGATGCTGACCAAAGAACACTTTGGACGTAGTAAAACCATGAGGTAACAACACACACAGAGCACCAGAGAGCAAAAGCAAATAATTTTTCATTATTAGTGTTTTGTGTATTGGATGCTCTTAGTTTAAATACGTTAATTGGCTTGGTCTAGGCATGAGTTTGAGTATAAGCCGCCCGGCTCACTAAATCGAGCAGTACTGCGTTCGATCCCGCAAGGCAAGGTCACAAATGTGTACTTGTTTTAGTTTGGATCTTTATGTACCCGAATAAACTGTATAATATAATGTCGGCCATCAAGCCAGATCCTCCGAACAAACTTTCGCTGGTAGATCAATTTGTGCCTTATTTAAATAAACAATAAGATACGGACTGGTTTGTTTATCTAATGGTTGCACCATTAGATAAACAAACCAGTTCCGCTGGCAATCACGAGGTCTTAGGGCTGGACGATGGGTAATTTTACACAAAAAAAATTGTGTTGCCATTTTGATCTGAGTTTTTTGGGACGTACCATCGTTGGCAACATGTGGGTGTACACAGTACACCTCTACCACCCCCGCTTGAGGTATATAAGCGTGACGGTATGGTATTATTTTAAAATGTTAGGTCGATATATTTGCCACAAATCATAATGATTACTCTCCCATAAATATTCTTCGACGGCACTATAATTCCCGATAGCGAATCTGTGAAAAATCTTGGGATTTTGCTAGACCGTTGTCTGACATGAGGTTCACAACTAGAAGCTATTAGTTGTAAAACATTTGCTACAGCAGCCTCTTTGCGAAGACTTCGCAATTTCCTACCCACTACCACTAAGGTTGCTCTGGCACAATCTCTCCTCCTTCCTATTCTAGATTATGCTGATGTGTGCTATTTAGATTTAACGGAGAAACAGCTAGATAAACTTGAGCGGCTCCAAAATTTCGCAATTAGGTTCATATTTGGCTTGCGCAAATATGACCATGTATCCGAATTTCGTACAAAACTCAAGTGGCTAACCATTCGACTTCGCCGGAACGCGCATATTCTTTCCCTTCTTTACAACATATTATTTAACCCTTCTTCCCCTTCCTATCTTAAACAACGTTTCGAGTACCTGAAAAGCACTGGCACCCAATGCCTCAGGTCCTCAGAAAATCTTAGCCTAAGAATGCCCCTTCACAATAGCAGCTTCTATGATAAGTCTTTTACTGTCCAGGCGGTACGACTGTGGAATACTATACCTATCAGTATACGGCGTGCATCGTCGCTAGAGAGCTTCAAGGGCCAGGTGAGGAAGTATTACTTATCTACTTGTTCACCGGGTCCTGCCGTCGTATCGTGATAGTTAATTATGTGTATGTGTGGTAAAATTTTTGTAGTATATGTATGCATTTTTATATTATATTTAAGTATTTATTGCTATAAGTTAAAATTTCTATGTAATGAGTGCACCCCCGTTTATTCCACAACGAAATCGTTTTCTCCATCCCAAGGTTGCCTGGAAGAGATTGCTTTTTAGCGATAAGGCCGCCCTCTGTGTATCTTTAAGTTCTTTTTTTTTGTATTTTATATCTATGTAATTGGTGCACAATAAAGAGTTATCTATCTATCTATCTATCTATCTAACAATGTTAACATAATTCGTTCATAATATTGCAAATATAAAATGCCCAGTGGGGATAGTCAGCTTTTTAGGTCATGTCTAAAATTAATTTACCTATAATTGGCCGTGCGATAATATTATTGAAATATACTTACACTTTATTTCTATACCCCAAAAACGTATTGGTCCCATATAAAGGCTTTGCTACGCAGACTTCAATGCACCTTGGAAAATCACATAACATATTTTCATACAAGTTTTCCCGACATCTGATTTACTAGGCGTTCATGATCGCTAGAAGCTAGAAAAATTCCTTTGCTAATTTAACAAAGAGCTACGAATACATTTTACCACATGGAATATACCTATGAGAGTGGAGTAATCCAGAAAGGTATGTAAGAAAAGAACCTGTTGGAACTCTGTACTCTCTGCCTACCCCGCAAGGGATCTGGCGTGATGATATAGATAGATAGATAGAATATACCTAGAAACAGTATTCATGCATTAGCGAACGCTTTCGCAAACTTTGAATTCGCAACATTTAAATATCTAAAAGATCTTAAATTTACATTTACGAAATTGCAAAAGAGTTTATACCACAAGGGGAATATTCTATATCAGTCAAAAATGCTTGCAAAAAATTTCATTCAATATCTCTTCGTAATTTCATGTCCAATAAAAAAAAATCAATAGCTAAACTGACGCATGCGTACTACTCTATTTCTAAGACAATCCTCGCCTAGCGCCGCTCTCCTACGCTGTATGCGCTCCTGGTACCGCCGCCCACAACTCTGAAATTTTCCTGCCCTCCTCCAGATTTCCCGGATGTGTAAAACCTTCGACTTCCGCTGTTTAGGGCGGAATGTTACAATTTCACTTCCTGGATAATATTACTGATGCCAGCAAATTTTCAGGTATTCTTAGTTGGGACGGAAAATGGTAGGAAATGAGCGTGATGTTACTGCGCAACTATTCTGCGCAGGGCGCCGATTCTAATCACGAAATTTCGCTAAGAGAGAATCAACTGTCGCCGACTAGCGGCGGCGTTGTTTTTCGCTGCTTTCGCTTTCCTATAATATTTATAATGATCGGTAGCGGGGGGGACTAAGTTTCGGTTTTAGCGAAATTTTGTTAGTAGAATTAGGGCCCAGTATCTATAGGGACTATACTTATATAAAAAAAAACAATTAAATAACCAATTCATCTATTAAATAAAAATTTACTTATAACTAAGTACATTTGCTCACAACTTATTCCCTTGGTAAAATTAACTATTATATAATAATAATTAATTTTGATACTATCATTAAAATCTCAATACTTAACATTCAGGAAGAACTTTTTTGATGGGCCTTAAATTAGATTAGTCCATGTTATACAAATTAAGATTGTCTTAGACTGGCCAAACTTTTACTTCTAAAAAAGTAACTAGGACAATACTATGTTTTCAAGCCCTATGTACGCCTGCACAGCAAAGCAGCATAAATCCTTCTTCATTGATTACTAAAATATTCTCTTTAATAATAGGTTTATTGATATTAGTAATAATCCAATAAAAAATAATTCTTCATTGAACTGAAGAAGAATCTTTTTTTCAAATTATACTATAAAAATTCTTCTACGTCAATTTGAATTCAATATATAATAGTGAATTATTTAAAACCATCATCACCCGATAGACGTCGATTGCAGGACATAGACTCAAAAATCGCCACAATGACCGGCATTTCGAAATATGTTTAAAATATTGTATTATTTGAACGAAATATATCATTACTGGGTGGTGGGTGACATTATCAGGTCCTAAAAATGGCTTTAAAGATGGCAAAATTTGTTATTATATTTCGTTCAGAAAAATTATCCTATCCACCTTAATAACATCACTCTTTTAGTTCTCAAAACAGAATTGAGTAGTTCTGCCTTGTTCCATCGGTGGGGTCTCGGTGGGTTCATACTGGTTCGTGGGTCTCATTCTGTGTGGATTCCACTGCCACCTTCTTGGGTTGTCCGCCGGCCTTGTTGTTTGGTAGTGTAAGGCAGAACAGGGAGTTTACTGAAAAGATGATTGTAGGTTTAGAATAATAATATAAGTCTTTACTGTCCCACTACTGGGCAAAAGCCTTCCCTCACAAATCGCGGTGAGAGAGATTAGGTTATACTCCACCACGCGGACCCAGTGCGGATTGGACGAGGCAGATTTGTGGCTACCTGTTGTTGAAACTTATCAAGCCTAAGCCTAAGCATAAGGCTTCCAAGCTGGCTTAACGACTGTCACATTACATGGAAACCGGGACCGGCTTAACGTGCCTTTCGAAGCAATGAAATGCCATAAGTGGTCACCCATCTCAGGCCGACCGAGCCGAACGCTGTTTAACCTTGGTGTTCGCAAGAACACTGCGGTAGCACAGCGCTACGAGTTTAGAATACATACATAATATAAATGGAGCAGGAGGAGATTGATTAGGGGTGGGTTACTGTGGGTAGGTAAAGGTGCATAATATGGCACATATACATTTCGCTTAAGAATTTGCTGCCATGTGACAAAAAACTCTGTTAAAATTAATCCGCTAGAACCAATCAACGTTTTTGTATGCTACGCTGATGATTGGTGGCTGTTGAGAATCCGGTTTTAGCGGTTAAAATTTCGCTAGTAGAAAAAATTGAACATATCTTTTTAAAAAAAATGGTTCTCTCTGACGAGGAAATACGTTTATTAGCATTATATTAGATAGTGAGAATTGTAAATTACAGACTTCAAAAAATCATAAGGCGTTAGGGGGGACTGTTGATTAATTAAAAGAAATAGGATATTACTGTTTTTGGGGTACAATAATTGGACATAGAGTTAGGAAGGAGTAATAACAACTACAAGAAAGGTTAACATGAAGTGGTTAAATTCTTACCAACAACAATACCGCCGAACAGATAGAAACCAGCACCGCAGTTGATATCCAAGAACAAGCCAATTAGGTTAGAGCCCACCATAGAGCCAACTCGTCCCATCATCATAGACAGACATATCGCCATAGCTCTGGAAAACATTTGAATTGTTAAAATTATTGGGCAATGAGAACCAGAGTAGCTTATTAAAAAAACAAACGTATCTAAGCGATTCTAAATTCGAAATAGAGCCTAACAGTAATGTATTTTAGGATAAACCTCGATTGTACGATCGGTTAGAATAAGTGGTACGACCACGTAGTCACAGGTAATTCCTTTCCTTTTAGTTCCTTAGATATTGGTAAGGCACTTACCATGAAGTTCTTATATATTATTTTTTTATTTTTTCATATCCCGAAATAGACCGTTTATTAGAACTATAGATTTGTTATTAATAGCAGTGATAGCCTAGTGGTTAAACCGTTGGACTGCAAAGTCAAAGGTCTCGGGTTCAAACCCAGGCACGCACTTCTGTCTTTTCGAAAGCATGTGCGTATTAAAAATTAATTATCACTTGCTTTAACGGTGAAGGAAAACATCGTGAGGAAACCTGCATGCCTAAGAGTTTCTCGAAGGTGTGTGAAGTTCGCCAACCCGCACTAGGCTAGCGTGGTGGACTATGGCCTAAACCCTCTCAGTTCGAGAGGAGGCCCGTGCCCAACAGTGGGCCAGTTTCTTAACAGGGCTAATATTATTATTATATGTAAGGTGCGCCTGAAGAAATACAGTCTATTTAACATCGACCAATTTAACCTGTTGCCGTGATATAAATTGTAAAAATGGGCAGATTAATTGAAAAAAATCTGGTCAATTTAAGACATTTGGAATATAAATTCTAACCAAGGAATCGTGAGGTATATTTTAAGGTTTTGCTATTTCAAATACCAAGATTTCAGATAATTAAGTAGGTAAGTACGAGTATTTAATTTTTAACGGATTTCTTGATCTTTATATATTAGACATAGAACAAAAGCTGCGCAACTAACTAACAAATCGGATTCGAGCGTCTAGAAAGTTACGGGAAGTGTTTATATAAAAAATTTAGAAGTGCTTACCTATATTTAGTAGGAAACAATTCAACAGCAACAGCGTTCATTAGACCGATGCATGCTCCGCACATTTGGAACACCGCGAATAGCACCACCGCCAGCTGCTGGTTGTACACCAAATGTGTACAGATCCCACAGACTCCGGTGCAGAAAAGGATCACAATGAGGATCAGCTTCTTGCCGATGTAGTCGACGAGGAACCCTACGAGCAGGTACATGGAGCAGAAGATGAGGCCGATGTAGATGGAACGCTCAAAGGTCGACGTGTGGATTGTGTCGTCGCAGATAGCCTGGAATGATAGGTAGATGTTCAGTTTGGCCCGTTAATTTAATGAGAAGTTTAATAGTTTGAGCGTGGCCTGTTTAGTTTACTAGATATTGTATATATTTTTTAATGTTCTATTTTGTATCCCACTGCTGAACCTCAAAGGCCTCCCTGAAATAGATCCTGGGCCAGTAGTATCCATGTGTTTCCTGCAAAAGTCGCCAATCCATTTTTATCTCGGTCAACCGTGCGACCGTTCTTAGGGGTCCATACAATGAGGATATTTGCCCAACCTAGAAACTAAAATATTAATTGTAGACCTTGTTGATCTTGCAGCGAATAGTACGGATGCGAGCATGAGATCCTAGATCGGACAAAGTATAGTTTCTCTATTATAAGATTCTCATTAGTACTTGTCTAAGTTATACACATGTCCAATTTGTGTCCGTTGACTCAGTAAACGTATACACTATACAAATGGGTTAGGGGGATGAGTATTTAGTGCTCTTACAGTAGTGGCATTAGCCGCAGCATTATTGACAGCATCAAGAACATCACATATCTTCGTTTCTCCGCCGTCATGCGTGGCCAGAGAGTTCAGAATAGTCGGGAACCACACAAAGAAGCCATTTGACCTGAAACCAAGATACCATATTATAAATTAATCTTTAGATAAAAAAATACGTTATAACACTTATAAAAAACATACACATTACATAATAAAATACATAGACGTTTACATTTCACAGAGGTTTTTCGGTCCCAATGGGACAGGGGGCTTCCCTTTTACTATACTCTTTACATTTTTGTGTGTAACCTTGGTTTGCGTAAGAACACCGTAGTGCAAGAGCATCTTTAGTTGTATTAGGGGTATGGAAGAGCAAAAAGTTGACTTACGTAGCAAAGATTCCGAATTGTACGAAGCAAGTCAGACAAGTCCAGGCCAGGAGTGGTGGCTTAAAGAGTGGTATAGTCTGCTCCTTCATTGAAGCCCACACTGCAGCAGCACCTTTATAGTTGTTTGTCGCCGCAACCTGGTTCTCCACTATTAGGGTAGTCACCTAGAGAACAAAGTTGACATTAATCTGTGTAGAAGTAAAAAATATTACAATTTTAGAGGGTAAATACGTTCACCTATGTCAGAGACCTATCAAAAGTAGTTTTTAGATCTTTTGTAATGAGGTCATTTATAATAATCTTAATCTTCCTAAATAACTACTTACTTCCCTAGTCTAGACATTTGCTAAAGCAACTTTGCAGTGCAAACTTTAAGGTTAATTGAAGATTGGTTTTCTATGTTTAGGAAAATTACAGACTGTAAGCGGATGTGTTGCTTTTAAGCAACTTACTCGCTTACATGGCTTACTTAGTATTTTTTTTACCAAATATCTCAGTGCTAAATTCTGATGTATTTGTGTCTTTTTATGTCCCCAAGAAAAATATGCGAGAGAAGAATTTGCTTAATAACGAGTTCACAGCCAACTCTTGCACCTTACATGCTAAAACAAAAATTGTACTTACTGGACAATTATCTTTCGTCGTTTTCATATTCCAAGCGTAAATGGACTTAACAACTTCCAAAGATTCTTCTGGACGGCCAGCGGTGTAGAGAAATTTGGGACTCTCCGGAGCAAAGTACAGCATTAAGGAAGCAAATGCGTAGGGCAATGCGCAGGCGACGACGAGAAGGCGCCATGGCCTGTAGTTGATGTCTAGGAACGGGATAGGGATTGAGAATTCTAGCGGCAGAATCAGCCAGGACAAACCTGCAATAAAATCAAGATTCGTTCGTTATTCGTTTAAATTGCTTATGAGACACTGTTTCATTTGATAAGTCATGGGTTGTGTGTCAGTAAATGGCGAGTGTTAAATGGAAGCAATTTTAGATTTGAAAAAAATCATGAGCCTACTATGCATAAAGGTTCACTACATGTAACATCATTATCATCATCATAATCAGCCCGTGTCAGTCCACTGCTGGACGTAGGCCCCTCCCATGGCACGTCACTCGATCTTCCGGCTCGATCTTTAGCGCTGCATGTAACATAGCTTACGTTAAAGATATTTGGACATTGCTTCTTTTATTTCTACCTTTTTTCTATATTTTCACTCTATTCTCTGCGGGACCTGGAGTAGGCAGATCCCCCACAAGGTGGACCGATGACCTGGTGAAGGTCGCAGGTAGAAGCTGGATGCAAACAGCACAAAGCCGGTCGTCGTGGCGATCTTTGGGGACGCCTTTGACCTGCAGTGGACGTCTTTCGGCTGATGATGATGATGATGATTTGTTGAACTGAACACAAACTTACAAGGTAACAGCACCGTTCCGATGCCCACGAAGGAGGACCCGAAGGCCACCATCTTGTCTCTGTGACGTAGATTGTTAAACTCGCCCACGTAAGTATACACTACGGCTGAAGATCCCGATGTGCTGGAAATTTCAATAGATTCTAGGTAAGTGATGGTGCAGACGCTTGACATCCTAATACTGAGAAAAAAAAAAAAAATTATACCGTAATGAATAGTGTAGGATTGCTACAAAAGGGGATGGATGACAGAGGTGTCGATGTGAAGTCCCAATGTCAATGGAGACGAGCATATTGCCATCACATCGGGCACAATGTCAGACGCCGGAGCATTATTTACCGGTTTTTCTTTTTTCACTAGTACCGTCCGACCTTGGATTTTAAATCCCAAACGTTGTGGTCAGCAGTCGCACCTGCATACATCACTAGACCAACGGAGCACATTACCCTCATCTTTCTCGATTCTATTGTCATACCTAAACAGGAACTATTGGTAAACTTACAACACGGAAGCAAGAAACTGGAGCAGTGAGAACCACACAACGTCTGGCGCAAAACTAGAGATCACTGTCAGGATGACTGCTAGTATCATGGAGAACAGCATTATAGGCCGTCTCCCTCTTGTGTCAGCTAGCCAGCCCCAGAAGTAAGATGTCAGAATGATAGCTGGAAACAGGAAAAATATTAATAGAGTCACAGAGTAGCACATAGAGTGCGTTTTGACCACAACAACGGTTTAGCATGATTTTATCGTATGCGCAGTTGCTGCTTGATCGGTACCCTGTGAATGCATGCCTCAAGTAATAAGTCGTAATTAAGAATAATCACCTTAGCGTTTACATTTGACGTTTGTTTCCAATAAAACTAATTTTATAAAAACTAAGTAGTTACCTAATTTTGTAAATCCCTTGAGAAGAATAATTTGTACCCGAGAAATGAATAACTTAATTTATTTATCACGCCAGATTTATTGCGGGGTATGTAGAGAGTACAGAGTTCCAACAGGTTCTTTCCTTCTAGACCTCTCTCGCTTCCCCCACTTTCATAGTTCGTTTCATACAAGCTCGCCGGTTACGAAAGCGCTTGACTTGCCCTTCAGATAATACACGGTTTTTTGGTCGTGGTAAGATAGTCTAGGTCTTTCCTGATATGTACATTCTTCTAGGATAGACAGATTTTGTCATTCTTTCTTTTGACATTCTTTCTATATGCCCGAACCACTGGAGCATAACCTTTCTTATCTTCAACCGATACTATCTTTCATACGTACACGTTTTCTCACTAACGAACCATACGTAAAATAGGAGGATGTTTCAGTGAGATCGCTTTTGCAACTCAATTGGTTTACCCATGTTGCCTTGAACTTACTATAGTAACAATCAAGTTAGAGCTATCGTCGTGGCGATTTTTTTCTAATTATATAATTTTGTATCGCCTTGTTTAGGTGGAAACCATATTCAAAGGTGGTATACCTTTGAATATGGTACTACAGATATTCTAATATACAAGTAGCCGTGTTCTTATTTGCTTACCTAAAAATGGTATAGCAGCTATCCACCCTCTCTGCTGGAGCGTGAGGTTAAGGTCGCACTGTGCGGCGGGCAAAATGTACCCCAACGCTAAGCACAACATGATCATCCCCATGAGGATAATGCCGCTCATCAGCATGTTCAGAATGTTGTAGACGCCAAGCCCTGGAATAGAATTAATGACTGGTTTAGAGTCTAGACCTCTGCGCTCACTGGATCAAGAAGTTGATGGCTCAATCTCCGCACGGGACGAATCTTTGTGTGACAAATATTTGTTTTGGTTTGTTTGTGTATGTTAATTTTACGTGCTCGCATTTTTGTTAAAAATCTTGGCAACTTCTTTTATAACATTTTTTATTCCTGCTGATATCTATATATATTTTTTACGAAATTCACGTAACCTATATTTTGGCATGATAATTATTTCATCTTTTCTTCTCGTAATCCATCATTTTATTATACTAAAATATCTAGTGAGTACCTAGTACTTATCTCTATCTATCTATAACATCATCCAGCTCCCTCGCGGGGAAGCCAGAGAGTACAGAGTACCAACAGGTTCTTTCCTTACATACCTCTCTGGCTTCCTCCACTCTCATAGTTCGTCTCATACACGCTCGCCGGTTACGGAGACTCTTGACTTTTCCTTTAGATAGGACTCGGTCTATTTGGTCGTGGTAAGATGGTCTAGGTCTTCCTCGGTACCTACATCCTTTCACTTTCACATTGTATATCTGTTTTGTCATTCTTTCTTCTGACATTCTTTCCATATGCCCGAACCAACGCAGCATACCCTTTCTCATCTTTACACCGATACTATCTTCCATACCTACTCGCTTTCTTACTACGCTGTTGCTTATGCGGTCGGTCAGCTTCACTCCGCACATCTTCCGCAGAGCTCGCATTTCTACCGCATTTATCCTACTTAAAAATAATATTACTTCTAATCCTGTTTTATGGCATACACTGTAGGAAGTGGCGTTATTATTGTAGTTTACCACGTCATATACCTTATGATGGCAGTATGTCTTGTCTTCGTTATCATTTAATTAGCAAACAGTGGAGCATTAAAATATTATCATCAATCTGCATTTCGCGTGGGGTTTCCCCAAACAGTCAGACAATATTTGTTCTACTAACGTATAATATGTTGGAAAACACATGATCATATTATGTACATACACAGATATCATCAACTACATATTTGTCGAAAAATATTATTTGATTAATCTTATTTTCGTCTCGTGTTGTTTTATTCGTATAGGTGCACAAAAGTACACTGGTGAATTACGTATGAAAGTTAAAAAGATAGTGACAAGTGCGTAGGTAACAGAGCTATGATTATTGTTTATACAAAACGGCATTCAACATTTAAACGAAATAAAGATCTTAGTATGCACATGCTAATCTATCTCATCAAAGATATCCGAAACATGACTAACAACAAGTTTGGAAGGATTACCATCCGCGGGCAGGCGGGTAAAACGTTTATCATCGATAAAACCATTGAAATATCAATAACACTAATTGGGTTTGAGCAGCTCCTCAATATTGTTAAAGACTGTTATAAAAACAGTAATATTTAAGTTTTGAGAAAGAACCTGGTCAATCTGATAAAACCATAAGAGGTGAAGGATTAGCCCGGGGAGATTCTCGCCTTATCTTTTACCTTATTCTTTCTCTTTTTAACATACAATATTTAGGTTACTAACAATAAGTTTCCGATATATGAGTGTGATGTCTTACGATCGCGATATGAGACTAATGACAATATTTAAAAAGTAAATGTCTGATGAGTTCCTGGTGGAACAGTTTCCATAAGCAGCATCTGTTTACGAGTATGAGCAGCCATCGCTCTCTTCACTAGCAGGGAAGGAACTAACCGGCACCAGATAGACAAAACAAAGTTTTTTCAGTAAGTATGACTTATCTAATACCCCAAAGATCAGAAATCTTTTGTCACACTTATACCTTATTTCGGGGTCTTAAAAGTTATATTTGACCCAAGTCTGATCTAGTTGATCTGATGATGTGATATAGTTATATTTGATCCCTTTGTGTTCAGTTTAACATAAAGAGATAGCAGCTGCGAATGAAATCATCAAAACATATACGAATCGTTTGTATTGCAGCTAATGAAATAATTATTGCATGTTTATGTCAACTACGATGTAAGTGGGTCGTGATTATCTAACTGGGCTGCAGGGCCGTCCACGTGTATCCACGTGGCTTACATTTTATCTGATGACGACAATGATGAAATGGGATTCAATCATGGCCAATCTGGTCGAGTGTATGTAGGGATGGAGTAAGGTTCTCACTGCAAGTCAGAGTAACAGCGGGTCATAGGTGACATCATCACTACGTACCAGAGAATGTACCATAAAGCAGGGGGATTCAGAGATCCAAATTAAACAACCTGCGACTGTAGTGAGACCTCACAGACTATGTCGCACATGCTAGTCTGCCCTTTATGCTCCACCAATTAACTACAAGGGGAGAACCAAGCGCGGCCACAGACGGTGCGATCAAACTAGTTACTCACTTAGTGGGACAAATATGAACCATTGACACGAAAAGAAGAAGAACCATAGAGCACTAATAGAGTAGACTGTCTCGTTGGTCTGGTGGCAGAGCACATCGCTTTGTGATCACGAGGTCTTGGGTTGAAATCCTAGGTCCGACAAGTGTAGTTTTTCCAACGAAAATTTCCCAGTACGAGCCCGGAGTTTGAAATTGGGCCCGGTATATGGAAATAGGCTCGCCCCCTATTACATGGGACCTAACATCGTCGGCGAAACGTGGGTGTACTTAGTACACCTCTGCCACCCCCGCTTGGGGAATATAGGCGTGACGATGTGACTAATAGAGTATTAATATTGCGACCAAATAAACCGAGTCTTATCTGATGGAAAAGTCAAGAGTCTCCGTAACCGGCGAGCGTGTATGAGACGAACTATGAGAGTCGAGGAAGCCAGAGAGGTATGTAAGGAAAGAACCTGTTGGAACTCTGTACTCTCTGCCTACCCCGCAAGGGATCTGGCGTGAGGTTATAGATAGATAGATAGATAGAATATTGCGGCGTTTTTACTCCATTCGATCGGCGATTCGTAAACCGCGTCACGGTTACCGCGCCGCAACTTGGTGATGTAGCCAAGTCCTAAGAAGCGACTAAACTTAGCAACAGGTAAATTGCGGTGATTCAAGCATGGTGGTACCGTAGTGCCAAATTGAAGGAGGGTCCGTTGGGTCTGGGTGTTGTCGGAAGCAGAATAACGCACTTTTTTACTTGCCCGTTTCATGCCCTTTCTTTTTGTCGAAGTGGACTGGCCAGGGCCGTTCTAGTTAAATTTTGGTTTTAGGAATCCCAGTCACGTACAAATCGTTAAACAGTTTTAATAAAACTTAACTTAATTCTTGAATAACAGATAGGCAATGACAAACAGAGGACTATTAGCCATTGACCAGAATGTTTGTAAATACCCTGAGCGGTGTAAATGATCAGCTAAGCCAAACATGTGTTGCGTCATGCGCTTATCTAGTGTTACATCAGGTCAATACTGGCGTGACGCGACGATAGCGCAGAAGGGTCGCCTTGACGTTAAATACTGGTAGGGCTAGAAGGAAGCAACTACTTTGTACCGTTTCGTGAACTTTAGTAAGGGTTTCAACTTTGCATCGCCTCGTGAACTTTAGAAGACAGTTTAAGGAAAAAATATGAAAAATTAAATAAACATCGTCACGACTATAGTCCCTGAGCGACGGTGGCATAGGTTTCCACGTTGTAGGGACGAGATGCCTTACATCAGGCCCAATTCCAGACTGCTGCTATTGAGAACATTTTGTTCGACTCTGGTGATTACCATCCATAGCATACGCTAGTACTATTGAGGCAGGAATGAAGATTGGTGAATTTTTTGCCGAGAATTGTGTTGCCAGCCGATTTCGGCAAAGGCGAAGGCATACCTTGTTGAGAAGGGATATGCTGTTATATTCTATCATGAAGAACTTTAATTTTAAAGTCACGATGTTGAGGTATATTACTAATCGCCATCTAAACTACCTGCCGTGCTACCGTCTATAGACCGTCGGGCTCTACCTTCTCATATTTTAGAACAGTATTTGTTTTGTCATTCTCCGACACTATTTCTCTTTGTTAGAATTATTAGAGCATGCCCTTTATCATTTATGACATGTAATGAAATAAAGCTATGATTCATTAATTTAATCTCAGTAAGAAGTATGTAGTAAAATCTATATAGAAGGACTTTGTACGTTTGAATGCACATCTTTGTCCTAGATTAAAGCAATTAGCGCTATTTATGTTCCGATAACCGACAACCTTCCAAGTTAAGGTATGAACATGAATTAGTAATTGTGTCATCTGTTTTTACATTGATGGCGTCACAGGGTTTTGAGTTTATTTTGCAGATTTACAGATTGAGCCTATAGACCAAATGAGACGACGGCTTTGTCTAATGATTTAGAGCTTAGGCCACTCCGTTCACTAGATTACTTAAGCACTGATTACATTACCCGATCCCGACTCCGACTTAGTTCGTTTAGTGATACAGTCATGACAAACATCGATGCATCGATATAATTATTTTTCTTTTTCTTAATTTTCTATTTTATCCGGACCGGAAAGATAGAGAGACATACGAATAAAGAGATCTTAATAAAATATTGATGTTTTGATACATAATCAATCATTTTCATTTTCACATCATTTTTTACATGACTCCAATACCATATTTTATAGATACATTCATGTTTATAACGATGACTGCATCACTAAACGCCCCAAGTCGGAGTCGGGGTCGGGCAATATAATCAGTGCTATAGCGACGCGGGTTTGATTCCACACGGGCCAATCTTTGTGTGATCCACAAATATTTCCTTTGGTCTGAGTGTTTATGTATTAAACGCACTCACGACACTACTATAGTTCCTGATGCCTATGTCATTATTTAAATGAAAAGAAAATATCAATTCTATTATTGTTTGTCGCTAAGTAAGCGAGTACCATATCTCTTATAAATTTGGTCGCTTATTATTATTTGGTCCGCGATTTTTCCAATCTCATCTGATAAAAAGTGACGATGAGGCCAAAGATGCGGCTCGCTGACTCAGTAATAGCCCATTTACTATGATTTATGGATTTATTACACTCATATGTCACTCACCTGCCAGCATCATTGCATCATCCAGTGTAGCCGCTTTCTCATCCTTCCCCCCTTTTTCCATTGTACCGTTTGCTACCATCTCTTCGTCTTGACTCTGCAAACCACACAAATGTCTTAACTTCACAAGCATTTTTCTTGGCAAACACAGAATATAATATACAAGTGAAGTATTTTTAAAAGATGATTGTTGAACTGAAAAGTTTTTCCAAGAATAAGCTGTATATTTTATAATCTGTGGATACGGCAGTGCCTAACGGGGGCACAGTATAGTAATGATCGGTAACAATTGTTTCAAAAGTTTATACATTAATTTATTCCGACAATCCCACCGGTTTGCGGAAAGGATATTATAACAATGCACAATAGTGGAAGCTGTTTTTTCGTGAACGACAATGACGTCAGTAATATGTTTATATTGAAATTATAATTCAAAATATATTCATTATAACATTTAAGACGAAGAACAGGACCGCAGAGAATGGCACAAAAGGGTGGAAGCTAATGTAATGGGTTGTAGATAGCTGATAATGATAATGATGATTAATATGTAAGAGTCTTCGTAATAAGAGAGCGTTTATGAGACAAACTACGGGAGTAAGCGAGAGAGGTCTGTAAGGAAAGGACTTGTTGGATATCTATACTCTCTGCCTCTTCTTCTATAATCTTGCATGTCGATATAAAAAGAGAATATCGAAGAGAATTTGTATTCGTTCTTGGAAAAGTCTTTTGAGTTTCAAATGCTGATTCATCTCTTAAAATAGATACTAATGAACCTTGTACTATAATGTGTAACATAGGTAACGCAAGACCTGAAAGTAGTTTGTTCTAAATCGGCAATTGAATCGATTCCAACTATTTTCGAAGTTAGCTAATTTTGTTTTTAATTTACCAAAAATACTGTTACTTGTTCTGTTCGCTGTATTAAATGTATTTATATTACACACATCTCAACATTCATACAAAAGCTAATTAATTATTAAAGTATATGGTTAGTGTGTGTGTACCTTAAAAAATTGTACAAAAACTCCTTAAAATTGGACGTTTGATTTTCATATTGAATTCGTAAAGCAATAATCTAATTGAGATGTCTGAGGTCTTCCGTTACTTATGTTACACCTTTTATATATATTCTGTGGAGCGTGCACAATGCATAGCCTGTAGTTATAAGCTGTTCCTTTGTAGAGTAGTATTTTAGTGCTGCTGGGGTTGTAGTGTACGAACATAGTTGTGTTGGACCAAGTTCTTTAGTTCTTTAGTCGAAGCCACTACAACACCGTGCTAAACTGTTTATTTGCATCATCGGGATATTTACGAAAGTAACTGCACTGTTAATACTGAACACAAAATTATAAAAAACAGGAAACTACAATTTGTTATCTAATATTCGATTGACTTACGACTTTTCAAAAGGACTTATATGCTAATTTGAAAAAATATAATCGTCAAGTGCTTTTTGATACTAACGTGTTATTTGTTCAAATCAATCTTATCGAAAATGGCGATTAATAATTAATTGCAAAAGTAACATAGGTAAGTTAACTGAAAAGCACAAAAAATAAATGTTTGAAGTCGGTGCCAGTCGGTTAGGTACTTGGAGATATATGGTAATTTCTGAAAAAATTAAAATTAAGCACTTTTGAAAAGTCAATTCTCAGTTATAAGAATTCGTTAACACGGGAAAGTGTATTAAGTTCGAGTGTTATTGTAACAATTTCAACATAAGCTTAGACTAACAAGCATGTTTTATTAAGTTTTATATTTGTATGTTTTATCCAAGGTGCGTATCATGTTTTAAGTACCTACTATATCCAAAACGAACCTCATGTTTATATTGCTAATGGATAGTAGAATTAGAATGAGCGCAAAAAGCCGGTAGCGGAAGCGTTTTTTTAGGCCAATAAAAGCGAGTTTTGCGTTTTTATAAATTTAGATTTTTACATTATAACTGGTTAACGAGTGAAATAATGGTATTACAAAGAAAAACCCGATTTATTTTTCAAACATTGCTCAAACAAATTATATGTATTATCAAAGTTATTGTTGAATTTTTGTACACCTATTTTTACATATGACAACCGAATGCCCATTATTCATCCGTTTAACCAGTGATGTTATGTTTAATTATTTTTGTAATAAAGCCTAGTTTGGGCGTACGGAGACCAACTTCTGTTATATTCATTGAGTTTCTTCTTGCCCACCATGTGATGAACTTGGTCTATGCATGCATTCAGAGCTGATTAAAATTTTAATAGGTCCAATTGCAGAACATTTTATATAAAGCTGGTTATATGTGTCACATCAATCATTTCATCAAATAGGACAAATTCTTCAAGTGTCGTGAGAACATTCAGCAACGTAAGTCGCTTAAAATTATCAGATTTTCAAATCAGTAATACTCTTTATTGTTCAAATTTCGTTGAACATTGTCAAAGCCAAATTATTAAGAACGTATTCAAATTTATTTAGATCAACAAAAATAGTAGATTTCATTCAAAACAAAAGTGTGCAAGCGATTTGAAAAACTGAGAATTTTAAGCGACTTATGTCGCTGACTGTACGTGTATCAATTTGGAATTCACATATAAAAAGAACCCGACCGAAACAAACATTAGTGCGGGGATCAAACACGGGGATCGAACCCCACACTGGATCAAGTTGTCAAATTCCCTGGTTAGACAGATCCCGCAAGATAGCTGGGAACAAGCCTAGAGGGCACTGTTATTTTACCTCAGTATCGGACACAATAACATTGTATTCATATGCTCTTTGTGTCATCATCAGGGTGACGTCATTCTCTCCGTAACCTAAAAAGTAGAAATAGAAGAAGAAATTTTGAAGGAAGAGAATAGAAGCGAACTAAACTAATATTCGCTGTTTGCCATGAAATTGATGATAGGAGTAATATGTTACGATGATCTCTTTTTCTGTAAATACCATGTAGAACGCTTGGTCACATGGAACCTTTTTTAGTTTATTCAACTTAGACCTAACGAGATAGAGCTGCCCACGGCATAAAGGATTGCCTACTAACTTCTTTGTTCTGTGGAGCTGAGGGCCTAGTCAATAGGCAAGTGTTTTATATCTATTTTCTTCCGGTAATCGATAGAGCATGGTTCTGACCACATGGATTTTTGTTTTAAATAATATATAATAATATATTTATATTTTTATCCTCGTATAATTTTTTCGTTTTCTATGAGCTTTAATAGTAGAACTTTTTGTTCTGTGGCTTTGACGAATGTAAAAGTAAATTTAACTACAGGCTCTGAGCCCCAATTGCTGTTGCTGCTAACGAAATTCTGCTAAAAGGCCACTGATAGGTTGTTTAGCTGTTTTTGAATGGTAGAATACAAGAAAGTCGCTTGGACTCGGTTTTAGTGGAATTTTGTTAGCAGAATGGGCAACTAGTCTACATTTTTTTCTCGTAATGTTATAGCTAATAGTGTACACAGGAAAAACTTGTATTTTATGAGAGTGACCGCGAGCTTTCTTGCCCTTTTTCTTCGCAGGAATGACACTTTGAAGTGTTGGTACAGGATTTGTTACTTTCTTGACGATTTATATATACTATAATAAAAATATATTCTTCTAATTTCTGTGCTGCATTTTTAAACAATTTTAAAAAAGAGGAGGGTCTATGTTTGTCTGTATGTATCTTTTTTTACGTATGTTCACCGATATTTCCGTCGTTTGTGGACCGATTTTGATGATTCTTCTTGCATTGGGTTCAGTATAGCTCTAAAGTGGTCTCTTTTTTATTTCATTGGTATTGGACCTTGGACTTTAAAGATACACCAGGGGACTCCTTAACGATGAACAATGGGAATGTGTAAATTGAGATATTGCGGGTATTACGTCAACCCTGTAGATACCGTACTAAAGAACCAATCAGAATGTTAGCCGACTTCAAAAAAATAGGGTACAATACAATACAATATACTTTATTGCACACGAAAAAAATTACAGAAAGAAAGAAAAGTATTGGACATAGTTATCGGTACAGTAAGGCGGCCCTGTCGTAGTAGGTTCATAATTCGTCTGGGTTTTTTCTAACGTTTTTGCTTATGAACCGATTTTGATGGTTCTTTTCGCACTGGGTTTAGTGGAGCTCTAAGGTATTCCTGTCTTCATTTTATCGGTATTGGACCTTGGGCTTTGAAGATACACCAGCGAAATCCTTAACGATGAACAATAGGAATGTTTAAATTGAGATATTGTGGGTATTACGTTAATCCTATATGTACCCTACTATAGAACTAAGCAGAATATTACCCGCGTTCAAAAAAAGGAGGAGGTTCAAAATATGATGGGGTTTCTTTTATAACTTCTTTGCTTATGGACCGATTTTGAAGATCCTTTTTGCATTCGGTACAGTACAGTATGCTACAAAAATACTACTAGATATGACGAAAGCTTACGGTAGAGTTAAAGGACATCGTCGAAAATGGCCCCAGAACCAACAAACATGTGACCTATACCATAATTATTTGTCTGTTTTGTTTGACTGCCTCGTTGGTCTGGTGGCAAAGCGCATCGCTTTGTTATCACGAGGTCCTGGGTTCAAATCCTAGGTTCGACAAATGTAGTTTTTCTAACGAAAAATTCCCAGTATGAGTCCGGAGTCTGGAATTGTGCCCGGTATATGGCAATAGGCTCGCCCCCTATTACATGGGACCTAACATCGTCGGCGAATCGTGGGTGTACTCAGTACACCTCTGCCACCCCCTCTGGGGAATATAGGCGTGAAGGTGTTTTTTTTTTTGTTTCATTCTAGGGGTTGCAAACATTCGTATCTAAAGGACAATTTACAATCCAAAACGTATACTTCTAAGTACTATAAGTACTTCAATCAAAGTCGCCAACGTCTTTTCCGAATGTCAACGTTGTTATCGAATTACGGTTGGAGATGTCAGTCCTATCAATCGGTTATAATAGGGTAGCTTTTTTACATAACACCGTCACGCCTATATTCCCCAAGCGGGGGTAGCCGAGGTATACTGAGTACACCGACGTTTTGCCGACGATGTTAGGTCCCATGTTATAGGGGGCGAGCCTAATGCCATATACCGGGCACAATTCCAGACTCCGGACTCATATTGGGAATTTTTCGTTCGAAAAACTATATTTGTCCGACTTAGGATTTGAACCCAGCACCTCGTTATCATAAAGCGATGTGCATTGCCACCATACCGACGGGGCAGGCACATAACGATTTTACAAATGCATTGTTGGCTACTAAATTATAACCTAAAAACCCAATACTTTTTTGCAATAATGCGATACCCCCGCTTGTCCGGTTAAGAATAAATTTACAGGTAACTTGAAATCATACAAGCATTTTTTCATTGCTGTTGGTTCTGGGGCAAATCATGTATGGACGCAGAATAATGCCCTTTAACATCTTATTGGAAAAACTATATGGGATAGGAATACGCGGCATGGCACACAAATGGTTTGCATCATACTTCCAGAATAGGGTGCAATATGTAAACATAGAATATTACAATCACGATTAAAACAAAATCTAAAATGTAAGATCTAATAGAAAAATTATAAATTCATCAATAACACAGGGAAGCCCCTTGACTCGGTAACGTATAAATATATAGGTGTCAAAATCGCCATATTGCCTACCTTAATATCGGTAACATATAAATTTATACGCGAGCGGAATCGATTTTCTTCATCGATCTATTGTGGGTTAACACTAAATCTTAACCTTAGACAATGTTCTAACAAAATGTAGAGGATAATATTCTCGTTCTGTTGATATATAATAGTTGGTAATCTGTGTGTTGTGCTTTCGTGAACGAATAACGTAAACATTCGACGGACGCGCGTTCCCGCTAAGAGGCGTCTTAAGTGTCGCGCGTGTAAATAAACAAATTTGTCATTCTATTTGACGAATAAGTCTTACTAGACTTCTTATCAGAACTTATGAGTACGTTAGTGTATAAAAATTTACAAGCCCGTGAAAAATGTGAGTGATAAAAAGTGTTTGTTTGAGATTCTCAACGGAACCTTATCTTCGGTAAGTACCTTTGAGTGAGTTTAGGTCAATATTTCGTAAAATAAATGTTTATTTGTGTCTATATTGGTAAAATGGGTTATATTCTTTCTATTTTTGCCAAAAATGAGGTCTTAGACCTTGCCTGGATTTTGGCCTATCTAGACAAGAAATCCAGGCAAGTTTTTTCGGTAGCTTACGAGGTATTTTTATCTATTTATTTGCTTAGATGACCTAAAATTAGATATGCATTCTTATTTGTTAGTTATTTACGATTAGAAAGTGCAATGAATCATTTGTCTTAGTAACATAAAAAAATTCCTAAAAATATTTGTTTACGTGAAACCAGGGGAAAAATTATGAGATTTTTCGGATGTTTATGTTTGGGGCAGGAAGGATACAAACTTTATAAAGTTGTGCGTAAATAAAATGGTGAAATATGGCTATAGTTTTTTAATTATAATTTTTTTGCAAACGTTGGCAAAAATAGGCCTCACCCCCAGCAATTATCTTCACGATCTCACTGGTATAGATAGTTACAAACTTGTTCTAGTCAAAGGGGTAATTGGGTGTCTATTGTTTCTAATATTTACGAGGGGGGATCAAAAAGTAGTGAGAATGAGATAGAATATAATGACTATTGATAACTTAATAATTTATTTTTCTACATAGTTTCCGAGTCTCTCTACACACCGAGTCCAGCGCTTTTCCAAGGCTTCAATCCCTTTCACAAAAAAAGTTTTGTCTTGGTCCTGCAAAAAGCTCTCCACGGCATCCATCACCTCGTTATCGTCTTCGTACCTGTTTCCCCTTAAGTATTTTTTCAATTTTGGGAACAGATAAAAATCGCTAGCCGCCAGATCTGGTGAATAAGGGGGGTGGTCAACCAATTCGAAGCTAGCTTGCTGAATGGCAGCCATCGCAACTGCCGACCTGTGCGCGGGTGCGTTGTCGTGATGAAACAGCACGCCCTTTCGAAGTATCCCTCTCCTTTTCTCTTTGATAGCATTCCTCAACTTGGGAATTAAAGCTGCATAATATTGGCCTGTAATAGTAGTTCCACGCTCCAGGTAATCAATCAACAATATTCCTTCTGAGTCCCAAAATATTGAGGCCATAACGTTGCCAGCCAATGCCACGACACGAAACTTCTTCGGGGTCGGTGATGATGGCCGTTTCCATTGCGAAGATTGCTTTTTTGTCTCGGGATCAAAATGATGGACCCATGTTTTGTCCATTGTTAAGAAACGAGACAAAAAATTTTCAGACTCTTCTTGAAACTTGTCCAACAATATCTTCGAAATATCAAGTCGATTTTGTTTCTGACTGTCGGTTAACATTCTCGGCACCCATCTTGCGGAGACTTTTCTCATATTGAAAGATTGTTTCAATATGGATTGAATACTTCCATATGAAATTCCCGTTTCTTGATTTAAGTATCGGATGGTAACTCTCCGATCGCTGAATACAATTTTCTCGACTTTCGCAACATTTTCTTGGGTGACTGACGTTGATAGACGGCCGCAACGATGTTCGTCTTCCGTGCTCGTTGTCCCTACTCGAAATTGAGAAGCCCACCTTGCGACAGTGGAATACGGCGGAGCAGACTCTCCTAATGTTGCCTCCAAATCGCAATGAATCTCTTGCGTCGTTAACTTTTTTAAACAGAGGTATTTAATAACGGCTCGCACTTCGGTTTTCTCCATTTTCGAGAACACGTTCCGACACTAATCAAACAAATGACTACATTCAGAAAAAAACAAAAGAGAATCGAAAATTTTTTTTATTAATATTATAAATATGTATCTGAGCTATGCCTGCTAATTTTTTTTTTTATCAAGGAGTATGTCGTTTTCACTACTTTTTGATCCCCCCTCGTATAAAAGATCTTCCAAAAATTGAAGATGTGCGGAGTGAAGCTGACCGACCGTATTCGCAACAGCGTCGTAAGAAAGCGAGAAGGTATCAAAGATAGTATCGATGTAAAGATGAGAAACGGTACCCGTTGGTTCAGGCATATAGAAAGAATGTCAGAAGAAAGAAAGACAAAACAGATATACAATGCGAGAGTAGAAGGATGTAGCTACCGAGGAAGACCTAGACTATGACTACTATGACCAAATAGACGCGAGTCTTATCTGAAGGACAAGTCAAGAATCTCCGTAACCGGCGAGCGTGTATGAGAACAACTATGAGAGTGGAGGAAGCCAGAGAAGTATTTAGATTCTCCTTAAGGAGAGAACCTGTTGGAACTCTGTACTCTCTGCCTACCCCGCAAGGGATCAGGCGTGATGATATAGATAGATCTTCCAAAAATCATGCAAGAACCATGTATGCTTTTTGCTGACCATATCTCTGCTTATAACACGGAAAAAATCCTACAAACATAAATAATCAGCTCCACTAGATCTTAAATAAAATAAATAACTGGATGTATGCACATCATTTAGAAATTCATTATAAAAAAACCAAGCTAATGACTTTCTACCCCTATCAAAAATCACCATCACTAGTGAAATTTTCATTTAACAATACAAATATAGAAACAGTGGACAACTTTACTATATTAGGACTTACCATCGATATACATATAAACTGGAAAGCACACGTACAAAATATAGCAACAAAAATTTCAAAATTCATTTATGTCTTACGCGAAATCAAAGAAACGACAGACTTAAAAACCACATTATCAACCTTATGCCTATGCATATGCACCAGCTATGGAATTATAATGTGGGGAAACAGTACAAATGCACCTACACTTTTTATTCTACGAAAGTAGTTTATTTGCATCCTTGGTAATATTAAACACACCGATAATTACGAACCTCTGTTCCAAAAAACATAAAATATTAACATATTTGAAATATGCTAATTTGTCCGGAAGCATAGCACTTTTTTCACAACACGAGCAGACACTATAAAAATCGATCCTTGAGACACGGAAACAGACAGATTCAACACGCTTCTCGGATAACACTACACTCAAATAGCCCATACGTGGTGTCTATAAAGATACACAATAACTACCCGACCGAATAAAAAATGAACCTGACTTTAGTAATTTTATAAATAAAAGAAAATAATTACTAATAACAAAAGCATATTACGCAGTTGACAAATATATGAATGACAAAGAAATGCTCAAAACAAATAAATTCACTACCTAATAAACATAACTAGTGGTCGCCCATTGGTCGAAATTCGACCATAATTAATTTAAATTATAAGTTTGAACATTATTAAGGTTCTATTGTCAAAAGCTATACTTCTATGATCACAGATTTCGCCAAGGGTACACTGTTAATTTGCCTATTTTTTTCAAACAAATTATATGAAATTAAAAAAAAATAACATGATTAAAATAAAGAATACCTTTTTTTATTGAAACAAAAAACCTAAAGAAAATGCTGTCCATTGAACTTGGCATACATATTTCGATAATTTAATTAATGATACAAAACTTCTCTGTTATCGATGTTTTTGTAAAACCTCTTTCATCGTTTGCTGGTTATGTTTGACATTCAGTAAGACTATAGACAAATAATATTAAAAACAAACAATATTAATCTATTCTCAATTTGAAGTGTATTGTGTCAAATACATGGTAGTGTGTGTAATGTGTTTTTTTCTTAATTTAATGTATTTTTTATGCATAATTTAAAAAAATAATATTAGCATTCTGCACTCCTTCTCGATATAAACTATAAGTGTGGGAAATTTCATACACCTCCGTCCGCGCAATTTTCGTAAAAAGGGGTACAAAGTTTTTGCTTCACGTATTAATATAATGATAATATTCTGGATATTAATTACAAATCTATGTGTGACGTTGACTATCTATCTATACCATCACGCCGGATCCCGGATGAGTGGGTAGAAATAGACAGACATATTTTTTTAATAAAAAAAACCTATCACCACACTAGGATGTATACCTGTGTCGTGATTGCGTTTACAAACATAAAAGTTTCCGAAGTTTCCCAGACTGAAACAAATATTTGTCTCGTGCGGGAATAGAACCCGCGGCTATTGGACCCGCTTATGCTCTTTACCACTGCGCTAAATCGTCCGTCATATAGACTTTATTCTTATAATCTATCAATCTATCTATCTATAACCTCACGCCAGATCCCTTGCGGGGTAGGCAGAGAGTACAGAGTTCCAACAGGTTCTTTCCTTACATACCTCTCTGGCTTCCTCGACTCTCATAGTTCGTCTCATACACGCTCGCCGGTTACGGATACTCTTGACTTTTCCATCAGATAAGACTCGGTTTATTTGGTCGTGGTAAGATAGTCTAGGTCTTCCCCGGTACCTGCATCCTTCCACTTTCACATTGTATATCTGTTTTGTCATTCTTTCCTCTGGCATTCTTTCTATATGCCCGAACCAACGGAGCATGCCCTTTCTCATCTTTACACCGATACTATCTTTCATACCTACTCGCTGTCTTACTATGCTGTTGCTAATGCGGTCGGTCAGCTTCACTCCGCACATCTTCCGCAGAGCTCGCATTTATAATAATATATAAAAAACTAATATAAAACACATAATATATCTATTCAAAAATCTATTGGATGATGAATGAAGATGGCTGTTCCAGCAGTCATACTCGTGAACGGGTGCTGCTTGTGGGGACTGGTTCATATGGAATTCTTCAGACACTCTTTACAGATAACATCATTAGATTCATATCTCGATCGTAAGGCATCACACTGAAGCTAGACCGTAAACTATTTAATTGTAACCTAAACATTGTATCCACACAATATGAACGTAAAAAAAGAAAAGAAAAAAGAGAAAAGAAGTAAATAAAAAAGACAAGCCCATTAAGTTTCTTCGCCGGATCTTCTCAGTGGAGGTCGCGTTCCGATCCGGTGTTAGATTAGTACTTTAATTAGATAAAAAAAAATGTAAATTGACTATTTGTAAGCGCTTATACAAAATAAATTATTTGAGTTTGAGTATTACTATTGGGCTTTGAAGATACCAGGGGACTCCTTGACGGCAAACAGGACGAATGTGTAAATTCAGTTATTATGAGTGTTATGTCAATCCTGTAGGTACCTTACTGCAGAACTAAGAAGAATAATATAATAAAGGTATACAAATATTAAAAATTAATTCACTTATCACTAAAAATTGTTATATAAAAAACTATTTAAAAAAAGGGAAATCAACTTCAAAAAGAAAAAAAAAATATTTGAAGTCGGTGCCAAGTAACCGACTACACCAACCGCTTTCCCTTTAATTAAGTTATTTAAGATACAATACTCGATTTATATAAGGAGAGTTATTTGAGAAACTAGCCGATTGAATATGACTTTTTAAGTTCAATAATCACATTAACAATTTCTGTACACTAATTATAACAAATAGCGATTTTGTCAATAGAAATTTTCTTGGAGGATTTTTGTCGTCTAAAGCGACGTTTTAGCGGCAGAAGAATAATTACTTATAATGAGTTAGAGTATAAATAAGTCAAAATATACTTAATGGGTGACAAAATATTACCATATCACTTAAAATTAGCATTGAAATTATAATTAAAGTTAAAAAGAACTGTGAGAACGATTAGTCACTGCCTAAAATATGATTGTTTGTTTTGTTTTAAACCAATTTGTTTACCTAACTAACCTTTTTAATGTGGAAATAAATCTTTCATATGTCGGGGTTTAGTAAGACTGGTGGGTGGTACCCAATCGATAAGTCGATTTAAAAGATGATCAATCCAACACATAAGTCCGGAGAAATGACAATAATGATATTAGAAGGTTCTGGTCCATTTCTTTTCATATTGACGGACGATTTAGCGCAGTGGTTAAGAGCTTAAACCGCTCTGCCCACTGCGTCTAATAGTCGCGGGTTCGAGTCCCGCACGGGACAAATCTTTGTGTGATCCACAATTATTTGTTCCGGTCTGGGTATTTGTGTATGTGAATTTTCATGTTTGTAAACGCACCCACGACACAGGAATAAATCCTAGAGTGGGCCTACGTTTTTTTTAAAAAAAAAAAAATAAAAAAATATTAAATTAGTCTAACGAGGTATTCAGCAGAGTATAAACTAGGTATTAATTAGGTTCTCTAGATCATACAGAAGTTCTTATGATATTCTCTTTAACCCTTAGTTCTAATAAATCAGATCACCCTGTCCCACTGCAGGGTAAACGCCTTCTTTCACAAATCGAGAAGAGAGGTATTAGGCCATACTTCACCACGCGGACTAGGTTCTGATTGGTGAAGGCATGTCTACGGCCTGCTGTTGTAACTTATCAAGCTGCCCTTAAGGCTTCTAAGGCTTTTTAAAAATCTTGCCTTAACGGCTACTACATGAAGTGGTACTAGGAACCAACAGCTTAGCGGGCTTTCCGAAACACAGAGATGCTCCAATACGGCGATGCCAAAAATTTACACCCATCTCGGTCTGACCGAGCTGAACGCACTATAAACTTGATGATCGCTAACAACAACACGGTGCCGCAACGCTAAAAGCAGTTACCGGAGCTGTTACCGTTATTTACAATCATGAAATAAAATAATAATAATAAGAATATTAGCCCTGTTAAGAAACTGTCCCATCGTTGGGCACGGGGCTGCTTCCAAATTGAGAGGGCTTAGGCCATAGTCCACCACGCTGGCCCAGTGCCGGTTGGCGAACTTCACACACCTTCAAGAAACTCTTAGGCATGCAGGTTTCCAATGTTTTTTTCTTCCTTCCGAAAAGACAGAGGTGCGTGCTTGGGCTTGAAACTGAGACCGTTGAGTTTGCAGTCCAACGGACTAACGATTAGGCTATCACAGCTGTTCCTCAATCATAAAATAGATAATATTTATTTATTCTTTATTGTACAAAGTTACATAAATTAGTAAGTACATTTACAGATAATAATAATAATAATTTATTTAACCATAAAAAACCTATAAAAGATATGATGTACAAAGGCGAACTTAACTCAATTTGAGTTGTCTACCAGTTAACCTTGGAGTGCAAAGAGAATATTTAACGTATACGTGAAGGCAATTGTACAACAAACTATTCAGTAAACTCTAAAAAAAACGAACAAAACAAAGATAATAATGAAAACAAATATCGAAGTCTTTGCATACATAAATTATACTAACATATACTAAATTAAAAACTATACAAATAAATACACCTATATACATAAGTTTATATACATAGATATATACTTATATAAATATAAAATAATTAATAATATAAATAATATAATAAAATTTATATCAATTGCAAAGGAAATGCTCTTTTACTCTTTCCCTGAAAACATCCAGAGAACAGCTAACGCGTATGATATGTGGAAGGGAGTTCCATAGTTTCACCGCACGTACAGTGAAGGAGCCATCATAAAGGCTGGAAGTATGACGGGGAGTTCGGAGAAGGAGAGAGGTAGCTGTACGACAAGTTTTGCCCCGAGGAATAAGAAATTCGAAGCGTTCGCGAAGATATTCAGGTGAGTTAGGGTTATAGAGAACAGAGAACAGAAGAGTGAGAATATGTAAATCCCGACGTCGCCGAACAGGTAGCCACTTCAGTTTCATTCGATACACAGAGATATGATCATACTTGCGTAGACCAAAAATGAAGCGGATACATAAATTCTGCAGGCGTTCGAGTTTATCAAGAAGTTTCTCTGTAGCGTCAAGAAAACAAACATCAGCATAGTCTAAAAGTGATAGAAGGAAGGAATGGGCAAGAATTATTCTCGTTTGAAAGGGCAGGAACTTCTGGAGACGTTTGAGAGATTGAAACGAGAAGTATACCCTCCTGCTGACTTCCGCATTGTGAGTGCTCCAGGAAAGATTGCAATCCAAATACACGCCTAAATTCTTCGCACTGGTGGTATAAGGTATAGGGACAGAGTCATAAATTATTGGGGGGAGAGACTGATGGTCTAGGAGATTGTAGAAATGCCTGCCACCAATAATGAGAGCTTGCGATTTGGTTGGGTTGACTAAAAGTCCAAATCCCTTAGCCCATTGATTGATGTTTTTAAGATCATTATTGATGCCATTAATTGTTACCGACAATTCTTCGACCTTAAAATGACGGTACAGCTCCAAGTCATCTGCGTAGAGATGATAGTGTGAAGCTATAACTTTAGTGATCGCATCGATAAATACCGAGAAGAGAAGAGGAGAGAGTACGCCACCTTGCGGTACGCCCGCAGAAAGTTCACACCATCCTGAGGAGGCCTCGTTAGAGCGGACCATCTGCGAGCGACCGCGAAGATATGAATTAAACCAAGCAGTTACAGAGGAAGATACGTTAAGTGAGGATAGGATTCCCAAGAGAATGTCAAAATCGACAGAATTGAAGGCACTGCTAAAGTCCAGTAGAACCAGAGCTGTAAGTTGTTTGTATTCAATAGATATCTATTATAATTAAAATGTATATGTAATCGCAGAATGGAATATTTTTGGAGTTATCTTGTTTTTACACACCAAGTGGTCTTTTCTTATCTAAATACTCGATTATATTTTGCAATTTCGTGAAATATTCTGTTGAACTTTAGGCTTTATCAAACACATAATAAAGATTATTTTTATTATTTATTTTGTGTTGCGTCTTTCGTGGGTGACTGGAGTAATATTTGACCAGATTAAATGATAAAGCTTCTGGCTGTTTATTTGCTAGAAGAGTGACACTCCTCCTTCATTAATTATTAACCATACCAGTCTATACTGTCCCACAGCTGGGGAAAAGGCTTCTCTCACAAACGAGGTGAGAGAGACTTTTATTTTTTTCTAGCCTGTTTGAGTCACTTTGAGCCACTCCTGAGGAAAGGCCACCCCTTTATACTAATCTATCTATCTATATCATCACGCCAGATCCCTTGCAGGGTAGGTAGAAAGTACAGAGTTCCAACAGTTTCTTTCCTTACATACCTCTCTGGCTTCCTCCACTCTCATAGTTCGTCTCATACACGTTCCCCGGTTACAGAGACTCTTGACTTATATCACGGTTATTTCATTTTTACAATATTTCCGAATCTAACAGTTATGTATGAAGTGCTTAGAAAACTATTACAATAATAACTGTTACAATAAAATACTAGCGGTGGTTGCTGCAATCCGCAAAATGCTGAGGCGGGGTCCATGAAGCAAATAAATAAATAAAGAGGAGATGGCGTTAATATATACGCCTCGATACAATCAGGTGTGTCACTGCGTGGAGTGGCGCGGGATAAAGAGGACGTTGCAACCTGCCCACTACTGTACTTGCCATCTAGCTGAGAATGACAGACTGATGTAAATCGCGCCTATCGCAATGACGCCAGGGCCTAGTTGGAAGGCACAGTGCACAGTTGCTTAGGTAAACTCCTCTATATATTTGTTTCGTTGGCGGGGCCCTATGTGGTACCTATGTAAATACGTACGTGCTTGGTGGCAGTGTGATTTTATTTTGTTATACCTATTATGTTGGGCTGATTGCCATTATCACTTTTTGTATATTATTAAGTAGTTTATGATAGATTTATTTATGTATTGCGCTGTTTTGTTTGTTAAGTACACCCCTAAATCTTATGTTTTCTTCAGATCCTCTCCATCCAAAGGTTGCCTGGAAAAGATCACTATTAGTGATAAGGCCGCCCATAACTTTCAATTTGTAATCTTGCCTCTTTTATCTACTTTTTGTATCTCTGGTGGAACAATAAAATGATCTAACTATCTACTGAGCTATCTATCTAAATGTTTTTCTTTCTTATAGACGGCCAGTTATAATATTCCGCCGGCAGTTCCGCTTACGATTCCGCTAGATTATTGATATTATATCACGGATTAAACTGTAATTATAAATCTAATCACCGGACATGGCAACGAATGCTTAGCAACCGATGTTTTAGCGATATCATTTATTAGCGATAAATATTTTTGCCACCGTACAAGTTTTAATACCTATTGCTTAAGATAATATAATATTTATAGCGCACAATGACGAAAGGGTCATACGATAATTTTAAGGGCAAGATAACTATCTTGAAAGAAAAAATAGATTAAAAATCGTTTTATTTTAAAGGCAGTGACGCATATTGTTTCTTGGTATCCACCTACTTGCGGTAAGTGTTCCAACTGGTTCTTTCCTTACATACCTCTCTCGTTTTCTCCACTCTCATAGTTCGTATTTCCTCTATACTCTCTGGCTACCCCACAAGGGTGGGGTAATGATATAGATCGATACTTGCGTTAGATGTAAGTGCCATGAGGTACAAAAGTCAGTCTTGATACCGAGCCCGCTTTCATTTTTTGAGAAAAAAAAGTTTAATTAAGTTACTACCGCGAGATAAACGTGTTTGTACTTTATTTACTTAATTTTTGATCGTATATTTTAGAATCTACTCAAAGGCATACAAGACTAAACGAATGTTTTCGATAGAAAAAAAATCTCATAAAATAAAGCTATTTTTCGGATTTTATCGGGGATACTTTTGATTTTTTTCACGGTTTGCGACCAGAACACCGTCGCTCAAAGAAGTCTGCAGTCTGTGAACATGTCCTTGACCGCATCCGCCATAACATCAGATTTGATAGTCCACAAATCCTCGTGAAAGAACACTAATTTCTACCAAGGATGGAACGCGAGGCTATTGAAATTAAAAAAACATCCTAAATTCAATGGAAAAGATGGCTGGGTGCTTCCATCGACTTGGGATCCGGTTATTAATATAATCAAATCCAAAACCAAGCATAACACTGCAAGACCTCAAGACACTGTGAGCTAACAAAAATAATTCAGAAGTTTGAGGGTACCCCGGAACAACTATGCCTTTTGGACGTCTAACACCTCAGTCCTTCCCGTGACCATGGGTGCTGCAAAGCACTTGAAACGTCGGAAACTTAAAAATCAAAAATAAACCGCGATAAAATCCGAAAAATAGTTTTATTTCATGTGTAATATTCGCGTAAATCTTAGAACTCAGTATATAAAGTCATCTGTATTGCTTTTCTGATTTTAACGCGAAATCCTTAAGAACTCTTTCATAGATATTAGGTACTTAAAACAGCAAATAATTGTAGCAGATTCTTGTATTGTTTTTATTTAGTTTTTTTATTTCATAGCTTGTATTTTTTTTTTAGAAAATGATGGAATTGTTTTTTTATTCACTTCGTTTGTTTCCGAGCGCGCTCAATATATTATTCTTTTATTCTTTTGTAAAGTAATTGCATTACTGTCACTCTCCCGGGCGATAAATAGTTGATCACGATAGGTGTTTAATTACCCTATTTTTTAGTCTAATAAATAACATCTGTCACTGTCGATGCGGTAGCGAGCAAACACAATATTGCGACTTTGGGTTCTAGCCCTTTGAGGTTCACATCTTGCAGTCATTGACTTTTACTTATGTATACATATATACAAATATTTAAATATGTAATATAAGTCTATACGGATATTTATATAAGTATATTGTTATTTATTCCCCTTATTTCCGGGTTGGCATCTCTGACGTCACCCTTATTGGTGCTGCCAGAATACCAGCGCTGCACCATGATCCATCGTTATGGTGTAGCAATATGCTGAGGCAGTATCCTATTCAACCCCACACAACCTCTGGTGTCTGTAAATGTTTTGTTTTCCTTTTTTGTTTTCTTTTTCTCTTTGTTATTATTTTTAGTTATTATTTTCGTTATTAATTTTAGTATCTCAATTACTATGTAAGTGTGGTTGAATAAATGTCTTTTCGTTCTTTCTATACTGTCTTAAGAGTGGATCCTGGTTCATAGGAGTTCTGGTGGAATGTGTGGCGGGGTTAGCCCCATTTTACTGTTTTAGTGTTGGACGAGGTATTATATTATAACAATAGAATTAGATTATTTTTAATTCTATCTTACTATCTATATTATAGTAGCAGTAATAGCCTAGTGGTAAGACCGTTGGACTATAAAGTCAGAGGTCTCGGGTTCAAACCCAGGCATGCACCTCTGTCTTTTTCGAAAGCATGTGCGTTTTAAAAAAGAATATTACGGTGGAGGAAAACGTCGTGAGAAAACCGGCATGCTTAAGAGTTTCTCGAAAGTGTGCGAAGTTCGCCAACCCGCACGGGGCCAGCGTGGTGAACTATGACCTAAACCTGCTCAGTTTAAGAGGAGGCCCGTGCCCAACGATGGGACTGTTTCTTAACAGGGCTACTATTATTATCTGTATTATCACGCAGATCTCTTGCGGGGTAGGCAGAGAGTTCAGAGTTCCAACAGGCTCTTTATTTACATACCTCTCTTGCTTCTTTCACTCTCATAGTTCGTCTCATACACGCTCGCCGGTTATCTGAAGGACAAGTCAAGAGTCTCGGTCTCAGACTCGGTCTCATATTTTTAATACCTTATACTGTGCTATGACTGTCTCGTTAAACCAGTGGCAAAGCGCATCGCTTTGTGATCACGAGGTCACGAGGTCCTGGCTTCAAATCATAGGTCGGACAAATGTAGTTTTTCTATTGCAAACTTGTGTTCCGGTTCCCAGTGTTCCGGTGTCTGGAATTGTGCCCGGTATATGACAATAGACTCGTCTCCTGTTACATGGGGCCTAACATCGTCGGTGAAAAGTGAGTGTAATCAGTACACCTCTGCCACTCCCGCTTGGGGAATATAGGCGGTGTAAAACCTTTATAGTATTTATTAATCGCCAAGAAGTAATCGCAAAGAAGTAATAAAACTTCGGATATTATTATTGCTGTTTTATATTGCATTGGAACTTAACATCGTTGGTGACCTAAGATATCAATGTCGATGTACACATTACATCTCTGCCACCCCTTTGGGGAAGATAGGCGTGATGGTGTCTGACTAGACTCTTGCTTTGGTACTACTTCTGATATCAGTCTGAATTAGTGTTGCCACCCGTTTTTATTATAAAGTATTGTACGTTCTTTAGGGTAAGTATACTTTATACTTTATGAAAACTATAAAGTATGCGAAAATACTTTGTTTTGCATAGTTTGATTTTCGAAGATTCAGTTTACATAAATCATTAAAAAAGAAAAAACCAATAATATCAATATAACAGCTGGGTAATTAACTGGACTATTAGTAATTAAAAGCCAAGTGGCTGATGTCTGGTGTTAAAATCCGTATTTAGGAAACGTTAGGTTTTAGAAAATTCATTGTTATATCTAACTAAACTAACTTAAAAAAATAGAAAATACTTTAAACACTTCCAAGTTGTTACTATCTTGAAAGATGCTGTGAAGCTGTGTAACAGAGATAAAAGTGACTGAAAATTTCTAAACTAATAAAAAATATGTATTTAAACAAAATAGTAAAGCGAAAGAAATAATAGTTTATTTTGATATAATGTACTTTATTACCTTCCTTTAAAAACCAATGTACTTTATTTGCTCAAATAAAAGGTGGCAACCCTGGCCTAAATGTCATATTATTGAGAGAGACGACATAACAATGGTAATCTTGTACCTTTTAGTTCAAATGAAAAATATTTACAAATCTTTACGACTTTATTACGCGATTTATGATAACGATGCATACGAGTATGGCATAATGTAGCCAGTGTTTGCTATCATGTTGCGTCATTTGACACAATATTCTCACATACAGTACCAATTTGGGGTTTTTGTGCGCTGTAACTCATACGATGTCTCGCCTATATCATATTCTGAGAGCCCTAACACCTGCAAGACTTGATGTTTTTGATGATCTTCCGAAAATGCAGTTAATGTACCCGAGTTCTGGACTGCATATATAGTTTTTATATGTTTGCCGTCGAAACGGGTGAAGATATTATTTGGAGGAAAAGGGTCAGTACCCAAGTTGTTGATAGAAAAAGATAAATGTATGGGAATGACATTTTACAGGTCAGAACAATGTGTCATCAATTCCCAAAATAGTGATGAAACGCTTGTCACTTGGCTAAACCTGCTGCCTGTAGCCAAGTAGACTTATATAGTTGTTGATAGAAAAAGGCACAAGAATGACATTTTACAACGACAAGTTACGTAGTCAGAACAATGTGTTATTAATTCTGAAAAAAGAAAAGTAATAAATTAATTGTCACTTGGCTAAACCTGCAGGGCCTGTAGCCAAGGTGCCTTTTACAGCAGTTAATAGAAGCAGAATAATCGAAAAGTCTCCTTGGTTAACTCGGCTACAGGCTCTGCAGGTCTAGACAAATGACAAGCGTTTCGTTTCTGTTCTCTTGCCACATTCGATAGCGCATTGTTTTAACCATGTGCCTAATGGCTAGCCCTGTAGGGCCTGTACCTAAGTAGACTTCTTTAGTCGTTAATAGAAAAATGTACGGGAATGACATAAACAACGAAAAGTCAACTTGGCTACAGGCCCTGCAGGTCTAGCTAAATGACAAGCGTTTCGTTTCTATTCTCTTGCCACATTCGATAGCGCATTGTTCTGACCATGTGCCAATTGGCTTGCCCTACAGAGCCTGTAGTTAAGTTGACTTCTACAGTCGATGGTAGAAAAATGTACGGGAATGACATTTTACAACTTAAATGCAGGTGATCAGAACAATGTGCTATCGATTACGGCAAGAAAATAGAAACGAAACTCTTGTCACTTGGCTATGTCTTCTGGTCTGCTTTGTCACGGAGATTTGACGCGATTTATCGTGTCTTCTAAACTTATGGGTTAAAATAATCAACAAATCATAATACAGATATTTGTTCCTGGTAATTTCGCAATGGATGCAGCAAGATTTGTTATACACAAAATTGATGGATTATAAAACAATCTCGTGTGTGAAAGTAAGTTTTATAATCCATGGTAGAAGCTTTTGATACGAGAGTACATTATTTAATTATCTGTATCATTATATTATGGAGGACTAGCTGTAACCCGCGACTTTGCCCGTGTGGAAGTTAACAAAAATATTTTTCTACTCTAAAAGCAGCCTAAGTTACTCCTTATAACATTAGCTATCAGCCAGTGAACGTCCCCTTAAAATCGGTCCAGCCGTTTCGGAAATTAGCAGGAACAAACAGACAGACAGTTAAAATTTAAAAAAATATGTTCATTGTTATAAGTACCGTATATACTTCTATAAGCATTTACTAAAAAACCGTTATTTTGACATTTCAAACACTTCAATTTAATTATATATAGATTAGTAAAGGATAAATGTTATACAAAGACATTATGTTTTAAAAATGAAGTAAATGTTAAAAATCAATTTGAATTATATGTAGTTTTATCATCATCATCATCAGAGGCCACCCCCAATGATTGCCATAACAACTGACTTTATGCTGCATTACGCATCAAGCTTTTACCCGCGACCTTTACCAGGTCTTCGTGACCTTTTACAGGTCTTCGTTACCTTTATCAGGTCTCCGCGACCTACCCATCCAGGGCTGCCCACTGCACGTAATAGTTTATTGTTAGTTAATTCATAGTTCTTTTTTAATTCAGTTTAATGAATACTTATGATTTTTAATTCTATAGTATTAAATTGCTAGTCTATAAAATACAATTTTATAAAAAATTACTTGGAAATTTCTCGGAGAAAAATCGCGACATAACTAAAATGTGCAAAACTGGGATATTTTTGCTGACTTTCAGCTAAGTTTTTTTTTTTTGATTATGAATTAATTGCCCCTCACTAGGAATTACTCCTGCGTCGTGGTTGCGTTTAAAACATTAAATTTACATACACAAACCCATAGACCGAAATAAATGTTCGTGGTATCACAAAATATTTGTACCGTATGCAGATCGAACCCGCAACTACTGGGTCTAGTGCGCGAAACGGCTTAAGTTGTCACCATTAGACGAAGCCGTCATTAAATTTCTATGTGAATTATTACAGTCGGATGGAAGGGTTTACAATAAAGGATCACATAACTATTAAATGATTAAATTTGATAAACTTAGGGCAGGTTACTATATTCAACTAGGATAGATTTGCCTACTACGGATAGAATTTTGTCACGTTTTATATGGAAAATCTGTAAAATTTCTACTGACAGTAAACAAATTTATCCTTTTTTTTGCGGCAATTGCGTTTACATTATGCCATTGTGCAAAGTTTACGAATATTCATTTCGCAGTTAATTCAACTCCCCAATGAACTTGATGACAAAGATGATAATGAAATTGTTGAAGCGCCCCACCCTGGATGGTAAAGTGATGGCTACTTTACATACCAATTGCGACGGCCGTTTTGAGGGAAATCGAAAAGGCACGTTTTATCACTTTGTTACAATTACCTTCACTCATGCACATATAGGAATACATAATGGTTAATATTCCACCAACATTACACATAATAATTCGAAATAACACAAGTATTGGAAATTAAAACAAATTGACAACATCACTCTTCGATTTCCCGCCAAAAAACCAAATCTATCCTTGAGTAGAATATTGAAACCAGCCAGATATTAGTCACTAAGAACCAACTAACGCCAGTTTGACGTCCCTCATCGGATGCCGTATACAATATTTTGTAAGTAGCAAATTATAAATGAAACTTTGAACTTCAATTGATACACTGCATCCTGCAGTGTCGTATGACACATTTAAATGTTATTTATATTCAAATGTTGCGTATACGTTGTTCCATTTTCTATTATCTCATTAGGTACAGCAAAGATGGTATCATTGTTAACCCAGAAATATAAATCTATCTATGTATATCATCACGCCAGCTCCCTCGCGGGGTAGGCAGAGAGTACAGAGTTCCAACAGGTTCTTTCCTTACATACCTCTCTGGCTTTCTCCACTCTTATAGTTTGTCTCATACACACTCTCCGGTTGACTTATAAAGAAATAAAGAAATATATAGATTCCATAAATTTTGGCCTGTCGCCTTTATTTATCTAGGTATTTATTGTAATAGCCGGTCGCCTTGTGGCGATCTTTGGGGCCCTTTATCTTGGAGTGACGTCTTTCGGTCATCAGATGATTATTAAATAAACAGACAAGAATTAGCTGTGTTATTTAGAATTTGTTTTTCTTTTTTTTTTAAACGTAGCGCCACACTAAGAGTTATTCCTGTGTCGAAGGTGTGTTTGCCGAAACAAAGTATTGTGGATCACACAAAGATTTATCCCGTGTGGGAATCGAACCCGCGACTATAAGATACAGTGGATAGAGCGGCTCAAGCTCTTAACCACTGTATTGTAATTTTTATGTGAATTTTGTTAATTTTTGTGATACAAAATACATTTCGGTGACACTATTAACTAGTGTAGTATTGCCGAAATAAACTAAATACTACACACACCGTCACGCCTATATTCCCCTAGTGGGGTGGCAGAGGTGTACTGAGTACACCCACGTTTCGCCGACGATGTCAGGTCCCATGTAATAGGGCGAGCCTATTGCGATATACTAGGCAGAATTCCAGACTCCAGACTGGGAAGTTTCCGTTGGAAAAACTACACTTGTCCGACCTAGGATTTAAACCCAGGACCTCGTGATCACAAAGCGATGCGCTTTGCCACTAGAACAACGAGGCAGTCTTAATACTCGTACTAAGTTTATAGAATTAGTAATTTATATTAATTCTCATTTTGCAAGCGGCCCGTTAAATATTTTTATTATTATTTTAATGCCTATGTGTATTATTTTATAATTTACGAATTCTTAATAGTTAAAATAAAGTACTATGTATAGATTTTAATATAGGTATTCAATATTAATATTATTTGAAGAAAGAGAATATGAAAATGCATAATATTATGTAAATACCTTTAGTTATAATCGATAATACATAATTATTGTTATTTTTTTTTGTTTTCGGTACAGATTAAGCTTTTAAGATTTTTTATCTATTTCAAACATTTAATACTAATTCTACTTACAATTTTTTTCTTAATAAATCAGGAACTGTCAAAAGCAGCTGTTTGCGCGCTCACTGCTCATACTATGCCACTGTACAACGGCATACTGTGCATTTTGCTTAGTTCAGTCGGGTTTTATCGCCCCGTGTAATCACTGCGAGTTGCCGGAGATAACAGGCCGCGGGAGGGCTTCGCACCCAGAGGTCAGCTGTTTAATTATCAGCCGAATTTATAATTTTTTTAGTAAACACGTTGCGTCACAGTAGACATTATTCTTATATCATGACATATGGATGGGTGAGTTTACATGAAATTCAAAAACACCAAACAAATTTTGTAAGTCACACGAAGATTGGTCCCGTACGAGGATCGAAGCCGCAACAACTGGATCCAGTGGGCGGAATGGCTTAAGCTCTTAACCACTGGATAAAGTCGTCCGTCAAAGGTCATTGTCGAACATTGCCCAGAACCAACCAACATTTTACCCATGCCATTATTTATCTATTTTATTAAAATAATGGCAAATATCCGTATCTATCGGACAATTTGCAATCTAAAACGAATATTTCAAAGTATTGTAAGTACTTATATCGAAGTCGCCGACATCTTTACTGCATGTCAACACACAATTAATGGCTACTAAATTATAACCTAAAAATGTAATACTTTTCGGGCAATATTGCGATTCCCCCGCTTGTCCGATTATAGTATTGTTCATGTATGGTGGGTATTGTGACAGTTGTAAGCATCAAAGGTAATTATACTTTATTTAATGGCAATAAGAGGCATGCCCGGTTTCTATACTTTTTGTTTTATGCCTTAACACCATTGAATTAAATATTAATTTCGTTTGGCACTCACAACTGTCACTACCCATCCTATGTAAAAAATATTATAATAAATGCCTCAAGAGAATTTAAGTAATTTTTCGTCGCTGTTCATTCTGGGGCAAATCATGTATGTCCTTTAGTTACCACTTTATGGTGCCACTTGTGTTTCACATCCTGCAGGGCTAGGGTAGCCGGCACGACAAGCCGTATACCACGGATTTGCTCACCCTAGGCGTGAGATGACCGATTTTTCTTACGTGCTTGCATGGCGTGCAGTGACTAAAGTTTCAGAGGAGAAAATTTGTTTCAGAATTGACGTATATACGACATTATATACGTCATATATTATACTCAAATTACAGGCCGGTCAAATTTTTGGCTCGGGCGAAAAAAGTCTTGCCGCCTGTGCTGCTGTATAAAGATAGAGAGGAGCATTTGAGTAGCTAGGGATTTTATTTAGGAGGGGAAGTCGTTCAGCTGAACTAACCACAGTCATTTTCGACACTATATTCTTAGTAGTAGAGAATCTACCGCAGGTGGTGGCCGAAATTCGGGTTCAATGGGGTACATTCGGATCCTTTTTGTAGAGCCGCAGTTTTTTGCTTTAGCGCTTGTGTGGGGCAAGCCCCTAGCTCACTATAATGTCTTTGCTTGCAGTAGCTATCTTGCGCGGGTCAATTTCTACCCTCCAATGATAGGGAGTGATGGCTGATCCAGTAGTCATATTAGTGAATGGGCACTGCTTGTGGGACTGGTCCATTGGGAATCCTTTAGACATTTTTTATAAATAACATCATTAGTCTCATATATCTCGATCGTAAGGCGTGATGCTTGGTTAGTTTTTGTTTAGTTGGCTAGATCGTAAACTATTTAATTGTAACCTAAACATTGTATCCACACAATATGATTGAAAAAAGAAAGGAAAATAGAGAAAGACAATTAAATAAGAAAAACAAGCTCGCTGAGTTCCTTCGCCGGATCTTCTGAGATGTTCCGATCCGGTGGCAGATTAGTAGTTAAATTAGATAAAAAAAATGTAAATTGACTATTTGTAAGCCACCCCACAATTTAAGTATTGGAGTTTGAGTTTGGAATATGGACTACTGACATGAAAAAGAGATGAATTCAAATTAGTCGTTTAGTGAATAGCACTCACAATAATTCCATTTAACTGTTCAGTTACTGTCTCGTTGGCATGATGCTATAGATACATTATCTGTTTAGTTTAAACTTTAAGCTTTTTAAATAGACAGGTCTTGTATAAATGTTTTTATACTAGCAAAAATAATGTTTGAATGTAATACATTCATTCATAAGGTCAGCTCCATACAATGAGCGGTAGTACGTAGATAGTTCGACCACGGAATAAAGGAAGCCTTCTTTGTTTTGTTCGTTGGACCATAGATATGATAAGGACTAGATCGCTAAAGTACATATTTTTATTCGGTGCAAAGCAAGCGCAGTATGTCTAAAAACAAATTTGTAAATGTGTGCGTGATTAAAGACTCTCCACCTAAGGTCTCTCCACCTAAGCTAACTCTTATTAAAAAACATGCATACTTACTTTATTGCAGGCTTAATATTGTGACAGCGAAATATTCTGCTTATTTCGTCTAATCATAACTAATTACCTTGGCCAATATTATTATTATCGATGTAGAAAGATCGAAAAAAAAAAAATTGTCGCAGCATGAGAGACACAATATTTAGTTGATATAACACATACAAATCATATAATAATATTTCAACATGAATTGTTGAAATATTAAATATTACAGAACTTTCGAACGATTAACATTATCCCAAAAATATATAGGAACAGAACAGGCAAATACACTTGAGTATGTGTCTCACGGCTAAGCCAAATATGTATCCAGATCAGCTTAATGACAGTAAAAGTGCTAGGCGCTGATTTTCATCACGACCCTTCTAAGTCTTTACAGATGTCAATCGCCCTCTTCTCCGGGGAAACTCTAAAGGCCCTGCGGCCAACAGCGTATCGAATTCACACTTGGTCTGCGTGGTGGAGTATAAAGTAAGCTCTTTTATCTCAACTTGCCTAAGATGGGTTTTGTCCATCTCTCTCACCTCCATTTATGAGAAGCCTATACTCAGTAGTTGGATAGTATATGCTGAATTATTAAGTTATTATTAGATAATATTATATGTATCTGTATTATCCGATTATCATGTAAAGTACTAGGTATTGAGTTATAGATATCGATGAGTGGTAATCGTTGCTGTTGCTGAGTGCAAGTTTATAAAAGATAATCGTTTTCATTAATTATAAATTCAATGTCAAGGTTTATTAAACTTCCTATGTGAAGGACTTGTTATTACTTATATATATCTGTTCATGCCAATAATAAAACAGTTAAATCATTGTCGTATCGGAGAGAAAACATAAATAATAATTAGGTAATATTAAAGAGTCCAAATCGAAATTTGATAAAATTTGATCAAAAAACAAGATTATATTGGCCCATTAAAAGCAACTAAACTTCCTATGACACTTTTCATGTCGGTGAATATTCTGCGAAACATGAGCTACCAACGAACGGAATTTTAGTGGTAGCCCACGTAATAGGCGGTGTACCTGCTCGATGGGAAATATACTATTTACATTAGTCTTCTTTTATGGCATCCATAGGAGTTTAGAAAGTACGGCTCCGGCACGACACGCTCTTTTTGGGTTCATCTCCGTTTTTAGAAATCCCTTTTGAGAAATTTCTATTGCTCCTAATGGGGGGAACTAGTCTGCGTATGAAATAAAACAAAAGTAGGTGTAAAATCAAGTGCTTACAGCACTTGATTTAATTTCTCTCTCACACTCAAATTTTTTCAGACATTCTTTACAATTGTAAGTTATAATATTAACGTCATGTTTTATATACTTATGTAAGTATGTATGTTAGTGCGATTACACAAGGGTTTCGCGGACTACGATTTGTTGTGGCGTTCGACTTTCATGTGCCTTAAATATTAATTAATAAGTGCTAAAACCAAATGCTACTTAAGTACGTTGTTTTTGTGACTATCATGTTAAACTCCATTTAATCTATCTATCTATCTATAACCTCACGCCAGATCCCTTGCGGGGTAGGCAGAGAGTACAGAGTTCCAACAGGTTCTTTCCTTACATACCTCTCTGGCTTCCTCGACTCTCATAGTTCGTCTCATACACGCTCGCCGGTTACGGAGACTCTTGAATTTTCCATCAGATAAGACTCCCATTTAATTGTTTGATAATAACACCTTAGCCACAAAATTGCTTAACTGCATAGCGGCTTTTAGCCTTGAAATATCAGCCGCACCTAGTTGTCGACAAAAAATATTTTTTACATGAGAAAAATGGGACTCTTGCGGGGCTTGCCGGCGTCCTGCCAACTAGAAATTACAGCAAGGCACGGGGATTTAGCAGGGGATCTGGGATCTCTGCCAGGAACGCACCGGTGTAGCTGATTCTATAGCTGACTAAACCTAGGTGTAACCGCACTTCAGCTTTTAGCTGTGATATGTAAATAACAGTCTATAATCGGAATGGCACCGCTTTATGTTGGCCTGTCAAGGTTGTCGGTACTCCTTGAAGACGTGTGGTCTGCTGGCAGCAGGAAGCTGAGGCCGGCGCAAACTGGAAGATAAAAAACCATGAGTTTTCTATAGGTAATTGATAGATTCAGATGGGAGGCAAGCTCTTGGCAAACATGTTTTTGACTTTTTTATGTCCCTCTTCTCTAATTTTTTTTTTTATTTTATTTAACGTTAATTTTTTGTATTCTTTATTATACACCCTAGCACTGTTCGCATTATATATGTATGTAATTGTGCTTCTAGCTTAATAGTTAGAATTTACAATGGAGAGCACGTTACTGGCTGCTTTAATACAAAATACATATATACAGAGGTGTCGGTAACGGTAACAGTGCCGCGAGTTCAATTGTTTTTTCACATCTCAAAAAATGCTCAACGCGCCTAAAGAAGTTTTAACTTCAAACACATACAGACGAACATAGAATCTCCTCCTTTTTGAAGTCAGTTAATTAAAACAGCCAGTGTCATCTAGCCAGGAGCAAAGAAACTTGTGAACTCAACCTTAAGAAATTTACCTATCACGCGAGTGAAACACGTGATATTACCAAGAAAGTCACCTTTCACGATAACAAACGGTCATGATTTTCTACTATATAAAGTTTTAATCCACGAAAATCCGCAATGATTTACTGATAGTAAACTGTTATCACGATTTGCGATTACTTTATATTAGACGGCGGTTGTTTGTTCGATTTTATGGTCAGAAGTCTGATAATTTATGCTTTAAAACATCCTGATAGCTATGTGATTATACAAGGATAATACGTTATAACACAAGACCACAGATATCTTACTAAAGTATTGCTTCAAAAATTGAATAAGTACAAATCGACCAATTTTTATCTATTTATCTATCTACGTCATCACGCCAGATCTCTTGCAGGGTAGGCAGAGAGTACAGAGGTTCAACAGATTCTTTCGCCGGTTACGGAGACTAACTTGTCCTTTAGATAAGACTCGGTCTATTTGGTCGTGGTAAGATAGTCTAGGTCTTCCACGGTACCTACATCTTTCCACTTTCGCATTGTATATCTGTTTTGTCATTCTTTTTTCTGACATTCTTTCTATGTGCCCGAACCAACAGAGCATAGCTTTTCTCATCTTTACACCGATACTATCTTTTATACCTACTCGCTTTCTTACTACGCTGTTGCGAATACGGTCGGTCAGCTTCACTCCGTACATCTTCCGCAGAGCTCGCATTTCTACTGCATTTATCCTACTTTCATTCCCCTTCTTAGATACCCATCTCTCGCTACCATATAACAGCGTTGAAACAAGAACTCCGTTACATGTGGCCAGCTGCGCTTTTTAGCTTAAGTGCCGGCTACCAAGTAGCTTTCCCATCGCACCATTCACGCTGTTCTCTGCACTCACTCTTCTCTCTATGTCAGCGTATGTATTTCCCATCCTTACTGAATGCGCATCCAAGATATACAAACTCATTCACTTGCTCCAGCACATCGTTACCAACCACAATCCTTGCATTCGTTCTGGTTTTATTCCCGTTAAAAAAACACAATTTAAATTGTTATTTACCATTTAAAGCACTTTTTGTGTTGTTTGGATATTATGATATACGGAAAATGTATAAACGTATTTACATGTTGTAAGAAATGTTTTACAACTAATTATAAAACGAGTGTATAGCCGAGATGCCCCTAGCTGAGAGTCAACAGTGTCTTAGACAATATTGAGGAAAATTTAAGTAAGTTAAGTACTTAGACCAATCTGTATAAGTACCTACGTCTGTGTTTGTTCACTGATAACGATATTAAAATAAAATTTTCCACGTGAATATGTTACAATAGCGATCGTTAGGGCGGGTGACGTCAGAGTAGCGCACTGCCAATCGAATAACAAACAATTCGAAAATACTTTTGCTTCTGTTCGTTTTAATGCTCTCGCAATGATACATTAATTTTTCTGGAATTGATTTTAATAATCAATTTTTTTTAATATTATTGAAATGAAAGATGTGCCTGAGCTTTGCCACGCTTGCGCCTATCTTTAGTTGCAATTGGTAGAAGACGCGGTCTAATAATTTAGACCGTGTCTTATCTGGAGATCAAGTGAAGAGTCTCCGTATTTGAGCGCGTAGAGACGAACTATGAGAGTGGAGATAGCCAGAGTGGTCTGTAAGGAAAATACCTGTTCTGTGAAGAAGTGAAGTGTTCTGTGAAGGATCTGGCTTGATGTTACAAATGGATAGATGTATAAATTTTATTAAGATAGCGAAGGTTTTGGTTAATACAATTTTGTTCTATCTATCTATATTATCACGTCAGTTCACCAATCCAGCACTATAACTAGAGTGCCCCACACAATTTCTGCTGTTACTTGTGTAGCGACCCCTATACATCGCTAGACAGCTGTGACTACCTTACCACAGATGGCGCCGAATATTAAATCGGCGCCATCTATGGTTAGGTTAGGTTAGGTTAGTAGTAGCGGCTATGCTGGTAGGGGAATCGGCGTGGGGGGCCGTATCCTCCTTCTGCGAGACTGTGATGTCCCAGAAGGAGGAGGCCGAGCGGGATCGGGAGAGGGCCGATCCTGCTCGACGAAGGCGACGGCGCCGGGGCGGAGGCACAGCCCGCCCAGGTCCCCCAGCCCAATAGCCCGGGGCTTAAGAATACGGGCTAACTCGCGTCTCCCGCCGTAATATTTGGCGGGGGACCCCCCCCCCCTGCACCAACATCAGCAGGAGGGCCTTTGGAGTCGCGGACGCAAGGGGCGGGGGCCTTGAGCGTCCTTCACGAGCGACCCCGAGGAGGACGGCGGCGTAGTGTGGCCCACGTCGCCGTGAGCACCGCGTTGGTACGGGGAGGGAGCGTGTCCTTGAGTCTCCCCGCGAAGGCGGGCTCTTCATAGCGTGGCACAAGAGGGGCATCGGTGCGTTCCATACGGAGATCCCGGAGCCCCTCCAAAGTGCTGATGTCGGCCACCCTGGTGTTTTTAGTCGGTAGGAATCCGACACGCCCCGCGAGCGTCCCCCGAGGCTCGCGGAAGTCCTATACAGGATTTTCAGGTAAAAAAAAGAAGGTTAGCGATAGCATAGAACACGATATGAGAATTTGTACGAGTCGTTGCATATATACAAGGCCCAGATAACAACTTTCGGGGGGAGCGGCAGGCCCGACCAGACGCAACACCAGTCTGCAACATCAGTCTTTAACAAATCCTGCCACAACGGTAATTGTTGTTAAGTAATGGTCAACTTTCTTTTCCTTTCCTTATTTATTGCGTTCGAATTTGGTCCGTAAAGACATAGTTTTATACTTACAAAAGACTAGAGAGGCGAAACCGTAGAATGTTGGCATGCAGGATATGTTGAGGAAGACACCGGCTGCGTTGGCGCCGGCCACGGAGCCTAATCGGCCCAGCATCATCACTGCCCCTACTGCTGTCCCCCTGAAACATGTTACGAGTACATTATGTTTGGTAATAAGACAAGTACATTTATTCTAAAGATATACCTTACACCAAAAATACACTGTCACGCCTATATTCCCCAAGCGGGGGTGGCAGAGGTGTACTGAGTACACCCACGTTTCGCCGACGATGTTAGGTCCCCTGTAATAAAGGGCGAGCCTATTGCCATATAAATTTAAATTTATGTACGAGCATATTTTTTGGCCCCACTTCTGAGCCTACACTCCTCTTTATACTTCCATAACTGTAGATAGAATTCGTTTAATGAAAGATGAGCGTGGAAAATGGAAGCAAATTTGTAATATTCATGTGTAATATTCGCGTAAATCTAAGAACTCAGTGTGATCCACAATTATTTGTTCCTGGGTATTTGTGTATGTGAATTTTCATGTTTGTAAATGCACCCACGACACAGGAATAAATGCTGGTGTGGGCCTACGTTATTTATATATATATATATACACAGGAGAGTGGAGGAACGAGGTAGGGAAAAGAGTAGTGAGGGAGTTACATAGAAATTATAGCATTCCAATGTAGTATATTCTTTTGCATCAATGGTTTATAAAGTTATGGTGCTTAGTTATCTGCTATGAGAACCTAAAACTTATTGCGTTTCAGATATTAAATCAATTTTTTGTAAGCTTTAAATTTTTATTAAAATACGAATTTTCAGACTCAAAGTACAATCTATTCAATAATAAATGCAATGCCACGGGATTGAATAAAATTTCATTTAAAATAAATTATGTGAAATGTTATGGAATGATAACATAACATTAAATCAATCCAGCGTGTATCAAAACTAGTTCATCTATGTCTATGGTTCATTCGCAAACAAAAGGTGATAGTAATCTACAGCTTATGAATACGCCGAAAAATCACTTTCAGCTTTCATTAGACAAACTCTACGTTGCTTTTACGATATCATTAGTTTTGGGTAGTGGTATTTTTATAAGTGATATAATTTACTGCCTTGTTGGTCTAGTATAACGCGGCTGGCGATCCTGGGTGCCAAACCGAGGTTGGACATATTCTCAACAGCAGTTCGCAGTCTGGAATGGGGTTCGGTTTAGTGTGCACTTGCAACATTGGGATCTAACATCGATGGCGAAACGTGGGTGTACTCAATACACCTCTGCCACCCCCGCTTGGGGAATATAGGCGTGACGGTGTATGCGTACTGAATCCTTTATATTGGTATATAGACAACAGCCGCGCGAGTGTCCAATCACCCGCAATAGAGTTGTTTTGCATAGGGAGCCTTATCTTTATGACGTTATTTCTGATCAAATACTGTTTTCAACAGGTGATGTAAATATAATGTGCTCGGCTCACATAAACAAGATAAAGAAATGGTAGGAGGTAATATCATACCTACTTCTTTGAGGCGGTCGTTGATCACCAAGGTTAGGCGGCGTTCAGCTCGATCAGACCGAGATGAGTGACCGCTTGTAGCATTTTCATATTCAAGTGTCTCCTTGCTTTGAAGGGTACGCTACCCGGTGGTCCAGGTATTTATTTGACAGGGCAGTCGTCAAGACAGGTTGGTAGCCACAAGTATCGCAATAATTATGATTTCTGTGTTAGAAATCACGCCTATATTCCCCAGAGGGTGTGGCAGAGGTGTACTGAGTACACCCACGTTTTGCCGACAATGTTAGGTCCCACGTAATAGGGGACGAGCTTATTGCCATATATCGGGCACAATTCCAGACTCCGGACTCATACTGGGAATTTTTCGTTATAAAAACTACATTTCTCCGACCTAGGATTTGAACCCAGGACCTCGTGATCACAAAGCGATGCGCTTTGCCACCAGACCAACGAGGCAGTCAGTGTGTTAGAAGTCTTATATAATATTCGACGTGTTAAGAAACTGTCCCACCGTTGGACACGGGCCTCCTCTCAAACTGAGAGGGTTTAGGCCATAGTCCACCACGCCTGCCCAGTGAAGGTTGGCGAACTTCACACACCTTCGAGAATCACTATGGCATGCAGGTTTCCTCACGATGTTTTTCTTCACCGTTAAAGCAAATGATAGTTTAATTTTTAATACGCACATGCTTTCAAAAAGACAAAGGTGCGTGCCTTGGTTTGAAACCGAGACCTCTGAATTTGCAGTCCAACGGTCTAACCACTAGGGTATCACTGCTTTTGGTGCCTTGAGGAAGTCTTATAGGCGGCTTGATAATTTCCAACAGAGGGTAGCCACAAACCTGCCATCACCAATTACCCACTTGCTTCAAGCGCGCGTGCTTGTTCAGTAGTTAGTCAGCATATGCTAATTATTGGTCTCCATTCCGGTCTCGGTTTCGAACCTAATCGCGCCTTTTTTAAAAAGGCGTCAATCCGATAATTCCGATATATCCGAATCCGCTAATCGTAGCTGCCGCCGACTGCGATCCTAACTTCGCTCCCATCAGCCGCTCCCGCCGTCCACGGCATATTCTTACCAACCCTCCCGATGCTCTTACATCCCTTCTTTCGGATACAGATACCACACACAGGATCGGACACCAACCTCGCCGGCAAGGAGGAAGAATCCTTTGCCCGCCGAAGTGATTGCACGTTCGCCCTCTTGACCGGTGAAGTTGTAAAGGCCCCGCGGCCAACAGCGTAAATCATTCACACACATACGCACACACTCACACACACATACACACACACACGCTAATTAGTATATTAGGGTTCAAACCTACTTCTGTCAAAATAAGATTTTCCCGAAGATGAATTTTATTTATAGTCTCCCGACTATTACTACACTTGGAAATGCCATATCGGCAAAATGAGGGTGTACACAGTAAACCAATGGCATCTCCGCTTAGGAAAGATAGTGTTCGCAACCCAACACATATTTATTCTATCTCTATCATCACGCCAGATCCCTTGCGGGGTAGGCAGAGAGTACAGAGTTTCAGCAGGTTCTTTCCTTACATACCTCTCTGGTTTTCTCCACTCTCATAGTTCGTCTCATACACGCTCGCCGGTTATGGAGAAAAAACGGAGCATACCCTTTCTCATCTTTACACCAATACTATCTTTCATACCTAATCGCTTTCTTACTATGCTGTTGCGAATATGGTCGGTCAGCTTCACTCCGCACATCTTCCGCAGAGCTCGCATTCCAACGCATTTATCCTACTTTCATTCTCCTTTTTACATACCCAGCTCTCGCTACTTTATAACAGCGTTAGAACAAGCACTCCGTTATGTATGGCCAGATGTGTCTTTTGGCTTAAGTGCCGGTTCTCAAGTAACTTTCCCATCGCACCATTCACTCTGTTCCCTACACTCACTTTTCTCTCTATGTCAGTGGTGTAGTTCCCATCCTTACTGAAGGTGCATCCAAGATATACAAACTTATTCACTTGCTTCAGCACATCGTTACCAACCCCAATCCTTGCATTCGTTCTGGCTTCTTCCCGTTCAAAAACCATAATCTTGGTTTTCTTTACATATAAATGTAAGTATTTGTTTATATTTAAAAAAAGAAACAACTTTAAACTCTCTCTTCCGCACACCAAGATGAACGTAGCTTGATCGCTTGTTTATTAAAAATCCAGTACCTAAAACCTCCACGCCTACTTTTGTACATATTTCTTTTGTAGATAGTTACCTCAAAGTAGTTGGGAATAGATGCACGACATATGCAGTGAGTGGGCCGATCCCCAGAGCAGTGATCTGCAGTGAAGACATCGCGACTCCAGCTAAGATCCTAAAAAAAATATTAGATTGGTCATTTCCATCGAAAAATGAAAGTTTCGTTGGTTAAGCACTGCATGATGCACCTTACAGGGTTTTATATTGAAAAATTCTGAGTAGCATTCCAGAATCTGGAATTGTGCCCGGGTTAATGGCAATAAGCTCGCCCCTTATTATATTGGGACCCAACATCGTCCCTTACTCCAGCATAATGTAAATGTACACAAAACGAATTCTCTAAAAGTTCAAAAAACAGATTTTCTACTATGGTCTTTATGATGTTAATTATTAAATAATAAAATAATTGTCTATCTCTATCTATATCATCACGCCAGATCCCTTTCGGGGTAGGTAGTCAGTACAGAGTTCCAACAGATTCTTTCCTTACATGCCTCTCTGGCTTTCTCAACTCTCATAGTTCGTGTCATACACGTTCGCCGGTTACGGAGACTCTTGACTTGTCCTTCAGATAAGACTCGGTTTATTTGATCATGGTAAGATAGTCTAGGTCTTCCCCGGTACCTTCCTTCCACTTTCGCATTGTATATCTGTTTTGTCATTCTTTCTTCTGACATTCTTTCTATATGCCCGAACCAACGGAGCGTACCCTTTCTGATCTTTTCTCATCTTGTCAAATCAAAATAATAGTGCATTATTAAATAATATAAACTTCACTGAATTAACAAAACTCGAGAATAAATCTTGACAATACTATTACCTGTTGACATAAAACTGTCTAACGCAAAAATGTGAACCGCGGTAGCAAACATAAAAATCTAATATGGGCAAAATGGTTATTGATTGAGGATCAGTACCAGAGAAAGGGTATGCTCCGTTGGTTCGGGCATATAGAAAGAATGCCAGACGAAAGAATGACAGAACAGAACCGGGGAAGACCTAGACTATCTTACCATGACCAAATAGACAGTGTCTTATCTGAAGGGTCTCCGTAACCGGCGAGTGTGTATGAGACGAACCATGAGAGTGGAGGAAGCCAGAGAGGCATGTAAGGAAAGAACCTGTTGAAACTCTGTACTCTCTGCCTACCCTGCGAGAGAGCTGGCGTGATGATATAGATAGATAGATAGATCAGTACCATCCTTGGTCATTTTCATATTCGTACATATTATTCTGATGCACTATCGCTCAAGATGAATGTAATATGTGTAAATTAAGGGTTAGACAGAACCAACCTGTTAGTAGTAAGTCCAGCTATTAAGCAGCCGATACCAACAGTGAGGAACATGGCAATGAGGAGTGTCTTCTTGGAAAGCGGGCTGACGCTGGCAGCGATAACCAGGATCCCATACACCAGGGTCGTCACGGCCATGATTTGGAAGGTGTTGTGAGAGATACTATCTACGCAGTCTCCTGTAGAAGTCTGAAAAGGGAGAAAAATTTCGAATTGAGATTTTAGAATTGACTAGAAACATAGTTACATGATGTCAAATTGACTAAATGTACAGTTCTACATGTTTTACCAAAAACATCCTATTAGAAAAGAAGCCAGACCCAGCTGAGGTCACTTAAAAGTAATGTTATTTTCCATACATCTATACCATTCGTTCATTGTGGGCACCGGGATCCTAAGTCTACTCAGGAAACTTCACTAAAGGTTAAATATTAACCACCGTCGATCAACGACGTTCAGCTGTTTTATATACCTACCTACTTCAAGAATACTAAGCCAATGATCAGTAGAACTGGGGCGCAGTGGTTCCAAACACTTTGGGTTATATTTGAAACATATTTTATCATCAACACCATCATCGGCTGAAAGATGTTCACTGGAGGACATAGGTCGTAAGTCGTAAGTATATTATAATTCACCAAAATTGTTACAAGCTACTTGATGAATGTCGAATGATTTTATACCTTTAGTCTCTGATTGAGTTATAGTATGTACATTCATAGAGATCATGAGTGGTGTATCTTTACTGCCTCTTTAGCACTAGTCTCGGGACTACACAGGGTATTTTGACCCACACCAGGGATTATAGTCAGTTCCTGATTTGAGAATATAAGCGCTGAATTAGTTTCTTACCGTATTATCTGATGTATTCATCAGCTCACAGACAGTGTCTTGGTATTCTGATCCGGTCATCACTTTATTTATTATGTCTGGTGCGAGCAGAAACAGTCCGTTTAAGCTAAAAAGAATATCAAATCAAATCATCTTTATTTCAGGCTAAAATACCCATAAGTTGTTAGTAAACATTTGATTATATTATGTTAGTAATTTTACATTCTTTATTAAATACATTACACTAGGTGTATCCTACATAGGTGCTCTATATAATGGCCTTCAGTTTTGCTGGCAACAACTCTCAACAGGGATCAGTATGCGCCGCGCAAACATACCAGAGGGCCTAGACAAGTTGCAAGCGTTTTGTTTCTATTCTCTTGTCGCAATCGATAGCGCATTGTTTTGACCACGTGACTTTTCGTTGCAAAATGTAATTCCCATACATTTATCCGCTTTCTATTAGCGTTAACGACTGTAGATTGTCAACTTGGCTATAGGCGCTGATGCGCTGCAGAAACGAAGCAGCGACAACAGTACCCTAAACGCGTTATTGTACTGCACGCGCAAGGCATTGTATGCTTTTTGTATCTGGCCCACAGGGTACAGGTATAAAAAGTCTAGCAGAACGCCTTAAATAATGTTATCTTGACATTACTGTCACATCTCGCAAACCTGCAGGCCAGCGTGTTGCATCTTACAGTTAGTGCCTCGCGGTCTCTTCCTATATCACAGTCATCTGTGCCATCTTCCGTAACCCAGTGACCAAGGTATTTGGACCGTGTTACTTTGCTCAATGGCGTTCCACATAGCGAGACATGGGGTACAGTTACGTGGTTTTTATTCCGGGCTTTGAAAACTAGTAGCTTTTCTTAGCATTGTACCTCAGTCCCTGAGCCTCCGCATAGCACTCGCATATTTTGACTAGCTTTCTGAGCGCACTGATCGATGGACTCGGCAGCACCATCAAACTGTTTAGATTATTTTCAGACATTTAATGTAGTATTTCTCTTTATTATACGATCATACTATAATTCTTGGTGACTTTAACACTTGTTTATTAAAAGGGGATAGTTATAGCAACAAACTCCGCTCCCTTGTCTCTTCTGTCAACATGCATGTCCTACCGCTAACAGCTACTCATCGCGCTCCGCATAGTTCTCCATCACTCCTAGATCTTATTCTCGTTTCGGACGCTAGCCATGTAGCTGCACACGGCCAGATTCCTGCTTCTTTTTCGTATCATGATCTGATATTCCTTTCCTATAAGATTCGCTCTCCAAAACGCTCTTCTAAATTTCTTTTCCTTCGCAGCTTTAAAGATATTAATACTGAGCAGTTAAGACTGGACGCGAGCAGTGTAGACTGGACCTCTGTTTATAACTGCGTTGACGTAAACGAAAAAGTATCTATATTCAATAAAACAGTGCTGGGTTTATATGATACGCATGCGCCGGTAAAAAAAGTGAGAGTTAAGCATCGTCCCGCGCCTTGGCTATCTGATACCATCAAGAAAATGATGGCTAAACGTGAGAAGGCGAAGAGAAAGTACAGAAAGTTTCCTACGGATGTAAACTGGAGTCAGTACAAACAACTGAGAAACCGCTGCAATCGTATGTGTAGGGATGCAAAGAGGCGTCACATACACAGTTCTATTCAAAATTTCAATACAGCACAAGTTTGGCAATTTCTCAAGTCGTTTGGTGTTGGCAAAACCATTACTCCGAATGTTCCTAATGTGGACGTTAACACATTAAACGCACACTTCTCCAAACCTCCAACTTCGGTTAAACATGACATAAAATCGTCTACTCTCAAGTATCTCTCCAATCTTCTCTTGCCAGTATGTGCTTCTTTCTCCTTCAGCCCGATTACGGAGCAAGACATCAAGAAATCCATCTTGTCCATTTCCACGAAGGCGGTTGGTGATGATGGCATCCAAATCCAAATGCTCTTACTTATCCCGATATTTGGAAAAAAAGTACATGTTCTCCCGTTACCCAAAACTGAGAACACTTCGTCCTTATCCCATTTCCGACCTATCTCCATCCTCCCCTTGCTATCCAAGGTGCTCGAGAGTGTTGTTTAAGGTCAACTGTCTCTCTATCTCTCCTCTCATGGCATTCTAAGTCCTTATCAATCTGGTTTTAGGCCAGGTCACAGTACAGTTACAACTCTAATCAAGATAACTGATGATATTAGACTGGCTATGGAAAATAGACTTCTTACAGTGTTAGTATTATTGGATTTCAGCAGTGCTTTTAATTCAGTTGATTTTGACATCCTCTCTGAATGTCTCCGCTCCGGTAATTGCGTGGTTTAACTCTTATCTTCGGGGCCGCTCCCAGTCGGTTCGCTTTGAAGGAGTTTCCTCTGATTGGTGCGATCTTACTGCGGGTGTGCCTCAGGGTGGCGTCCTTTCTCCTCTTCTGTTTTCAGTTTTTATAAAATCTGTTACTAAAGGGATTACTTCCTTATATCATCTCTATGACGACGATTTGCAGCTGTATCGACATTTTAGAATTGAGGAGCTTAATTATGCAATCAGCGTCATCAATGATGATCTAGAAAATATTAGCAAGTGGGCAAAATCTTTTGGCCTTCTTGTTAATCCGGCTAAGTCTCAAGCTATCATCATTGGTGGCAAATACTACATGAACGCACTAGTTATGAATTAACATGCTCGCCCTCCAATTGTGCTTGATTCTGTAACCATACCCTACTCTGACACTATTAAGAATCTAGGTACTTTTATGGACTCCAACCTTGCATGGAGCACTCATATTACTGAGGTAAGCAGAAGAGTCTACAGCTCATCCCAGTCTCTCAAACGTCTTCAAAAGTTCTTGCTTTTCCAAACTAAAATTAACCTTGCTCAGTCTCTTCTCCTACCTCTTCTTGACTGTAGAGATGTCTGTTTCCTTGATGCAACTGAAGAGCTAGTGAACAAGCTCGAACCTTTGCAGAATCTATGCATCCGCTTCATTTTCGGTTTGCGTAAATATGATCACGTATCAGAGTTCCGGGGAAAATTAAAGCGGCTGTCTATTCGGCGGCGTCGAGACTCACATGTTCTTTCTCTTTTCTACTCCATCCTCCATAGTCCTAAAGCTCCTATCTACCTACGTGAGCGTTTTGACCTTCTTGTTCCTACAGATAGACCCTGTCGTAGTGCTACTTCTCTTCTTCTTCGTACTCCTCTTCATTCTTCCAGCCGATACGATAAGTCTTTTACTGTTCGTGGTATCCGTCTTTGGAACTCACTTCCACACGCCCTACGTGCGAGCTCATCTCTGGACGTTTTTAAGAGAAGAGTCAGGGAACATTTCCTATCTGTTTGCTGATTGATGCATACATACAACTTTTTGTACTATTTATGTATGTGTATGTAGGTATATTACATTTATTATATGTACGCAGTATTTGTGTAGTGTATGTAATTTATTTATAATTATGTTTAGGAATTTTATATATTTTCCTTTTTCTCTGGAATGTGTGATTGTATAACTGCCCTCTTATTTTTCTGTCTTATCTCTCAACACTCAAAGGTTCGCTGGAAGAGAACTCATATTCTGAGTTAAGCTCGCCTTTGTATATGACTTTTGAAAATGAAAATTGATGATGATGGATAGCGTATGCTTTGATTGGAAGTGGATGTGTTTCAAAATTTTCGTAAAAATATTAAAATTAAAATAAAAGTGTGTCAAGTCATAGTAATTCTTAAAACCTAGTTTTAAAACTTAATATCTAATATACCAAGCGCTATTAGTTACAACGTTGTGTTCCTGTATATTAACGTGGTGCTTCACATCAGCGGATACGCAGACCCCTTCACCCCCTCGAGTAAAGAGAGCCGCTGCTATTTTTTATCTCCCTCGCAGCCACACGAATAACGCGCAGCGCAGTACTATGAGTCTACAGAGAACTCCGCCCGGTACGCCATTAATAAGCGACAGCGGGAATGCTAGCGGATCCGTGCCAAATTTATCTACCTACGGCGAAAAAGACGCATACATTAACATCAATCCGAGAAAACGGAGGGAGCGAACTGAAATACGCGAATACCAAATGGATTTTGAAAGTTTTCGTACAGACATAAAGAAGTTCTTAGAAGACTTTGGGAAGACCCAGAATGACAACCTAACTTACATACGAGAAGAAATAACTGAGATTAAAAATGAAATTATAACGATAAAATCAACAACAAAAGAATTTTCTATCTATCTATCTATCTATAACCTCACGCCAGATCCCTTGCGGGGTAGGCAGAGAGTACAGAGTTCCAACAGGTTCTTTCCTTACATACCTCTCTGGCTTCCTCGACTCTCATAGTTCGTCTCATACACGCTCGCCGGTTACGGAGACTCTTGACTTTTCCATCAGATAAGACTCGGTTTATTTGGTCGTGGTAAGATAGTCTAGGTCTTCCCCGGTACCTGCATCCTTCCACTTTCACATTGTATATCTGTTTTGTCATTCCTTCCTCTGGCATTCTTTCTATATGCCCGAACCAACGGAGCATGCCTTTTCTCATCTTTACACCGATACTATCTTTCATACCTACTCGCTGTCTTACTATGCTGTTGCTAATGCGGTCGGTCAGCTTCACTCCGCACATCTTCCGCAGAGCTCGCATTTCTACCGCATTTATCCTACTTTCATTCTCCTTCTTACATACCCAGCTCTCGCTACCATATAACAGTTTTGGGACAAGAACTCCGTTATGTATGGCCAGCTGCGCCTTATGGCTTAAGTGCCGGCTCCCGAGTAGCTTTCCCATCGCACCATTCACTCTGTTCCCTGCACTCACTCTTCTCTCTATGTCAGCGGTGTATTTCCCATCCTTACTGAAGGCGCATCCAAGATATACAAACTCATTCACTTGCTCCAGCACATCGTTACCAACCACAATTCTTACATTCGTTCTGGTTTCTTCCCTTTCAAAAACCATAATCTTGGTTTTCTTCACATTCAAGTGTAAGCCATTGATCATGCAGTCGTCTTTCATAACTGTGACTAGTGTTTGCAGATCAGTGGCTGTTGGCGCTATTAAAACCGCGTCATCTGCATAAAGTAGATGGTTTACCACTAAGTCACCCATTTGTACACCTTCATTCATCGCTTTCAGTCTTTGAAGACTTTTGTCCAGATATATTATAAACAGTCTAGCGGACAACACGCAACCCTGCTTGACGCCGATTTTAACGTCAAACCAGGGTGACCTGTTACCACCCACCCGTACGCATGCCTTGCAGTCCACATAAGTGGACTGGACGGCTCGCAACAGAGTGCCATCTATACCATACTCTGGCAAAATGTCCCAAAGTCTCTTTCGCACAACTCTGTCAAATGCCTTCTCCAGATCTACAAAACCGCAGAAAACCTTCCGGCCCACTGCCAGATGCTTCTCTACGATGTTGCGGAGTGAGAAGACTTGATCCGAACATCCTCTTCCAGACCTGAAACCCCCTTGTGCCTCGCACAACATTCCATCGGACTTCACGCGCATTCTCCGTTCAATAATTTTCACATCAAATTCAGCAGATAAATAACGAAATAGAAACTATTAAATCGAACAATGTCATAACTAATGATAAATTTCAACAAATCGATAGCGAAATATCTCAAATAAAAAATCGACAAAACAATGAAAGTGAAATATTCCAACCGCCTTTTCTAATACACGAAAACCTCCTCCTTGAGCTAAAGGATCGATCCGACCGTGAGAAAAACATTATAATTACGGGTATAACGGAGAAAAATGACAAAAACTTCAAATCTAGACAAATGTATGATGCTGAGCAAGTCATGAATATAATGACATCATTGTATGAAGACTGCCCCAAGCTAATACAAACGATGAGGCTGGGTAAATATACTCCTAACAAAAATAGGCCTATAAAAGTTTGTTTTAACAGTACTGATACCCCAAAGTACCTACTACGAAATAAAACAAAGTTACCCGAGAATATAAAAATTTATTCCGATCAAACCCCCTCACAAAAGCGATATTTACAATCTTTGAAGGATAAGCTGAATAATCGTAAAGAAAATGGTGAAAACGATATTATTATTAAATATATAAAGGGAATACCTAAAATCGTCTCGGAAAAATACCAACAAAAAATGTGTAACGGTCTCATTACAGAAAGAATCACATACTGATAAGTCAAGTAGATTAAGTCATCACACAGTAAAAACATATAAAGACATACCGTTACACCCGTCTTCGTTGAGGTTCTTTTACGCTAATCTACGTAGTATTCGTACGGCTGGCAAATTTGACGAGATAAGATGCATCATAGAAACGATGCCAAAGACTATACATATAATTATATTTACAGAGACATGAATCACCTCAGAAGACGATGCTAGATTATATCAATTACCTAATTATACGCATGTGTACAACTATAGATCAAATAGTAGGGGCGGTGGTGTATCCATTTATAATCATAGCAGTATTATATATGAAGTAACAGAAGAATCGTGTGAAAACGGAAATCATTACATATGGATATATATAGATAAACTATCATTGAATATCGGTGCAGTATATAAACCCGGAGACTCGAACGGCGGAAAAGAACTGTTGTTTTCGGAGATTTTAATATAGATTTGCTCAGCACGAACAGTAACGTATCCCAATATTTGAATCAACTAGCAGAAGCCGGATACGAGATTGTGAATAAAATCAATAGTCTATATGGTACTCGTGAAACCAGTTCCACAAATACTATATTGGATCATGTATGCACCAATGTGGACAATCATTCATTTAGCATGTCAATAGTTGAATCAAGCCTATCGGATCACAAACAGATATTTCTTGAAATAGGCAGTTTGGCACCAGAGATAAATAAAAGAATACATTATAAAGCAATCGATTACAAAAATCTATACAGTAAAGCGTCACAGGAAATTTACAAGAATGATAATAATGATTATAACTACTTAGAAAGGTTTATATTAAATCAGTTAGCAAAGAATAGAATGGACAAGACAAAAGTTTTAAACCCACCTCAGAAGGACTGGATAAACAAAAATATTATTAATTCAATAAACATAAGGAACAGTTTATGGCAGCAGACTAAAAGTGACCCGAACAACGAAAACTTACAAAAGATTTTTCGTAAAGAACAAGACAGAGTGAAAAACATGATTAAGACTCAAAAGGAAAACTACTATCATACATTATTTCGTAATCAACCAAAGAAACTTTGGGATGTTATAAATAGCTTAGCGTTAAATAAGGCGAAGGAATGCTGTGCTCCTCCCAAGCTAGTGACAAATTCTGGACTAATTAAGGAACGCAATTTGTGATTCATTTAACTCATTTTTTTCAACAATCGGCGCAGACTTAGCAAATAAAATACCTGAGACATACCACACAAATACAGGTAACATATTAATGTATGATCATAATTACACACATACCGTGACCTTAAGTCAGTTTACATCCTGTAGTTCAGACGAAATATCAAAAATAATCGACAACTTAGATAGTAACAGTAGTACCGGCCTGGATGGCATTAGTACCAAAACGATAAAATGTCTAAAAAATATAATCATTGAAAGATTAGCTAATTGTATTAATACGTGTTTATCATGCGGCATTTTCCCCGACACACTAAAGATAGCCAAGGTCAGTCCTATTTACAAATCCGGGAGTAGAACGGATCCAAGTAATTATAGGCCGGTATCAGTTTTGCCGATTATGTCGAAAATATTCGAGCGAGTGTTATACAACCGTTTATACAACTATTTATTCAAAAAAAAAAATCCTAATTGATCAACAATATGGTTTTCGTCCTCAATCGAGCACCGTCACAGCGGCAGTAGACATAGTAACAAAAATCAAAACTCATATCGATCAAAAGGACTTCGTTTTAGGGATCTTTATCGATCTGAGAAAAGCCTTTGATACAGTAAGTCACCCAAAGCTATTACAGAAGTTAGAGAACATAGGCATTACAGGCACAGCGCTTAATTTTTTAAAATCATATTTGCAAAATAGGCGTCAAGTGGTAAAAATAGATAATTTCACTAGTTCTGCACAAAATGTAACATACGGTATACCGTATGTTACATTTTTACTATCTATCTGTTGTATACAACAAGGCTCAATTATCGGTCCCTTAATGTTTTTAATCTATATTAATAATATTAGTAATATAGGACTAACCGGGCATTTAACATTATATGCGGACGATACATCCATTTTTTACTTTGGTAAATCCATTCATAATATTATAACCGACGCTCAAAAAGACCTCGATATACTCAATGAATGGTTAAAATATAATTTACTCACTGTCAATACATCCAAAACTTCATTCATGATATTTTCAGCGAAAAATTAACGTATCCCAAATTTTACCCCGCTTACTATCAATAACGACATAATACAACGTTCTTATCTGGAAAAGTGCCTCGGGCTATGGATAGATGATAAACTAACTTGGAAGGCACACATTGAACATACCAGAACTAAACTAATGCCAATACTAGGAGCATTACGTAAAATAGCAAATTGCATACCAAATAAAGTACGCAATATTATCTATAACTCCTTAGTGAAATCGCATCTAGAATACTTAATAGAAGTGTGGGGGTCGGCTGCCACGACTAACCTTAACAGATTGCAAAGAATGCAAAATAAAATCATTAAAATATTATTCCAATATCACTATCTTACTCCTACAAAAGAATTGTATCAAAAAACCAAATTATTAACTGTCACTCAACTTTATATATATTACACTTGCATTCTTATAAAAAAGATTACTACAAACTCTATACAATCTAATATACAGCTCCATAAAAAAGTTATCACACATAATTTGAGAAACAGAAATAAACTTGCGCTTATAAATATACGAACTAATTACGGAAAGAAATCAATAATGTTTGAAGGAGTACAGCTGTATAATACCCTACCAAACGATATAAAGGATTGCAATGATATTAAGACATACAAAAGGAAACTTAAAACATACGTCCAGACTCTTTGAATAACTCAAGTAACCTTATTTAACGCTAACACAGAAAAATCAGTACCTATTTATGAAATTTGTATCTTATTATAAAAGAACTTAATGTTTTTATGAGAATAAATTCTTTAAACCCAAAATTACCTCTGTTCTGTATACAATAAAGAATAAATATTTTACCGGTGAAGTTAGTTATAATTTATCTATCTATCTATATCATCACGCCGGGTCCCTTGCGGGGTAGGCATAATGTAGGTGCAATATTTAGCAGCTGGGAGCTGTTCCCTCTAGATAAGCCGGCTCCGCCGTCCTGGTCTAAGTCGGCGACGGCTTAGAAGACCTAGCCAATTTGGAATAGTTTTATATCTATTCTCTTTCCGTGATTGATAGCACCATGTTCGGAATATTAACGTGGCTTTATTTTACAAAATGTCATTTTCGTACGTATTCTATTAGCGTTGCTGATTATATTAAGTCAATTTGGCAGACTGGGCTACAGGAGCAAAGTTACTCAGTGTATAACGGTTAAACATTGCGTTCAGACTTACAAGGAGAAGAGTCCAAACATAAGGAATCCAGTGAGTGCGAACCACTTAAGGTGTGGTGGCCGCAGCATGGCGAGTGCTGACTCGCTTCTGCCCTTCGGCTCCAGGGCAACTGCTGATCCGTTCTGTTCCAGGTTCGTTGCTGGGTCACATGCTGTCTTTAGTGATTTTACCTGAAAATAGATAGGTCGATACTTATCACTTTGCTTCCGGAGTATTTTAGGTTTGGTCTAATAGCCGACGGAGTGCGACGGGAGCGTGACGGTGGCGCGACATGGAGAGATGTAATGTACTAAAATGTACGGGAAACGACACACAGCACAGTCACGTTCGGGCGACGGCAAACGTCATGACCTGCCGCCGTCTCACCCAACGCGATTACAAACGAAGCACGGAAGAGCGAGACGCCAATACGCGGGAGGCTAGTGTTAGGCGGCCGTCCGGCCGGCGCGACGTCTCTTTCGCAGTGTGACGTATGCGCCGCGCTACCGACCCCAGACCGAACGTAGCCGAGCGCTTCCGTCGCGCTCCCGTCGATTGTTTGACCAATCCATGGACCAAACCTTTAGTGTGTGGCCTGGCGTGAAAAAATGTTGTCCTACAGTCAATAGATCATCGTGACGACGACCGACTTTGTGCATCTAGCTTTTACCTACGACCTTCACTGCGCCACCGGTCCCTCACACTAGGAATTATTCCTGTATTGTGGTGGATTTTATATGCACAAGATCGACATCAATCGAAATTGCGACTATTCGTTTCAGTGGAGCGGCCTACACACTCACTAACTACTAGATAAAGCAGTTATCGCATTAGATCGCCCTCGGGGCAAAAAGTTTCGGAATACGTATCGGAAGACGTAGCCCCCAAAAGTTGTAACAGACAGATGCATACAGTACAAACCTGGTCATCGTGGTGATCTTTGAAGGAGGCGTATACCCTGATAGGAATGTCTATTGACTTAAGAAGAAGTTGGTTACTTACACAAAAACTGTCCTTATCCGTCCGATTATTCACAGCGTAGACGTGTCGAACGACGTCTAAAGCCTGTCTATCTTTTCCCTTAGTAAGTAGGAATTTGGGGCTTTCCATCGCACTGGTCATCCACACAGCGGCCAGGAGCATAGGCAAGGAGTAGACTGCAGTGAGGAGGCGCCATGGTCGCATGGAGATGGCTCCGAGCTGGTACCGCCAGTCGAAGGACAGGATGAGCCAGGCGAGTACTGGAATTGGAGAAATAATGTTAAACTAATTGACAAAGCGTAGTGACAGCAAGCACACACCATAGCTAAGGCAGCATTGTTGCCAATCTGTACGTAAATAAAAAAAATACGGTTAATTTGAGAACCTCCTTCTCATTTGAAGTCTGTTAATGAAAAATACATTAGTATATTCTACGATTATAATCACGGTCACGCCTACATTCCCCAAGGAATGTGGCGGAGGTGTACAGTGAACGCCCATATTTCGCTGACGATATTAGCTCCATATGTAATCAAGGGCGAGCTTATTGCCATTAAGAAGACATTTAGCCGACCTAGGATTCGAACCGAAGACATCATGATCGCCAGCCGCACCATACGCCACTAGATCAACGAGGTAGTCAAAATCTTAAAAATGTCAATGTTATTATACAATCCTTACCAGGACAGAACACGGTGAGTAAATTGACGAGTCCATTGCATATGAGCACTGCGTTGTCACGACGCTTCTTCGGCAGCAATTCTGATGCATAAGCGTAGCCCAGGGACGAAGGGACTGACAAACTGAAAAGTGTATTGACAATTTATTGTATTTTTACAAGCTTTTATTTTACTTGCAATGTTTGTATGTCTGTCTTTCTTTCCGTTATGTTCTAATCTTATGATCCATTTTTCAAGCACTTGTGGGTATCCGATTGCGCTGAAATTTGGAATACGTACGTAAGTTCGGTGACAATGCATACCATGGAGCTGATTTGAGGATGGAGTCGGAAGGTGGCCATAGAAACATGTGGAATATACAACGTAACCCCCTCGTGTTTATGCTTGTTGGATTAGTATTGACAAGCATTATATAATCATATATTGTTCAGGGTATGATGATGAAGCCTAAAGGTGATCAACAGAACCACTCAACTACTCAATATAACCCCGCCGTGTTTGGGCCCGTTGGTCTTGTCCAGGCTCTAATGATGAACCCTAAAAGAAACCATAGGAAATACTGAACTAAGCGACATGTTGTGTTTTTGCTATAAAGCATGTTTTTAAAAAGGTCTTTTTCAATTAAAATTATTATAAGTAATATGAACCATGGATTTGTGGTTGTCGAGTCGTGATCTAGAGTAGAGACATTGCGACACCAGCTATGATTCTGAGGAAGTCATTAGGTACTGGTTATTACTATCAAAAGCACTCGTTGCGCTGCGAGATCGCGATATTCTAAGCGAACTCCAAGTTTAAGCAGCGTTCGACTCGGTCAATCTCAGGGCGACCGTTTGTGGCATTTTCATATTCGAGCGTCTTCGTGATAGTTGTTAAGGCTAGCCTAAATGAGTTCCAACAGCAGGTGGCCACAAACTTACCTCCATTTATCTAATCCGCACTGGGTTCGCGTGGTGGAGTATAGTGTTTAGTTATTTTTTGGATTTCCGAATGTTTGTTAATTAATTTTTACCTACGAGAATATTTCGGAGAGTTAAATATTATGAGCGTTTTAATCTTATTAGAGACAGGCCTCTCTATGTCCATGTAGGCTGGTAATGATGATGAAATTATGTCACTTACAACAATGATCCAGCGAGTTTACACAGCGAAAACGTTAGCAAGGTGGGCATAAATGCTGCAATGATTCCTAGGACACCAGCTCCTGCTAAACCTATCACTAGTACAGGCTTTCTACCCCTGGAGTCTGCAGCGTGACCCCAGAATGGCGCTGTGAGGATCACACCTGGAAATAAGAAATAGATCGCATTTTTTAGCAAAATTCGGGACCTGGGCGTACCAAAAGCTCTTTAACAAAGCTACTATAATCTTACTTTCTTGTAAAAAAGAGATGTGGATATACGAAGTATATAGTTCTGTCTCTTTTTAACGGCAAAGTAAGATAAAAATAGTTTAGGTGAAGAGGTTGTAGTAATGTTTGTAGGAATCATGCATCTTTCGGAGCCTGGCTCTAAAATCACGACATATCAACTATGTCGTGATTTGATTGATTGATTTCTTATTGATTTTGGTCCATAAGTCCTAACGAACTTATTTTAATGACATGGTATGTACGTATACCAATAAAAATCGATAGCTTTAGAATTATTGGTAAAAAAATGAATTTGTAAGGACTTATTGACCGAAATCGGTAGAAAGCGATCGTTATTATATATGTCGAGACTGCAGAGTACTGTAGCCAAACTGATTATATATAGTAGCTAACGCTAACAGAAAACGCATAAATGTTTGGGAATGTTATTTCATTCGCAACAGCGAGTAGGTATGAATGATAGTATCGGTGTAAAGATGAGAAAGGGTATTCTCCGATGGTTCGGACATATAGAAAGATTGTCAGAAGAAAAAAAGACATAACAGATATACAATGCGAAAGTAAAATGCCTTTGATTGCCTCGTTGGTCTAGTGGCAAAGCGCATTGCTTTGTGATCACGAGGTCCTAGGCTCAAATCCTAGGTCGGACAATTGTAGTTTATCTAACGAAAAACTTCCCAGTACGAGTCCAGAGTCTGGAATTGTGCCCCGTATATGACAATAGGCTCGCCCCCTATAACATGGAACATAACATCGTCGGCGAAACGTGTACTCAGTACACCTCTGCCACCCACGCTTGGGGAATATAGGCGTGACGGTGTTTTAAACGTGTAATGATGAAGGTACCGGGGAAGACCTAAACTATCTTACCATGACCAAATAGACCGAGTCTTATCTGGAGGATAAGTCAAGAGTCTTCGTAACCGGCGAGCGTGTATGAGACGAACTTAAAGAGTGGAGCATGCCAGAGAGGTATGTAAGGAAGGAACCTGTTGAAACTCTGTACTCTCTGCCTACCTCGCAAGAGAACTGGCATGATGATTTAGATAGATAGATGATATTTTATAACGACAAGTCGTGTGGTCAAAGCAAGAGAATAGATACAAAATGATTGCAACTTGGCTAGAGCCACAGACCCTGCCGCGTTGTCGTATCCCACTCCAAAGGTTACTTACCAAGATTAGGTATAGATGTTAAAATTCCCTTCAAGTTATCAGGGATGTCCAAGTCGCAGGCGGCCGCTGGCAAGATGAAAGCGATGCCGATCATCTCCAGGATCGCAGCCACCAGAGTAAACAGCATTAGTGTGCAGTGGAACAGCTGGTATCTACCTGCGCCTAGAGGTAAGACCATAAGATACTCTGTAGAAGTCTTAAAGACAGGTTTATTATATATCTGAATTCTCGTTATTAAAAGTGTTCAAAATGCAGTCTTGATTTAATCCCAATGTCATCAATTTCACAAATGGGATTCTCATAAAATATCGACATCCAAATCGAGATCGGAGCGAAAGTAGAACAAAATGTGAACGGTATTCCGATAAAATATTGAACTGATGTGTACAACAAAACAAACAATGAACAACGATACAAAACAAACATTAAATTAAAGATTTTCGTTGAATATTTTTCATTTAGACTGTGATTTACATATGATCAACAATATATTCCACCAACTGCCCTATTTCTCTCTTCAGCTCTTTGGTATGTCGGTTGCCTGGAAGAGATTGCTGTTAGTAATAAGGCCGCCAATTGTACTACCATTGTATATGTGTAAATTTTATTTTCTTTGTTTGTTGTTCTCTGCATATGTTGGTGTACAATAAAGTGTATTCTATTCTATTTTTAACCGACTTCAAAAAGGAAGAGGTTCTATGTTCGGTTGTATGTATGCTTTTTTTTATGTATGTTCAGCGATATTTCCGTCAATTGTGGACCGATTTTGATGATTTTTTTGCATTGGGTTGAGTATACCTCCGAGGTGGTCCCATTTTAATTTCATTGGTATTGAACCTTGGACTTAGAAGATACACCAGGGAACTCCTTAACAACAAACAATAGGCATGTGTAAATTGAGATATTATGGGTATTACGTCAATCCTATAGGTACCCTACTATAGAACTAAGCAGTGTATTAGCCAACTTCAAAAAAGGAGGTTCATAAGTCGTCCTTTTTTATAACTCCTTTGCTTATGAATCGATTTTGATGATTCTTTTTGCATTGGGTTCAGTAGTTTTGAGGTGGTCCTATTTTAATGTTATTGGTATTAGACCTTGGACTTTGAAGATGCAAGAGGGAACTCCTTAACGGCGAACAGCACGAATGCATAGATTCCGTTATTACAGTCATTATATTAATCCTGTAGGTACCTTACTGTACAACTCAGCAAAATAATATAATATCGGTATATAAATATTACTAAATAATTCACTCATCACTTAAAATGGTAAAATAAAAATCTTTAAAAAAAAAGGTAAACCGACTTCAAAATGCAAAAAATTAATATTTGAAGTCGGTGCCAAGTAACCGACTGCACCAACCAGCACCGACTTCAAATATTTATTTTTTGGTTATTGCAGTCGGTTTACCTTTTTTTTTAAAAGATTTTTATTTTATTAATTAAATAATAATAATAACACACCGTCACGCCTATATTCCCCAGAGGGGGTGGCAGAGGTATACTGAGTACACCCACGTTTCGCCAACGATGTTAGGTCCCATGTAATAGGGGGCGAGCCTATTGCCATATACCGGGCACAATTCCAGACTCCGGACTCATACTGGGAAGTTTTCCTTAGAAAAACTACACTTGTCCTACCTAGGATTTGAACCCAGGATCTCGTGATCACAAAGCGATGTGCTTTGCCACCAGACCAACGAGGCAGTCAACAAAATATTTTTAATTAAATAACTTGACATTATATCGAAATTATAATGAAATGATACTGAAATGAGCAGAATACCAAATGTGAGTCAGTATATAATTATATCTCAATTCAGTCAATATCCAGTTTCAGTTTCAAATATATATGAAAATTTGCCTCCTGCTTTAACGATTTGTATTGGTTCAATATTTACCCGATTGACCCAGCACGAGAGTAATGTTTTTCGTGAGCCCGTGTCTGTTTGGTTTTTGAGTCAGTTCAGTTGTGGGGCGAGCTGCTGAACGAGTCAGTGGCATGTTTAATTGAAAATGTCCCACCCACTTCCCTACAGGGAAATGAAAAATAGCCTTCTAACAGTCCCATTTCAAGCAAAATGAAGAACAGACCGCGCGACTCATTAAACGCTCTATAAGACAAGCATATTAAAAGAAACAGGTATGTTAGTTTGGCATACGTAGAGTATTCTGGCCGAGAATATGGTTGTGATCTTCTGTATGAAGGCGTGATATTGTTATTCACCTACCAGCTAGATCCAAGGCGTCTTCAAGATCCACCTCCATTCGGACCTGGTTCCCATTCAAATCTTCAGCCGCAACTTGCCGTGACTTCATCTCTCTGAAAAATATTTATAAATAATAAAGAACACCGTTACACCTATCTACATTAATACTGTCGATCAGACAACTACCATACAATGAAAGTAACGGTTTCACAATTATTACAACCTCTGACAACCCGTGGTGGTTATAGTCGTAATGATAAACTACTGCTACATACTACCTACCAATAAAAATTGACACTTTACTACAAAAACATCATGTGTTTAATTAATTTATCAGAAAAATATAAAATTACATATTAAATTTGATTAAATCATAACTAATCGTATCTATGTTACACTATCAAAGCCATAAGATCTATGGAAGAACTAAAATAAATATCATTGTAAATAGATGCCATTACGGTATTTAGCAATAGTAAAATTGCCGTGACACCATTGTGTCCGCTTATCAAGTAATCATTATCTTGATAATAAAATTAGATAAGGGATGCATCACACATAATCGTCGGAAACCGTATCAGATAATGTAAGGATTTAACAATAGTTAAGTTGGCTTATCTAAATTATTTTATTGCAATACTTTACTTAAGGGCCTACCGCGATCGACAAATTTTTTTGTTTGGGTTTTTGTCATCACGACGACGCGTATTTTGCCAATGTCAAGTGTTAAGAATATTCATTTCTAAATTAATTCAAACTGACTGCGTTCGGGAAACTGCGCAACATCTTCTCATCCAAAATACCTCAGTGCCTTAAGACTAAAGTTTTTAGTCAGTGTGTGTTACCAGTGATGATATATGGATCAGAGACGTGGTCTCTTACTATAGGTCTCATAAAAAAGCTCAGAGTTGCTCAGCGAGCTATGGAGAGAGCTATGCTCGGCGTTTCTCTACGCGATCGAATCAGGAATGAGGAGATTCGTAGAAGAACCAAGGTCACCGACTAGCCGTTAAGATTAGCAAGCTGAAGTGGCAATGGGCGGGCCACATAGCGCGTAGATCGGACGGGCGTTGGGGCAGAAAGATTCTAGAGTGGAGACCACGTATTGGCAAGCGCAGTGTGGGACGACCGCCTGCCAGATGGACCGACGATCTTGTGAAAATCGCAGGAAGTCGTTGGATGCAGGTGGCATCGGACCGGTTACGCTGGAAAGCGATTGGGGAGGCCTATGTTCAGCAGTGGACAAGTATAGGCTGAGATGATGATGATGAAATTAATTCAACTCCCCGATGAGCTTGATGACAAAGATGATTATGAAATTGATAAAGTGCGCCACCCTGGATAGTAAAGCGATGGGTACTTTACATACCAATTGCGGCGGCCATTTTGAGGGAAATCGAAAAGGCAAGTTTCATCACTTCAATTTCAATTCAATTACCTTCACTCATGCAAATATAAGACTACATAATGGTTAATATTCCACCAACATTACACATTATATTTCAAACACAAGTTTTTGATATTAAAATAAATTGACGACATCACTCTTCGATTTCCCTCCAAAACTCTGATTGACCATTTATGGACTGGGGGAGCGACAGGGATGCAATGAATTTACAAAAGAATAATATGTGACGGATATATTGAGCAAGTGCTCGGAAATAAACGATGTATGTGCTGAAACAAATTTTATAAACACCGTCACGCCTACATGCCCCAAGCGGGGGTGACAGAGGTGTACTGAGGACACCCATTTTCGCCGAGGATTTTAGGTCCCATGTAGGGGGCGAGCCTATTGCCATATAGCGGGCACAATTCCAGACTCCGGACTCATACATTTGTCCAACCTAGGATTTGAACCCAGGACCTCGTGATCAAAAAGCGATGCGCTTTGCCACTGGACCAACGAGGCAGGATTTTCTGTAAAATGGAATACAATAACGATCGTAGGAGAGGGTCTCGTCCTGGAGTGGACGTCTTTGGGCTAAAGAAGAAGGGATCATTATCATCATCGATATATTATAACAGGACACACTAGACCAAAAAGGCAGTATACATTATATTAAAAAAAAAACATACACTTTTAAATAAAAACTGCCTTACAAGAACTTTGTTACAATTATTTACTATGTTTTTAAGTAAATTCTATTGATTAGTTCAGAATCAAAAAATGTGAAGCAATAGAGATGACTTTAGATTTTTCTTCTATCGAAAAAAATTCGTTTAATCGTGTATTCCTTTTACCAGATTCTAAAATATATAGTCAAAAATCATATTTCTCTAATACATATAATGCTTAAAGGGCATGGAATACAAAAAAAACTTTTTTTTCATGATAGTCCGAAAGCCTGTCGGGTCGTGGCGATCTTTGGTGAGACCCTTTGGCGATATTTGTCCCATCTTTGGACGTGTTTTGGTTGATCTTGGTAATGATTGCTTTGCTTATATACCTTAAGGTTACACGTTAAAGTACACTAATGACGGGTTTCAATATTTAACTCAAGGATAAATTTGCTGTCAGTAGAATGTTGACAGATTTCACATACAAAATATGTCTAAATTCTACCCGTAGTGGGCAAATCTAGCCTTGAGTATGTCAGCCATATTAAATTAACACCTTAAGCATTTTTTTTTATTAAGCTACGTAGCCCCACACTAGTATAATTTCTGTGTCGTGGGTGCGTTAACAAACATGAAAATTCACATACACAAATACCCAGACCGAAACAAATATTTGTGGGTTGTGACCCACAAGTATTTGTTTCGGACAAAGGTTTGTCCCGTGCGGGAATCGAACCCGCGATAATTCGATCCAGTGGGCGAAGCGGCTTAAACTCTAACCACTGCACCAAATCGTCCGTCAAAAACTAAATATTAAAAGTTAGTTGACTTAATACTAAGCCAACAGATACGAAAATAGATTTGCAATGTTAAAAAAAAGAGTTATCAATCAATCAGCTTATCGCAGTTCACTGCTGGACATAGGCCTCTCCTAACACGCGCCATTGCACACGTTCCTCCGCCTTCCGCATCCAGTCTGTCCCAGCGACCTTTTTGAGGTCGTCGGTCCATCTAGCTGGGGGCCGTCCTACCTTACGCTTACCAAGTCGCGGCCTCCACTTTAGGACACATTTGCTCAAAAAAAGAGTTAAGTAGAGCTTAATTAAAAATACAGGCGCGAGTTTTGTTGTTTAATATTAATGTTTTTGTTGCAATCAAACAGTTTTAAATTCCACTTTTTGTTGGGGATTTCAAAGGCAGCGAGAAATAATTTTAATCGCTTACATTTCTAACTGTCGCTGTTTCTAATTCAAACACAAAATGTGCATACATATTTCGACAATTATATTTATCTGCGAACTTTTGTGAATGAATGTGGGCCGTCCTTAATAGCCGTGTGGCGGTTTCGTCATAAAATAAATAACTACCTATCTTCATGTATAAATAACTTCAAAAAATGAAAACCAACTTCAATCTATGCAGATCATTCGCATTTCTCAAAATGACGGCATAACAGACCGTTATCTAGATTTTCTTACAGTCTGTTCTACTAATTCGTCTGTGGATAGAATTCATTTCACGATCCATTTGTTTCTTTTTTACTAAAAAGCAGAAACCTATGCATTGCATAGGTTTCTGCAATTGGTAGGAATAGGTTATTGCAATGTATTCTTGCCTATCCTTCTATAAATCTATATTGTCACGCCATATACCTTGCGGCGTAAGTAGGATACAGAGTTCCAAAAGTTTCTTTCTTCACTCTCATAATTATCTCACACATCTTTCGCCGGTTACGGAAACGTATCGAAAATGCTCATCAGACAAGGCAGGTTTTTAGTTCAAGCGCTTTGACACGGAGCGACTTACAAAATTTTCTTATAAAAAATGACAAAATTATAAACGAGCTCGATAGTGAGTGATTAATCATGGAAGGGTCCAAATAAGTTCTTATCCGATGGGCAAGTTAAACTCTCCGAAACCGGCGAGCGTGTATGAGACGAACTATGCGAGCAGAAAAAGCAAGACAGGTCTTTAATGTACCTGTTGGACCCCTGTACTCTTTGCGACCGCACAAAGGGTCTGGCGTGATTATGTAAATAGTCTCACGTGATAGACGACCCTACATTGTTGTCTCATACCTCACAACAAAAAGTAGCTGAAAAATATTATAAAATTTTAATTTTATAAGAATATCCGTGGAGTTTCTTGCCCTTCTTCTCCACAGGAATGACATTCCAAAGTGTTTTTTTTGTTACTTTTCTGAAGATTCATAAATACTTAAATGGTGTGTGTGTGAATGATTTACGCTGTTGGCCGCGGGGCCTTTACAGCTTCACCGGACAAGAGGGCAAGCGCGCAACCACTACGCTCGAGCCAGAAGGGCAATGGGGCAACTAGCTCAAGGGCGCCTCAAGGAGGAACGGCCTCGGCTTGGGCAGTCGCTATGGGGGAGGGCGTATACTAGGTGTCTCGCCGTGGTCCTAAAGAAGGGATGCAAGGGCATCGGGAGGGTCGGTGAGAACATGCCGAGAACGGCGGTAGCGTTTGATAGGATAGTTGGGTTCGTAGTCGGCGGCGGCTACGATTAGCGGATTACTATGATTGGACGCGTTCGCAAAATATCGGGTTGTCGTCTTTTTAATGAGTGCGCTAATAGGTTCGAGACCGAGATAGGAATGGAGATCGACATTCCGTATGAACCACGGGGCTCCGGCGGCTTTGCGGAGGATACGGGATTGAACCGTTTCGAGTCTATCGATGTGAGAGCGGACGGCGTGCCCGAACACCTCACAAGCGTACGTCATGATAGGCCGTATACAAGTTTTATAAAGTGTCACCTTATTCCTAAGGGACATTTTACTCCGCTTGCAGATCATCGGGTAAAGACGACCGAGGACAAAGGCTGCTCGGTTACGGACTCGCTTGATGCGCGGTCTGAAGGTCATGGTATTGTTTAGGGTGACCCCTAGATATTTGACCTGTTTGACCCAGGGAATAGGTAGGTCAAATATGGTCACTTGACCGAGATTACTTCTGGGGTGGCGCAGGGAGGGGCGCGGCGTGGCACCTCTGGATAAGAACACCGCAGCGCTCTTGTCCGGGTTACTTAAATGGTTTACATGAATATAAATTATTCTGATTCGGCAGATAGGTTGTAGAGCTACAATATGAAAGTTTATAGACAGAATTAGAAACACTAACCTTTTAATAAAATTTGTATTAAGAAAACCAATAACTTTTCTTCCGTAATACATTTCGCGCTTGTCTTTTTAATTTTAATTATTTAATTTCACTTTATAACCATAGCGTTCTGAACGCTTCCTTTATTAAACTGTGAAGATCCAAACCGGTGTTTTTGTTTCGTTAATTGTCTGTTTGTTTGGTAATTGTAAATAGCGATTAACATTGTAATTAGGGTCGGCGCAAACGAACGACAATCGCTTAAATATTTTATCACAGAATAAAAAACACCGTCTCGCTTATCCCTTAACGGCGAAGTGGAATTTTATTTTTTCCTTCTCCTCCTGTTTACTTTTTTTACACACACACACCGTCACGCCTATATTCCCCAGAGGGAGTGGCAGAGGTGTACTGAGTACGCCCACGTTTCGCCGACAATGTTAGGTCCCATGTAATAGGGGGCGAGCCTATTGCCATATACCGGGCACAATTCCAGACACCGGACGCATACTGGGAATTTTTCGTTAGAAAAACTACATTTGTCCGACCTAGGATTTGAACCCAGGACCTCGTGATCACAAAGCGATGCGCTTTGCCACCAGACCAACGAGGCAGTAACTTTTTTTTCTAATTAAATATATTGCGGGTATCAAGATTGTTAAAGCGCTCCCCGGGACACTCCGAGGTTCAAACGTTAGTGTCATTATACCATTACCATAAGGATACCATTGTGGATCCTGACTTACAGGAGATACAATGGTGGAAAAGTGTGGCGGGCTATCCCTTAGCGGAGTGACAGAGGTGTTGTGTACAACTACATTTCGTCGACAATGTTAGGTCTCAATAAGCGAGCTGAACGCCAACATTAAAAATTCCCTAAAACCGTATTTTAATCGCCGCCGATTATCGCCGTTTAGCTGATTTTATACTTCAAGATTAGCTTAAGCGTTTAACTGTTTTCTTATTATAGCTATCTCTAAATATCACCACGTCAGATCCCTTGTGGTGAGTTAGGGAGAAAGTATAGAGTATTCTAGTAGAATCTAAACGCTTAGGCGTTTAGATTCTACACGTCAACAGTGTTTAGCTTGTTTTGTACATCTAGAATAGCTTTAGCTATTTTCGTATTCTACTAGAAGCTAAACGTCGTTGGTATACGGCCATTAAGGAAATAATTGATATTCCATCAGACCCTTACCATTATAAAAGTCTATCGTTTGTATTAAGCCTAATACGATATATGTATACGAGATAGGGAGGAAATCACACAGAGGTAACATATCACAGTTTAGCTGACAAATAACTGAATCAGCGAGATTGTAGAAATGGTGTCATTAGTCATTGTTTAATTACTTATGATTAATTACTTGTTTATTGTAGTCATATTCTTCAAAATTGCTAATTATTAACATTGTAGTCTATGCATTTAAAAAGTAAATACCTACCATCTCATCATTACGGAATTTTTGGAGTAAAAGACTTTGGCATGACTTTTCGTCTATTTAGTCTTATTTATAAGGCGTCGACTGCCTCGTTGGTCTGGTGGCAAAGCGCATCGCTTTGTGATCACGAGGCCCTGGGTTCAAATCCTAGGTCGGACAAATGTAGTTTTTTTAACGAAAAATTCCCAGTATGAGTCCGGAGTCTGGAATTGTGCCCGTTATATGGCAATAGGCTCGCCCCCTATTACATGGGACCTAACATCGTCGGCGAAACGTGGGTTTACTCAGTACACCTCTGCCACCCCCTCTGGGGAATATAGGCGTGACGGTGTTTTTTTTTGTGTGTATAAGGCGTGGATGAAAAAAGAGAATGATTTTGAACAGAACCTGTTATGACTTTTTTTTCTCTTTAGCTTTTCTATATATCTCTTCTTCTCCTTTTCTCTGTCTGTCGACCTTCTAAGCCCTCGAGGTGATGGTGTTTTTAATGGGATCAATGGTTTTACTCCCCAATTCACGTCATATTATAAGCTTCCACAAGTGAAGTCGCGCTATATACTAACTGTGGAAGCTTGTTATTAGCAACTTGTTTACTGTTAATATTATTATAAAATTTTGTTATTAGCCTGTAAGCTTTCTTAAAAATAAATAAATAAATATTATTAACGTCTAAACGTCTTTCTGTTAAGTATAAGGAGCTTAGAGTCAAAATAGTCCAAGTACCTAATAGGTATTCAACAAAGAACAAGTTTAGGGCTCATACGCATTACGTTTTTTTTTCATCATCATCATCATCATCTCAGCCTATACTTGTCCACTGCTGAACATAGGCCGATAACCGGTCCGATGTAACCGGTCCGATGCCACCTGCATCCAACGACTTCCTGCGATTTTCACAAGATTGTCGGTCCATCTGGCAGGCGGTCGTCCCACGCTGCGCTTGCCAATACGTGGTCTCTACTCTAGAATCTTTCTGCCCCAACGCCCGTCCGATTTTCGCGCTATGTGGCCCGCCCATTGCCACTTCAGCTTGCTAATCTTAAGGGCTATGTCGGTGACCTTGGTTGTTCAACGAATCTCCTCATTCCTGATTTGATCGCGTAGAGAAACGCCGAGCATAACTCTCTCCATACACATTTTTTATTAACAAGAAGAAATTTATTTCTTTAATATGCTAGTCTGGTTCTCTTGGCTTAATTTCTGCTTTAGAATATAATTTTATTTAATTTTACTTTTTTACATTAATTAATTTAAGATAATTTTTACGTAAAAGTAATAAGCTTGACGGATAATTATTAAAAATAAGTAACATGATTACAAAACATCATCATACTTACATTTTGATGGAAGAAGTTGCAATTACAGGAAACAGTAGTATCTTGTTGGGTCTAAACATTTGGCTATATTTTTATATAATATCGTTGTTAATTTTCATATATCAATGATAACTTTTTGTCACTTACTTAGAAATGATTTAATTTTAATTCTTTTACGATTTTTTGGTTTGCACTTTTAATTTGTTTTCAGCCTAGTAGCCTTTTAATCGTCAAGGCGCTTATCCACTTTGTTCTGTCAAGTGTCGATTATTAATCATTTATTTAAGGAAACGGTCTGTTAGATACCTACAGCTGAAACAGGTAGTAGTACTTATAAATATGAAAATGTATCAGAATTTGAAAAAAAAAACATTTGCATACATTTTAGTGGAATAGGTATCAACATTTTGTTTGATAGTGCATGTTTTTTTACTAAGATTAAAAACAAATAAGCCGGATTTTTTAAACCATAAAAAGCTGATCGCGTTGATAGGTACTATCTACTTTTCAGGCTTTGAGCATGCCTCCCAAAAGGACTTAAAGGATATGTGTGCAATTACTGGTATCCTACAGGGGTAAGGAGATATATATTACTTTAAACCATCTTCAAACTATGTCACTTAAATCAAAAATACAATTTTAATTTTTTTTAGCACTGCACATTCGAATAATATAGAAAACTTAGTTACATTAATTTATTTAGGTAAATATGCGTTGTCGGGAGGACGTCTGAGAGTATTGTGAAGTGAATAAGTAATCAATTCTTGTTACATATTGGTATAAGTAAATGACATTGGATATGTTTAAACTGACTGACAGACCACGCACATTTAAATCGTTAAGTCTAAAGTACAATATTTTGCACAAGAGTTCCTAATAAAACCTAGGGGAGCAATAATAAAGGATTTTTGAACATATGCCCCCTGAAGGAGTTAAATAGGGGTTTAAAAATTATCTATGGGGATTTTCATCGGCCACATAACTATTGAATAAAAAAAATCTTAAAAAAGCCTATTTCAGACACCTATTATCACAGTCGTTATCCCAGAGAGGTTGTTCAGAGGCTTACGCGAACCATATTTATATTCTTAACTAGCGACCCGCCTCCGCTTTGTACGGGTAAATTATACACATAAACTTTCCTCTTGAATCACTCCGTCCATTGGTGAAAACCATATGAAAATCCGTTTGGTAGTTATTGAGTTTATCGCATTCAGACAGACAGACGCGGCGGGGGGGACTTTGTTTTACAAACATTTCACAAAAATATTCTTGCACATGAGATCCGTGCGTATTTCAATGAACCAACCTGTTTTTATCGAATATTCGAGCATGGTATATCGACAGGGATTAATTGGCAGGCTTTAATTTAGTTGACTGCCTCATTAAAAAAAAAGTGGCAAAGCGCATCGCTTTGTGATCACGAGGTCCTGGGTTCAAATGCTAGGTCGGAGAAGTGTAGTTTTTCTAATGAAAACTTCCCAGTACGATTCCGGAGTCTGGAATTGTGCCTGGTATATGGCAATAGGCTTGCCCCCTATTACATGGACCTAACATCGACGGCGAAACGTGGGCGTACTCAGTACACCTCTGCCACCTCCGTTTGGGGAATCAAAGCGTGATGGTGTATTATTTAATTTGGTGTCAAAAAACTGGAAGAAGGTAATAAGTCTACGAAAAATCACCTTTACCTAGTTGCTTTGAGTTTATGGTAAGCTTACCCATTGATTTTCACATTCTTAAAATAGTTTTCTTTAAATCACCGTCACGCCTATATTCCCCAAGCGGGGGTGGCAGAGGTGTACAGTATACACCCACTTTAGCCGACGATGTTAGGTCCCATGTAATAGGGGGCGAGCCTCTTGTCATATACCGGACACAATTTCAGAGTCCGGACTGATACTGAGTGTTTTGGGATTTGAACCTCGTGATCGCAAAGCACATTATTCGCCACTAGACCAACGAGTCAGTTTCTTATCAAAATATGAATAATTTCTTAGAAAACATAGTACCGTTATATTATGAAAATTTTAAGATAAAAATTGGTTTAAAATTTCAGTAATTAACTACTTTGCTAGGATGCCAAGTTTTAATAATTTTTAGTGAATATTTAATTAGCCTAGTTTTTTAGTTTAGTAACGGGAGATGACACATTTTTTTATTTTTTTATCTATCATAGTTTAAACGATAGGTCGCTTAAATTACGTCCGATAAATAACCATTGAATATTGTGGCTTCTCTCATTACTAAATTCCAATTTAATAAGTGTAATTGTTTCTCTGTGTATTCATGCAGGTTGCTATATAGCAGTGAACTTGTTAGTCTTGGAAAAATTAAGTAACTCGTTTTAAACTCATTGATAAGAATTCAAAGTCAAGATGGGAAGAAATATGAACGAACGAAGAGAACTCGTAATTCACAAATACCTGTATTTTTTACACTGTGTAATTTGACAAAGTGCAACAAATCAATCTTTAAATTTCTAAAGTAGAATTCGGTCGGATTTTAGTTTGATTTAATTTTCACACAAATCACCACATTTAAGCTCTAATATCCACGATTAATTTTAAGGAAGACACATATCCTATCCAATAATTAAATCACAGTGAATAAAAAAGAAACAAATTAAAATGCACTCATTCTCACAACTAAACAATAACTACTTCATCAATTACTTATCCCAATGTTTATTTATACCGAGTTATCGGAAAAAAGGTGGTCGGATGGATGTAAATGGCTTCTTTAGACGTACCTACGTCGACTATTATCGGTGTGTTATTATAATATAGGATAATACATGGTTTGCCTATGCTTAAGGCTGGAACTCAAACTTAAACTCAAATTAATTTATGAGACACTAACATTTTTAATCTACCACCGGATCGGTACGCACTATTCACCAAGAAGATCCGGTAAGAACTCAGCAACATTGCATTTTTTTTTAATTCTCAATCGGTAAAAACAGAACCCTTTTAGGATCACTTTGTTGTTTGTCTGACTGACGGCTAAGACTTTTTTTCTCAGGAATGGGTAGAGGTATCAAATTTATGGCTATTATGACACCTCACTAGATTAAAAATAATAAGGCCATTTTAACCCACTTATCAAGACTTATAGAGTACCTTCCGTTGACCTAGAATCGTGAAATTAGGCAAGATATAAGGTTTAAAAGTACAAGTAAAGGAAATAATCTAAAAATTGTTGGTTTGTAATTAGATCACACTTAATTATATTTTTCTCCAATACGAATAAAAATTACAATATCGACTATCGGTGGAACTTGGCAGGTGGACTAAGGCCGTAAAAGAGTGGTGGCCCAAAATGAAGGGGAGCACTGGATCAGAATGAATGACGTGATATAGGAGAGGCCAACACTCAGTAGAGGGTGAATACAGGCTGATTGTTGATGATAATAAGTGGCAATTGTACGGAACCCTCAGAGCGCGAGTAATACTCGTACTTGTCCGGTTTTTTGAAGATGATATTGCCATACCAAACAGGATCTTTACCTACGCAGACAACAAATAAATTTTCATGATAGTATGTGACACTCAGACAGACAATCAACATGTTATGTTGCCCGTCCGTTATCTCAATTGTGCTATTTGTGTGTTATCAGTGCAATTGTCTGGTAGGAATTGACGCTACTCGATAGAGTTGCCCTTCGACATGAGTGGACAGGCTTTTTCTACTGATTACTGTCTTAGCTATGAATAACATAACGCTTTTTATTTTCCCTAGACCACTTTTTCGCTTTGTTCATAGAATTCGTAACAGTGGCTAGCATGGGTGGCAGCCGGTGCGGACATCGTGGTGTCACCCCAAGAATCAAAACTGTTATCCTACTAATATTATAAATATGAATGTTTGTATGTTTAGATGTTTGGATGGTTGTTACTCAATCACGCAAAAACGGCTGAACGGATTCCGATGAAATAGGCACACAGTTTATTACCTGGATTAACAAATAGGATACTTCTTATCCCGGAAAAATGTAAGGTTTCTATCTAAAGTGAATGCGGACGAGGTCGCGGGAAGAAACTGAAAATGAATAAATACCTAAAAATATGTTTTATTTATTGTATAATATCAGCCTATACTGCCCACTGCTTGACAAAGGCCTTCTCTCACTAACCGAGGTGAGAGAGTTTAGGTCATACTTCACCACGCGGACCCAGTGCGGATTGGCGGAGGGCGGATAATTATTATTGTTATTCAAATTTTTTCAGAGTGGTTTTATGCAATCTACCACAGTTTTAATAGGTGGCAGTACTGATGTGTGGTTAGACTTCATTGTTCTGTATTTTTTGTGATTTTTGTAATTCGCGGTCGAGTGTCACCCCTAAACGGGTGGTGGTGCGGGCCCCACCCCCCTAGCTACGTCACTGATTCGTAAATGTAAGACACTAGAAGTCGAATAGCCACGTGAAGTTGTCGGCACACATGTGACAAATTATCACAAAATTCTTCAGGACTGTGTGGTCCAATATATGAGACACAGTGTCTACAGTTGGTATGAAAGTCGTCCAAAACTTGAAACTATAGTATATATAAGGATTCATCGGAAAATATTTGTGTGTGAAATGTGAGTGTATGTAAGAAGGAAAATGAAAGTAGGATAAATGCGGTGGAAATGCGAGCTCTGCGAAAGATGTGCGGAGTGAAGCTCACCGACCGTATTCGCAATAGCGTTGTAAGAAAGCGAGTAGATGTGTGTGTGTGTGTGTGAATGATCTACGCTGTTGACCGCTGGGACTTTGGGCGAGCGTGCAACCACTACGCTCGAGCCAGAAAGGCAAGCTGGCAACCAGCTGAAGGGCGCCTCAAGAAGGAACGGCCTCGGCTTGAGCAGTCGTTATGGGAGAGGGCTATACTAGGTGTCTCGCCGTGGTGCTCTGCACCGGCCGGCGGGCAAGGTATTCTTCGACGTCGCCGGCGAGGTCGGTGTCTGATCCTGTGTGCGGTATCTGTATCCGCAAGGGATGTAAGGGCATCGGAAGGGTCGGTGAGAACATGCCGCGGACGCCGGAAGCGAGTAGGTATGAAATATAGTATCGGTGTAAAGATGAGAAAGGGTATGCTCCGCTGGTTCCGGCATATAGAAAGAATATAATAAGAAAAATGACAAAACAGATATACAATGCGAAAAAGTGTAAGGATGTAGGTAGTTTGACGGTAGACAGCTGACCGATCGCACGTACGCATACTTGCTACCTGTACTACGAGTTCCAGTGGTTCTCAAACTTTTCGATACTTTTCGATACTTATCTCACTTGTATTGTCGCCGTAATGTTTACCTGCGACCGCTGTGAATGTCAAGTAGGAGACGCGGCTCACTGCTCCTCGTGTTTAAAGTATTATGATTTCAAGTGCGCGGGTATAACTGAATCAGGTTGGCATAAATTAGGAGACAGAAAGTTAACATGGAAATGTGGTACTTGCAAGATTGCCGGAACTAGCAATCAACCTTAATCTCCCGCACCTGTGGACTGGAATAGCATACTAACCGAACTCAAGACTCTCTCCACGCAGACTGCCCTAATACCTACCCTAATGGAGAACGTGAAAACTATTCAAAAGGAATTGGCCGAACTCAAGTCAAGACATTATTGAAGTCAAAAGTTCCCTTGAGTTTGTGCACCGAGATATTGATGACTTGACTAGGAAGGTAACCAATCTAAATCTCGAGGTGGCGACCCTGCAGAAGACTAAGGAGGAAGTATCTTCACTCCGTGAACAGGTCAATAATCTTAACGGCCTGTATCAAGCAAATGAGCAAAGACAGCGAATGAATAACATCGAAATTAAAGGAATTCCTGTCTCCGAAAGCGAGAATTTGTTCTCCATTGTTGCTAAAATTGGTGAAATAGTAAAATGCGACATCAAGAAGGATCAAATTAATTACATTGCAAGGGTGCCGATGCGACATGACCCTCGAAAAAAAACTATTGTCTGCTCTCCCCATAATCGATACCTAAAAGAAGATTTTTGTTGCCGCGGCTAAGAAACACAAGCTAACCCCCGGAAACCTTGGACTAATTGGAGATAACATGATTTTTAATTAATTACCACATAACGCTTGAAAATAAATTGTTATTAAACAAAACAAAAACACTTGCAAAGGAACAGGGGTTTGCATTTGTGTGGATCAAAGGTTGCAAAATTTTTATAAGAAAAAACCAAACATTTCCGGTTATAAACATCAAAACAGAACAAGATTTAAAAAAGTTCTTTTAATATTTATACAATACTTTAAAACCGTACGGTTCCTACTCCCGGCTATCGTTAAAACTTTGGGAATCACAGCCGTTGCATTTTTTTGTGCTTTCTACCGGCCGATGCCTTTTGTTTTCTTATCGCTCAATGCTGACCGACTCATCAATGGTTGCCATTATGCTAATACACCTTATATGCTTACGTGCAGAGATGCTTTTTGCTTGTTCCATGTAGCTTTTTATTTCAACAGGATACTTTTTGCATTGTTTTTTGTTAACGAGTTCTTTAATTATTTGCTTATACCTTACATTGTCTCTATTCTGTTATTAATTGTTTTATTACTTTACAATGCCTATTAACCTTTATTATCAGAATGTTCAATGATTGCGTCCTAAAACATCTGTTTTTTATAGTAATTTGCTTTTGAATTCTTTTGATTCGTTTGTTTAACCGAAACTTGGCTAATTGAAGATATTAGTGATTGTGAATAATTTGACGATCGGTACCTGGTATGGAGACGTGATAGGTGTTACGGTAATACGAAACAGGTTATGGGAGGTGGGGTGCTTATTGCAGTACGTCGTGAATTAGTGGCTAATGTACACGACGAGTGGTGATCGGCTGCCGAGGATATTTGGGTAACGTTAACGCTGCAACAGAAAAGTCCAAAAATCGCATATAAAATGCATATATGTGTCGCATATATTTGTAACCAGAATCTGGGAAACACTATGTCACTTCAACTTTTGAACTTTTCTAATAACTTAGTTAATATATTTTTAAAAAATCCAGCAGATGTATTTGTTGTACTAGGGGATTTTAATTTGCCTAATATAAATTGGTCCTCGTCAGCGAATGATTTGTCCTTGCAGCCCAGTAATTTATGTGGTGCTACTCAAACAAGTTTATTTGACAATTTTAGTTTATGCAATTTGTCTCAATATAACTCTCACCGTAATATAAATAATAGATTATTAGACTTGGTTTTATGTCATAATATTGTGAACGTTAATTGCTGTACTTGTCCAGTTGTACCAGAGGACCCCCACCACAAAGCGCTTTTATACTTGCTGACTTCGTACAAATTCATACTCTATCTTCAAAACCTTATATTAAATTCTTATATAATATAGTCAACTTTTCTTCAATTACAAAATAACTGGATAAAATGGACTGGCAGGGCGAATTCAACGCCAGAACGTTAGAGGATGCTACAGTTTTTTTTATGATACTTTATATAAGCTACGTTCGATACATGTACCTAAAAAGACTGTAGTACCCTCGACAAAGTATCCAGTTTGGTATAAACTGACATTGACTAAAATTCTTACAGAAAAGTCAAAATTTCACCACAAATATAAAAAGTACGCCAACTTAGCCGATTATCAGACCTTTGTTCGTCCGTAGTCCGTCGATCTATTTAATAATTACATAGCAGCAATTGAGAATAATATTCTAGAAAATCCAAAATCTTTTTGGACTTATGTTCAAACTAAAAAACAGTCTAATATCTACCCTGCAGTCTTAAATTATGGTGAACAATCATCTAGTAACGGTGAAAAGATTTGTAACATGTTTACTCATTATTTTCACTCTAACTTCTTACATAATTCAAATACCCACACTGTAGACTCAAGCCTTGCTCGAATTGACGACCCTACGGCAGATATCAGTTCAATTGAAGTGTGCGATTAACAAGTTTTAAAATTACTTAAAGCGGCTAACCTGACAATGTCTGCTGGACCGGATGATATCCCCCCTATATTTGTGATCAATTGTGCTAAGAGCCTTGCCTTACCCCTTTCCTTACTTTATAGACGATCTCTTACAGAAGGACAGGTGCCCAAAATTTGAAAATCTGTATATGTAACGCCAATACATAAAAATGGATCTAAAGACCAGGTTGCAAATTACAGACCCATCTCAAAATTATGCCTTTTCGCTAAAATACTTGAAAAAATTGTATATTCACAACTATATTCCTCTCTTAAACATTCTTTTAATTTAAGCCAGCACGGATTTCTGAGCGGCCTTTCTACAACATCTAATCTTATTGTATTGACTGACTTTCTTACAGAGTATATGTCACAGCGGTCCCAAGTGAATGTAGTGTATACTGACTACAGTAAGGCTTTTAACATATTATTACTTCAGAAACTTCTTTTAATCGGTATAACAGGAGATCTATTCAGATGGTTTACATCCTATCTTGAAAATCGGTGCCAAACTGTAGTCTTGAATGGGTTCTCCTCTAAGGTGTTATTTATTCCATCTGGAGTACCTCAAGGGTCTCTGCTTGGCCCTTTGCTATTTGTAATCTTCAATAATGACATTTCCCACTATTTTAGGCTCTCAAAAATACTTTTATACGCCGATGATCTAAAAATTCTAAGCCCCATTACCACTGTCACTGACGCAATCAATCTTCAACATGACCTCGTTTCCAGAATTACTGCATTTCAAACAAATTAGAGTTAAATGCATCTAAATGCCACATATGTAGTTTTACTAGAAAACCTAAACCTTTATTATTTAATTACAAATTGAAAGACACCCTCATATCTAGAGTCAACACTATTAAGGATCTGGGGGTGACATTTGACTCAAAACTTCTATTCGATGAACATATAAACATTATTACAAGAAAGGCATCGAAAGCTTTCTATATCATCACACCAGATCCCTTACGGGGTAGGCAGAGAGTACAGAGTTCCAACAGGCTCTTTCCTTACATACCTCTCTGGCTTCCTCTACTCTCATAGTTCGTCTCATACACGCTCGCCGGTTACGAAGACTCCTAACTTGTCCTTCAGATAAGACCCGGTCTATTTGGTCATGGTAAGATAGTCTAAGTCTTCCCCGGTACCTACATCCTTTCACTTTCGCATTGTATATCAGTTTTGTCATTCTTTCTTCGGACATTCTTTCTATATGCCCGAACCAACGGAGCATACCCTTTCTTATCTTCACACCGATATTCTCTTTCATACCTATTTGCTTTCTTACTGCGCTGTTGCGAATACGGTCGTTCAGCTTCACACCGCACATCTTCCGCAGAGCTCTTTTTTTCACCGCATTTATCCTACTTTCATTCTCCTTCTTACATACCCAGCTCTCGCTGCCATATAACAGCGTTGGGACAAGCACTCCATTATGTATGGCCAGCTGCGCTTTTCGGCTTAAGTGCCGGCTCCCAAGTAGCTTTCCCATCGCGCCATTCACTCTGTTCCCTGCACTCACTCTTCTCTCTATGCCAGCGGTATATTTTCCATCCTTACTGAATGCGCATCCAAGATATACAAACTCATTCACTTGCTCTAGCACATCGTTCCCAACCACAATCCTTGCATTTTTGGTTTTCTTCACATTTACATGTAAGCCATTTTTCATGCAGTCGTCTTTCATAACTGTGACTAGTGATTGCAGATCAGTGGCTGTTTGCGCTATCAAAACCGCGTCATCTGCATATAGTAGATGATTTACCACTAGATCACTGATTTGTACACCTTCATTCATCGCTTTCAGTCTTTGAAGACTTTTATCCAAATATTATAAACAGTCTAGCGGACAGCACGCAATACTGCTTGACGCCGATTTCAACGTCAAACCAGGGTGACATGTTACCACCCTCCCGTACGCATGCCTTGCAGTCCACATAGGTGGACTGGACGGCCCGCAGCAGAGTGCCATTTATACCATACTCAGGCAAAATGTCCCAAAGTCTCGCACAACTCTATCAAACGCCTTCTCCAGATCCACAAAACCGCAGAAAACCTTACGGCCCACTGCCAGATGCTTCTCTACGATGTTGCGAAGGGAGAAAACTTGATCCGAACATCCTCTTCCGGACCTGAAACCCCCTTGTGCCTCGCACAACATTCCATCGGACTTCTCGCGCATTCTCGCGCATCTCGAAAGCTTTGGGTTTCATTATTAGGTTATCAAATGAATTCAAAAGCATTAAGACTTTTAAAATCCTTTATTGTACTTTTTTTCGCAGTCACCTCGAATATTCTTGTCAAGTTTGGAATCCCAATTACAAAATTTATATTAACAGAATCGAAAACATACAGAAGAGATTTGTAAGGTATTTGCAATACCGCTCCAGCACTTATCTGCCAAATTACGTACATCGTTGCGAAAAATTTCATATGTTACCAATGTATGAAAGAAGGCGAGCAGCGGATCTAGCTTTTCTTCTAAACATTGTGAATGATTCTGTTGACTGTCCCGAATTGCGAGAAAAGATTGGTTTACGCGTTCCCTCTGCATTTTTAAGGAAGCCAGACTTATTAAATATTCCATACAGCAGGTGCATTTACAGGCAAAACTCATTTCTCGTAAGGGCATCTAAATCATATAATGCGATAACGCAAACAATTGATATTGATTTATTTAACACTAGAGTCTCTCAGCTGAAAAATATGTTAAATGGTCTCTTTTTTCTTTAATTGTATGTGTTTTCTTTGATTGTATGTTATTTAAGTTTTATCGTCACTTTATGTTCTGCCGTGCTATATTCATGTTGTAATTATTTGTGGAAACTTATAATTGGCCTTCAGCATTTACTACTTAAGCCATACTTGTTCTTTGTTAGCTGTTAGTTTTCCTAAAATGAATAAAATAAAAATAAAATAAAATCTTACCATGACCAAATAGACCTGGTCTTATTTAAAGGACATGTCAAGAGTCTACGTAACCGGCGAGCGTGTATGAGAAGAACTATGAGAGTGGAAGAAGCCAGAGAGGTATGTAAGGGAAAAACCTGTTGGAACTCTATACTCTCTGCCTACCCCGCAAGGGATCTGGCGTGATGATATAGATATATATATAGAAAATGTGAGTGTATATGAATCTGTGTCAATTTTTACACATTGTGCATGTATGGCAAAGCGACGACAGGAGTTTCAAACAAAATCGCGCGTTATTTCACCTGTTGGAGCTCTGTATTCTCTGCCTACCACGCAAGGGATCTGGCGTGATAATATAGGTAGATAGATTTCACTTCTAGTGTTTTAGTATTACGATTTTTGTGGCTTTGATCAATTAAATATAACGCTACACGTTACGTACTCTAGTGTCATTAAGAATCCCGTGTGTGTGTGAATGATCTACGCTGTTGGCCGCGGGGCCTTTACAGCTTCAACGGACAAGAGGGCGAGCGTGCAACCACTACGCTCGAACCAGAAGGGTAAGGGAGCAACTAGCTCAAGGGCGCCTAAAGGGGAACGGCCTTGGCTTGAGCAGTCGCTATGGGGAGGGGGTATACTAGGTGTTTCACCGTGGAGCTCGGCACCGGGCGGCGGGCAAGGGATTATTCGACCTCGCCGGCGAGGTCGGTGTCTGATCCTGTGTTCGGTATCTGTTTCCGAAAGAAGGGAAAGGGATCCAAGAGCTCGTTACTGTGTTCAAGAAGACACTGCTGCGATTTTTAGTGAGCATTGCACAGAGTATTAATAATCTTCTATTAAAGATATTATTTTCCTCTGCGAAAGAGAAAAGGAAGACATATGAAAAGTTTTTCATAATTTTAAAATACTATTTACATATTTACTAATTGGACCTTCATCTGCATTATCCTACTTTTTACTAATAATATAAATGTGAAAGTTCGTATGTTAGGATGTTCAAATGTTTGTTACTCAATCTCACAAAAACGGCTGAACGGATTTGGATGAAATTTGACACATAGTCACACACACACCTGGAATAACACATAGGATACTTTTATCCCGGAAAAAAGGTATGTTCCTGTCTAACCTCAACGCGAACGAAGTCGCGGGCAGAAACTAGCATCTTTATAAATTATATCCCATTTATTATTTATGATTCTCAAAAAGCCGATGTGGGCCAAAAAGCTGCCAAGCTGAAATGGGGTTGGGCTGGTCATGTCTGTCGCATGCCTGACACATCTTGGGCAAAATAATCACCAACTGGGTTCTTCCCAATTTTAAACGGCGTCGCGGCAGGCCCAGGAAGAGATGGCGGGACGAACTGGACTCCTTTAAAACCGATTGGCGCTCAATAGCCCTGAGTAGAGTGGAGGAGATGGGGGAAGCTTTTCCCCAGCAGTGCGACAATGTAGGCTAACTAACTAACTATTATTCTGATGTATAAGCCATTAATTGTAAAGTTTCATCAAAATCCGTTCGGTATTTTTTGCGTAAAAAGAAACACATTAATGCTCACAAACTTTCGCGTTTATTACGTTAGTAGGAAATCATCATAAAATGAAAAACGTCCACTAAAGCAAAAGGGTTTCATCAAAGATCGCCACAACGACTTTTTCAGATTTTTCTAGCGGCCTAAACCAAGTCATCAGACCATCATACCGATTTATATGTAAATAATAAATGCATTTACCTACCCCCAAATTGTACTATTGTAGTACTTTAACTAAAGATGGTCAACACAATTTCACATTATAATGAAGAATAAATATTCACTCGTCGACACCTTCACAAACACCTTTAATCAAAATGATAGCACATCATTAACTGCCGGAAATTTAACTAAAATAACACTACATCACTTGCTGGCCGACGTTAAGTTATACCCTAATAATAAATGTAGTGATTCCCCATTTTTTGTCTTCAAGTATTGTATTTGCGCTAAGTTTTCCACGTAACGTAAGTCGTAATGTTGGGATTTCCGTAATAGACGCTCACTCCTTCAACCTCGAGGTGCTAATTGATTGCTCAGTCACAAAGTAAATAGATCGGCTGCTTCGCTCCGCGAACTTTTATTATAATGCGGTGAGGCTGTCATGTAAGCATACGTTTGTCGAGAACCTAATGGGATTAAAAAAGGTTTTTTGGTTCCATCGCAACTAGTTTCCAAGAGGATTGAAAAATACTTTCTTTCGTAAGTGGAATTTAAATAACTTGCGATAGCGCCTTAAGGTATAAAAAAGTGCCTCTACAATAAAATAATGTTATTATCTTAATACATATTTTGTATCTATGAAATATTTTATAACAATCATAACATAACATAACATATTTTTTATTCATGTAAACCATTGTCTCTGAAAACGGTCATAGGTGTCGTGATCGACCGAGACGAATATTGCGTGACGACTTGGACAATTTTGCGGGAAAGATATGGATACTACTAGCCCATGATCGATCTATGTAGAGACGTCAAGGAGAGGCCTCTGCCCAGCAGTGAGACACAGGATAGGCTATTAAAAAAAACTATTATAATATATATGAATCATCAGAAAATTAACCAAGAGTCTACCACCACTTCGGAACGTCGTTCCTGTAGTTGAGATGGCGTCCGAAAGGTATAAGGAATTGTTTCTACCATGAATTGTTGTTATGATCTTTGTGCATATTTTATACTTGTAAACCTTCTAACAGCAATCAAGCATGAAATAAAACTATTTTACGGATTTTATCGCGGTTTATTTTTTATTTTTAGTTCCCGACGTTTCGAGTGCTTTGCAGCACCCATGGTCACGGGAGGGACTGAGGTGTTAGACGTCCAAAAAGACCAACAACAACAAAAATAATTAAGAAGTTTGAGGGTACCCCGGAACAACTATGCCTTTTGGACGTCTAACACCTCAGTCCTTCCCGTGACCATGGGTGCTGCAAAGCACTCGAAACGTCGGGAACTAAAAATAAAAAATAAACCGCGATAAAATCCGTAAAATAGTTTTATTTCATGTGTAATATTCGCGTAAATCTAAGAACTTAATATGTGAACCAGTACGGACTGGAAATTGCAAATACAATTCGCCGGTTAGAAGATCTCAAGACTAAGCGCGCAAGGTTTACAACATCCTTAAATTTCTTGAAGAGATGCAGAGACCACAATCTCATTCCTACGTGTGTCAAGATATCCACCAAGAAAGGCATACGAGGAAGCGCTAAGATCCTAAACCAGGCAAGTAAAAAGTTGTTACGGACGGTGATTCATCAAACCCGTTTCGATCTACACCACCTCAGCAGAAATATAGAAATTTCATCCAATGAACTAAAGACAGTGTTAACTACATTTGATTTTAATAAATGCATTGATATCTTAAATAAGCGTGAAACATCTAAATATAATGAATGCAAAAATAAACACATAATAAATTAACAACTAAATCAAATGTCAAGAACAAATCATTACGGTGTAACGAAAAGCAAACGTGCACCATAGACAACGAATCACGCGCAGTCATCAATCTGTCAAAACAAACATTGGATGAAAACATCGTAAAGGTCCTATCTAAAGGTTTAAATTATGCTGTAACACCTCGAAGGATACCGTATGAGGAAATTATCAGCGCCGTTGAAGACGTCCTATCCAAAAATAGCATAGGAAGGAAAGGTTCGGAGGCAATACGTCAGGATGTCTCATCCATGTTACGTCGAAGTTCAGTGCCCGAACTAAATCTTCCTAAAAATCAATATTTAGCGTTGAAAACCTTACGCAATAGAAAGGATATTACTATTCTCCGCGCGGATAAAGGAAATGCTACGGTCAATATGGATACGTCAGATTACAATGTCAAAATACAAGAACTTTTATCGGATGAAAATACATACAAAAAGGTCAAGACAGACCCAACCACCAATTTATTAAAACAAACGAGTGATTTAATAAAGAAGTACTCCGAAACATTGAATCTGGACGTCAAATCGCTAATACCTTCGTGCGCAAAACCGCCACAGTTGTATGGGCTCCCAAAAATACATAAACCGAATGCTCCCCTACGTCCAATCGTTAGCCAAATCGACACACCAACCTACAGATTGGCTCAGCACGTAGCGAAAGTGCTCTCGGCACTCAAAGGACACACAAGAGCACATGTTAAGGATTCATACCATTTTGTTAGTGAGATCAAAAATCTACATCTTACTGACAATGAAACTATGGTCAGTTTCGATGTCCAGTCACTATTTACATGCCTACCTGTACAAGACTGTATCGAAATTGTAGAAAGGAAACTAGCGGAGAACAACATGCCAGCAGAATACTTAGAACAATTGAGACACTGCCTTACATCTGGCTACTTATTGTGGAAGGAGCAGGTCTACAAGCAAGTAGATGGCGTAGCGATGGGCTCCCCTGTATCTCCCATTGTTGCCGATATATTCATGGAAGACTTTGAGGAGACAGCCCCTCGTACCTCACCTGTAAAGCCAAGTTTCTACAAGCGGTACGTATATGATACTTTCACAATATTACCATCTGACAAAATTCATGTATCCCTAAATCATCTTAACTCCATTAACCCTAAAATTCAGTTTACAATGGAGTTGGAGGCAAACAATTTCCTAGCTTTCCTAGATGTGTTAGTAATCCGTAACCCCAACAACACCTTAAGCCGTACGGTTTATCGAAAAAAGACCAATACTGATAGGTACTTAAACGGTGAATCTCACCACTATCCAACACAGTTAGCTACCGTGGGTAAATCTTTGTTTCAGAGAGCACAAGGGATCTGTGACAAGAAAAATCTGGCTGCCGAGCTTCAACATGTCAAGCAAGTCCTGCACGACAATAAGCTTCGAGTCCCACGCCAACGTCACAGTGACCGAGTGAAATCAGCCACAGTTGAGCGTCTCCCTGCTGTACTACCTTACATGAGAGGAGTCACGGACAAGATTGGCTACATCTTGAAGCGTGCTTCGATTAAAACATTTTATAAGCCGCCGAAGAAGATCAGTCAATTTTTACCATCTGTCAAGTGTCAGATCCCTCTACAAGATGCAGGAGTTTACAAGCTTGATTGTGAATGTGGTCTCTCTTATATAGGACAAACAAAAAGACCGGTAAAAACTCGGGTTAAAGAACATATAGCTGACCTAAAACACCGCCGCTCAAAGAAGTCTGCAGTCTGTGAACATGTCCTTGATCGCACCCGCCATAACATCAGATTTAATAGGCCACAAATCCTCGTGAAAGAACACCGATTCCTACCAAGGATGGTTCGCGAGGCTATTGAAATTAAAAAACATCCTAATTTCAATAGAGAAGATGGCTGGGTGCTTCCGTCTTGGGATCCGGTAATTAATATAATCAAATCCAAAACCAAGCATAACACTGCAAGACCTCAAGACACCGTGAGCTCATTCAAAAAGTCAGCGAGTTTGTGTATCTGGGGTCATTGATAACCAGTGACGGGAGCTGCACTAATGAAATTCGCCGTAGAGCCGGTATGGCCAAAAGCGCTATGGCTAACCTCGACAAGATCTGGAAGAACAGAGGTATACGACGAACAAACAAAGTACGCTTAGTTCGAGCTCTAGTCTTCTCTGTATTCTTATATGGTGCCGAAACTTGGACTGTGAGAAGCCGCGATAGCAGTAAGTTAGATGCCTTTGAGATGTGGTGTTGGCGAAGGTTGCTCCGTGTACCTTGGACTGCAATGAGAACCAACCAGTCCATACTAAAAGAACTTAAAATCACCACATGGCTCTCCACGATCTGCCGACAAAGAGCCCTCAGCTTCTTCGGACATATTATGCGGTCTTCAAAGCATTGTCTGGAGAAGCAGATTATTTTAGGCAAAATAGACGGTAGACGTACTCAGGGAAGGGCACCTGCAAGACGGTCTGACGCAATAAAGAAGGCGGTGGGTGGCAGCATGCATCGGGCGGTACACTCCGCATATGACCGCACCCAATGGAGACTGTTTGTGCGTGGTCGCGATCCTCAGCAATGAGGGAACGAGGAAGAAGAAGAATTCGCGTAAATCTAAGAACTCAATAAGCAATCAAACATTTTTTATGCTTAATGCCGCGGTCCCATTACCACTGTCGAATCCGGAGGCCGGGCCGTACCTCGGCCGTTCGACGCGGACACCGCCCCCACACACTGAGCTGATTGACGAGCTAGGCATCAGCTGCTTCTATTACCGAATAAACCTGTAGCCTCCTCATGTCATATATCTAATACATATCTATATCAAACTATAATTTAATAAATATAGTATTATCGTGTGCAATGGAAAAGCTCACCTCAGCCACCGCGGCGACCGGTTTAAGGAATTCTATATAAAAAAACTTAGAACAATGCGCGCGCGCAGGAGCCTAATGCGCCGCGCGAAGCTCGTGTCGCTCGTTATAGCCCTTACGCGAACTGCTTGTGAAGCTAACGAAAACTCCTAAATTGGTGACCACCGACACGGACATCAAGCAAGCTTTCTGCAGAGTCGTCATCATCATCATATATCCCTCCACAACAGGTCGTTCAGATTTAACAACGGACCATTAGCAGCTTAGTCACAGGCGCCATGGTTCGGCGACTCTTGACACTCGACCGACTTAGTGGACTACAGTCATCACATGGACTTTGCCACCAACAGTCGACACTCCAAGCTCAGTCTCGACTCACTGAAGACTTCGAGCGTCTGCGCACACAGTCTCGACTCACCGCAGACTGCGCGCAACTCGGTACTTGGAAGCACATCACTGCGAGCACGACGCAGCGACTTCAAAGAATAACGACCTCCGGTTTTGGTGGGGGGGGGGGGGGGGGGGCCATGTAGCGACCCCTTTACATCGCTACACAGTTGCGACTACCTTCTAATAGATGACGCTGACGGTCGACGGCACGACGTGTAACATTATATATGTCAAGCTCCCCGACAACAACTCTTGGAGAGAGTGGCAGGCCCCGCCAGACACAACACCCGTCTGGTTGGAAGATCTCACCTTTGACAAATCCTGCCACAACGTTCCTGCCAAAAACCTATATTATACAGTCCATTCAATGTTTTATTTTATGTCCCGTAAGGGCCTAGTCAATTAAAGTTGCTGTTTTCAATACAAAAGTTAACTTTGTAACTTATGGTAAATGTACCACCACTGACATAGTAAGAAGAATGAGTGCAGGGAACAGAGTAAATGGTGCGATGGGAAAGCTACTTGGGAGCCGGCACTTAAGCCAAAATGGCACAGCTGACCTTACATAACGGAGTTCTTATCCCAACGCTGTTATATGGTTGACAGAGCTGAGTATGTAAGAAGGACAATAAAAGTAGGATAAATACGAGCTTTGCGGAAGATGTGCGGAGTGAAGCTGACCGACCGTATTCGCAACAGCGTAGTAAGAAAGCGAGAAGTTATGAAAAATAGTATCGGTGGAAAGATGAGAAAGGGTGTGCTCCGTTGGTTCGGGCAATTAGAAAGATGACAAAACAGATATACAATGCGAAAGTGGGAGGACGTAGGTACCGGGAAAGACCTAGACTATTTTACCACGACCAAATATACCGGGTCTTATGTGAAGGACAAGTCAAGAGTCTCCGTAACCGGCGAGCGTGTATGAGGCGAACTATTGAGTGGAGGAAGTCATATGGCTGGTAAGGAAATAACCTGTTGGAACTCTGTACTCTTTGCCTACCCCGCAAGGGATCTGGCGTAATGATATTGTTATAGATAAATATAGATGGTAAATGTATGTTACTGAAGAAGCTATGGTGACCGCAAGAGCGAGACAAGTTATTCGCTTTGACTAAACGTTACGTTAACGGTGCGTTACGATAATTCCGCGAAATTATCGTGTGATGGTGTTCTATACCACCACTGAAGTATTATTTAACTTCTCACTGCGTGGGTGAGATTCGATTATAGCGCAGTTGATAATATTATTATCTCGCGAAGAAGCTGCTTTAAGTTATGTCGTAACCAACAACATATTTATTCTCGTCAATATGTTGTCCATGCCAAATACATCACTTAGGTTGCACAGTTCTACTTAGGAGGACATCCATTAATTACGTCACACAATAGGGGGATAAGTATCAACCTGATACTTTTCGGCTTAACAATAATAGCCTATAGCAGAAACCAAGGACTTATAAACCAGTCACAAGAAATAATGTATATGTTAGAATGACTTTATTTCTATGTAACTCTCTCCCTCTTCTTCTCCTCCCTTTTTTCTCCTCTCTAGTGTGTGTATGAATGTGTTGCATCAAATCATAAACTCCCCTCCTAACAGCTGCTACCGTCGTCCGCGGAATGTTCTCACCGATCCTCTCGATGCCCTGTTCTGACGATGATAATGATCGGATAAGAATAACGCGCACAGGATCAGACACTGACCTCGCCGGCGAGGTCGAAGAATCCCTTGCCCGCACCGACCGGCGGGAGCACTAGGCAAGATACCTAGTATACGCCCTCCCTCATAGCGACTACTCCAAGCTGCTCGGCTTGAGACGCCCTTGAGCTAGTAGCCCCCTTGCCCTTCTGGCCCGTGCGTAGTGGTTGCACGCTCACCCTCTTATTTAGTGAAGCTGTAAAGGCCCCGCGGCCAATAGCGTAAATTATTCATAGACAAAATAAACTTATTTCCAGGATTTTTTGCTTATGCTCCACTATTTATTTGTCATTAAAGTATTAAAGTAACAAATCCTATGATGCCCAGTTTATCTGGGGTTCGCACGACCTAATTTATTTAAATTTGCCTCTATTTTCCACTCTCGGCTTTATTAGACACTACCAACTCTATCTATATTAAGATTTAAATTTGTTTGCATCACTTTTTGGCACGTGGCGGCCGCTCGTGTCGACGCTAAATTTCTAAAATGTTTCACTTATTGTTTGTTTTATAAAAAAAGATTTTAATAATAAAAATTATTAGATAATTATTGGCAAAGCTGTTTTAATTTTATAATTTCTAAATTTAACAATCATGAAATCTAAGTTACTTGATACGGGTGATAAAGCTGACTGTATCAGGTCCTAATTAATTATCATCACAAAAAAAAATGTGCAGGTGACTAATTATCCAATGTCATCTGCATACCCCCGTCGGATAGAGGCATGAGAATATATATGTAATATCGGCAATGAGGTGTCAATACTTTATATTTAATATTTTTATAAAAATCCACTTTTTTATTAAATTGTAATAGTAAGGGAATCCCGCAAGGGATCTGGCGTGATCATATACATAGATAGAGATTTAAATAGTATTTTCATCATCAGGATACCTTATTCTATATCTTTGGTATTACGAGAAAGAAACGATTTACCTGCTGAAACGATTACCATTACACCAATTTTGTATCAAAATAATTTCAGGCGCTTTAACGTCTAAAATTATTCTCTAACAGCAGAACAGGTGAAAACGGGATTTATAACGCTTGTTTTTTTTTTCTCATATCCGGATGTTTTAAACTAAAATTTTTGTGTAGTGTAGGACGTCCAGGCGCAATGGAGTAAGAATAAATTTGGGCGAACGGGTTTCAAAAGGCGACTAAATCCTTCAAAAAATACCGCAAATAGCAGTATAGTCCGTTTCATGTAGGTACCCCTGGTTGTATAGGTTGGTACAATTGAATTTGGTGCTGTTAATGAACATTAAAGCATATATATACCCCGAAGAAAGGGGAAATACGTTAAATAAACAAATATCTATCACATTAATCCATTCTTGTGTGTGTGTGAATGATCTACGCTGTTGGCCGCGGGCCTTTACAGCTTCACTGGACAAGATTAATCCATTCAAGATGACTCCAGGAATAGATTTATCTATACCATCACGCCAGATACTATGTAGGATAGGCAGAAAGTACAAAGTTCAACAGAATCTTTAATAAGAGTAAGGTTATTAGGGTAATAACAGCAAATTTGTATTTTTCGATCTATACACGTTAATTAAATGGAATTCAAAACGTAAATAATTTCCTATGATTTTTAATAATATCGATAAAAACGGGAACTGAAATATGGACCCTGGTAACATTATTTTACCTACCTATCATGGCGGCAACCTGACATCATAATCGTTAAAAGTAAATGAACTTTCTCAGGTTTATCACGCTCATGGAATTTTCCTATCCTGAATACCATTTCTGTTTACTTCCTCTCAAAGTCTTGGCCAAGATTACGCCGTTAAAATAATTATTAAGGAAATAAACAAACGCACTTACCCTAGCTGTCTACACTGACAAACAATACTGCCAACCTAACGCCGAAGGGGAGCTTAGGCGGGAAATCGAAGAGTGATGTCGTCAATTTGTTTTAATTTCCATAACTTATGTTATTTCGAATTATAATATGCAATGTTGGTGGAATATTAACCATTATGTATTCTTATATGTGCATGAGTGAAGGTAATTGTAACAAAGTGATAAAACGTGCCTTTTCGATTTCCCTCAAAACGGCCGTCGCAATTGGTATGTAAAGTATCCATCGCTTTACTATCCAGGGTGGGGCACGTCATCAATTTCATAATCATATTTGTCATCAAATTCATCGGGGAGTTGTATATATTGCATGTTGACCCGGGACCGATCGCCGTAAACGGAATCTCCCTCGAAGTTGTTTCCGAGTACGTATGCATAGGGCAATTGCTCCAACTAGGTAAAAACAACTTCGACATGGAAATTAAGAGACGGATACGACTGGGCTGGACAGCATTTGGAAAACTTCGTCGAGTCTTCTCATCGCCCATATCCCAATACCTAAAAACGAAAGTTTTTAATCAGTGCGTCCTTCCTGTAATGACATACGGAGCCGAAACGTGGCCACTCACCGTGCGGCTTGTCTACCAGTTCAACGTCGCTCAGCGAGCTATGGAGAGAGCTATGTTCGGAGTTTCTCTTAGGGATCGAATCCAGAACGAAGTTATTCGTCAGAGAACCAAGGTTACCGTCATAGCTCAGCGAATTAGCAAGCTCAAATGGCAGTGGGTAGTTCACATATGTCGCAGAACCGATGGCCGTTAGAATAGACTGATTCTTGAGTGGAGACCGCGTGTCGGCAAACGTAGTGTAGGACGCCCTGTAGCTAGGTGGGGCCACAATATTCGTAAGGCAGTGGGCAGGGATTGGAGGAGGAGAGCTGAAGATCGAGCTCAGTGGCGTGCCATAGGAGAGACCTACGTCCAGCAGTGGACTCACACGGGCTGCTGATGATGATGATGATGAGTAAATATTACAAAATACAATTGTAATCATTAATCTGATTACATTTTGCCGATCTCTGCTTCTTACTTTCCGAGACATAAGTTTTCAGACAAACGAAGATCAATAGAGTTTCATCGATAAGTATAAAATTATTCTTAAGCCTGCGAGGTCAGTCCCAAGGATGCAGACGCATGCAAAATGTCACACCATATGTTTTCGCACGCAGAGCTGACGTATGACGCATTTTATAGGGCAATGTCAGCAAAACGTGAGAATAGGGAAACAATATAATTAATCATTGTTGGAAGTGTTGTGTAAGACTTGCGGTGAGCCTTTCTCAATCTGATTATAAATTATACATGTGAGAAAATGGCAAATGAAAGAACGGATACAACTTTCAATTAGGGATAACATTGGGTGTATTTTATGAAGTGCAGGGTGGTCTTTGGGAGAGAATTATGAGTAGGTACACGTTGAGTTTCGGCGACAGATGGGCGTACGCAAGCTTCTAGCTTTACAGTCAATCCTCTTTTGCTCTTTTCCTTAAAACAAATCAAACAAATCAGCCTATACATTATTATATATTAAGATAAACGACTAATCGTGATTCAATTTATTGTTTCTTTCTGTATTGTGTCCGAAACTCGATTCTGCGCTCCAAAACACAAATCACTGACGTAGGCCACTCAATGGCAAGACTGAAATGGAACTGGGCCGGACATATCTGCCGCATGTCGGATGCGTTTTGGGCTAAAATAACCACACAGTGGGTACTACCAGGCAGAAAACGACAGCGCGGCAGGTCGAGAAAGAGGTGGCGAGACAAGCTGGACTCCTACGACAAGGACTGGCATCAGCTTGCACTGGACCGGGACAAGTGGAAGAAGGGAGGGGAGTAGGGAGGAATTAATTTAGAAATGAATAGATATATTCGTAATACTTGACATTGCCAAAATACGCGTCGTCGTGATGCCATGAACATTAAAAAAAAACAATAAAAAACGCCGAAGGGTAGTAGTACGTGGAACGGGCTATAGTTCAAGCGAGGCATCTAAGCAGATGCTCCTTTAAAACAAGCGTAGTCGGAAGTAGGACAACACTCTTATGAATGGTAGTATCTATAGCTGTGTGTGTGTGTGTGTGTGTGTGAATGATCTACGCTGTTGGCCGCGGGGCCTTTACAGCTTCACCGGACAAGAGTATCTATAGCCTTCACAGCTGGTTATTTATTTATTATGTTTGCTACTCATTCCCACCACTGAAACTCCTGTAAGCCAAGATCCACTGGTTAGTTGGGTAACTTGTATCCCAAGAAATTTTGTCGTCTAACAGGGATTCGGTCGTAAAAACAATGCCAACTCATTATATTTTCACCAAGGCCCTCCACAAGATGGACTTGGTGAAAGTAAAAGCTGGGTGCGTACAGCGCCGGTCGTCGTGGTGATCTCTAGGGGAGGACTTTCGATGCCTGCCTTTTGAGGCCTGATGATGATGATGGTGATGATACTCCTAGATCGTACTATGCCCACTCGCGAGAAAGCAATGAGATAAACATGAGACAACACGAAAATGTAAACTGTAGCTGTGAGTAGAAGAGTGGATATGAAAATGAACAGAGCGATCGTATAAACGTTGCACGCCAACACTTTTACCTAATTTCTATGTTCAGTTCCCTGTATAATTCCATGTGAATGGGCTCAATGTAAGTCAATAGTAAGACATTGCCGTGCCCAGAGTTGACGGATGATCGAGTAATCGTGGGTTCATATCCCTGACGCAACAAATTTTTGTATGCCCCAGAAATTTTGGTTTTGGTTTGAGTGTTTGTGCGTGTGAATTCATGTTTGTGAACGGAATAGTTCCTAGTGTGCGGCTAGGTTTTTTTTTTAAAGATTATAATAGGAAATGAAAAGAAAAATCTGTCCCTCTTTTAATACTTGAGATTGGCAAAATACGCGTCGTCGTGATGCCATAAGCAAAAATGAATCTTAATCAACCAACCTGTTCAACTAGTTTTGCAGAATGTAAGTTATTGAATCATTTTTTTCAGTCAAATCAACTAGTTGTTCTGATGATTAATGATGTTGACGATTATATGATTTTTGTATAGATCCGTCAGTTTTAGTTTTATTAGGTCATCAGTTTGTAATGAGTCGAATTATACAATAGGGCAGTGGCGTAACTATACCATCTGAGGCCCGTGGCAAATTCTTTGGATGGGGCCCTCCCAGTAAAAATCGTCACGTTGTAATTCAATTTTAATAAACCACTTAAATAGGTACCCGACACTATTAATCATATTGTTTGCATATTTAGTTAAATATCTAATAAATCTTATTTTCAAGAGCATAGGCTTATACATATTTATTACATAGCAATAACAATTTAATTTTAATAAGATATTTATTAATAAAATTCTTTTCTCCGAGCTTTCTGTTCCGCAAAAGTATCTATATCATCATCAAAGTTTAAAGATCGGGCTATAGAATTTTCAATATACAAAATAGCCAAGTTACGTAGCCTGTCTTGTCCCATAGAGTTTCTTAAATCGCTTTTTATTAATTTTAATTTCAAAAATGATCGTCAACACTAGCTGTAGTTACAGGAATTGTAACAAATAACATTAATGCCGTACATACTTCAAATATGCATGACATAAAATGATTCTTTATTATTAATAAATCAGTAAGTTCTCTAATACACGAATACTTTTCTATTTTATCTCTGAAAGTGGACCGAAAACTGAGAATTTCCCTGGCAAATGATTCAGATATGTTATTTTTTAATAGATCAGTGTCATTTAAAATTTGCAAAGTGCAAGGTTGCAACACACTGAAATTGGAAAAAAATCATTCAGTTGAAGGAAACGCGATTTTAGTTGATTAATAATGATGAACTTTTAACGTTCACTTTGAACAAAATCTTGGAGATGCTCATCTTCGCAAAGTTTGTTAAACTGCCGTTTTATCTTCCTCTGACGAGTTTTAGAAAATTTAGGGTTGATGGACAATTTTTCTGCTACACTATTTGCTTCTATTTTTAAATTTACGAATTCTTCTAGAAAAATTTTCAAACGTTTTAACGTATTTGAAAGATTGGTGGCTTTAGATTAAAGTGCTTTAGAGGCTGCATCGAGTTTGTAGAATTTTGCAATGGAAAACCAATAACATAATAAACTTGTAGCTCTCGATCTTTTTCTGGAGTGAAATAGCTTCATTTATTTCATCTGATCTACAACTTAAGAAAATTGTTTTCGTTGAAGCTTTTTGGACTTCAACAAACCGAACTTTTAAAGCAAAAACAGCATCATAACGTCCTGCCCAACTAGTAGGGTTCAATGTTTTTATTGTTATCGAAGTTTAAGACTCATTTTATTTATTAGATATAAAACTTGATAAAATATTCCATCTTTTGATACTATGCCCAAAAAATTACATATTTATTGAAATGTGTCAAAAAACTTTGGCATATCAGAAACTTCTCTTACTGCATCGTTAAGTATGTTATGAGCAGCACAGTGAACATATATCGCATTTGGCTGGATATCTTTTATGAGTTTTTGAACTCCACCATAAGTGCCTTTCATTGTGTTAGCACCATCATATCCTTGTCCTCGACACTTATTTAAAGGAATATTTTTGTTATTTATGGATTTAATAATTTGGTTGGACATCGTTAAGGCATTTTGATCCTTAACTTCATGAAATCCTATAAATGGCTCTTTAATGACGAGCGCCTTTGAGATTCCATTATCATCTTTCTCGATCATACAATAACGGTAAAGTTCACACATTTGATCAGTTTTTGAAATATCTTGAGTTGTATCGAATATGATAGAGATGGTGCGGCATTCATTTCATTTATGAGGGCATTTTCTATTTTTAGAATCAGAACAGAAATTTGTTGTTCATTCTGTATTTTTGGACTTAAATATTTCATCTCGCCCTTTGGGTTACTTAACAATTCTTTTAAAATCGGATCGTATTTTCATAATAACTCAACAATACCCAAAAAGTTTCCTTGGGAGCTTGGATCATTGCTATCTGCCTTTTCTCTGTGGCTACAAAAGACTAAATTACACATTGAAAGTGTCAGAGTAACATCAAGGAATCTGCAAAATACTTGGCGCCAAAAAGATTATTTTTCTTGATCATGGACTCTTGCTCGTCATCTAGTGTTCTGTGTAGTCGCCACTGTTGATACGTAAGACAAGAATCCAGTTGAATTTTCGATGGCTCGTGTCATGCTATGGCGTCTACAATATGATTCCAGTCGTCATAGCCTTCCATCCAAACATTTTGTATTTGTTTTAGATGCCCGATTTGCGAATTACCAACATGGTTCACAATACGCCTTCTGAAGTATTAAAGAATAGGATAGCCATGTACGTTCAAGTTTTAAGCCAGACTTGGGAATAATATAGTATTGTTTTCTAGTAAAGATCTATTGTCACTAACTTCTAAGAAAGGGCGCTTAGGTTTACAATGTCCGTTTTCGATCAGGAACCGTTTTACTTGATCAGTTAGTTCTTTAAAATTACTCTTATCAGTAACATATGGTGAAGACGCATTCGACTTCGCCGGAACGCGCATATTCTTTCCCTTCTTTACAATATATTATTTAACCCTTCTTCCCCTTCCTATCTTAAACAACGTTTCGAGTACCTGAAAAGCACTGGCACCCAATGCCTCAGGTCCTCAGAAAATCTGAGCCTAAGAATGCCCCTTCACAATAGCAGCTTCTATGATAAGTCTTTTACTGTCCAGGCGGTACGACTGTGGAATACTATACCTATCAGTATACGGCGTGCATCGTCGCTCGAGAGCTTCAAGGGCCAGGTGAGGAAGTATTACTTATCTACTTGTTCACCGGGTTCTGCCGTCGTATCGTGATAGTTAAAGTATGTGTGGTAAAATTTGTGTAGTATGTATTTGCTTTTTTATATTATATTTAAGTATTTATTGCTATAAGTTAAGCTTCTATGTAATAAGTGCACCCCCGTTTATTCCACAACCTAATCGTTTTCTCCATCCGAAGGTTGCCTGGAAGAGATTGCTTTTTAGCGATAAGGCCGCCCTTTGTGCAAGTTCTTTTTTTGTATTTTAATATCTATGTAATTGGTGCACAATAAAGAGTTATCTATCTATTGTTCACACTAAAATATGATTCACGTTGATTTTTGCTAGAACTTTGTCGTGGTTGTTCTGGAACTGGATATATTACTGGTGACGGGTACTGTATCTGCTATACTGTTACTTTTAGTTAGGTCCTATTCTTCACTTTTGGAACACTGTTCATTCGCGTTAATCATAAAGTACTGACTAATTTTAGGTAACTTTTTATATTTTCTTCAGTCACCCTCTTTTTCTTTCGTTTTTCCCTCCCACTAAGATATTTTCCAGAACTAGATATGTTGATATGTAACTTTCACAAGTTTCACAATTAACTTTACTTTGCCTCCATTTGCAGGTTCAATAAAACAAAAACTACGAAAAATCAAAGATAAAAATGACCAACTGTTATAATAATAAAACCAAGAATGCGCACTAGAGCCCTCCGTAAATAAAAAATAGAAATCCGAGATTCCCCTAACACTGAGAGCGTTGCTAGCTCGCCCCAGCAGCAGCGCCATGAAAAAAGTATTCTTTGTGGAAATCCGGGATTCCCCTAACACTGAGAGCGTTGCGAGTAAATTTTCCGACCGTCACTACAGTCCGTTCATAGTCATTTTACCTCTAGCCGTTAAGTTGGCTAATCCGAGTTCCACATTAGGTAGGTACTATTTCCCAACCCAAACTATCTACCTATCAACAGTTTGAAATAATAAAAAGTCTATTAAATTCAATCACGTTTTAAAATAAAAATTCCCATGGAATCGAAATTTAATATAAAAAGGCTGGATGAAAGAAAAAAATTAAAAATCACTCATTTTTTCAATTTTATTTATTTAGAATAAGTCAAGAGTCTCCGTAACCGGCGAGCGTGTATGAGACAAACTATGAGAGTCGAGGAAGCCAGAGAGGTATGTAAGGAAAGAACCTGTTGGAACTCTGTACTCTCTGCCTACCCCGCAAGGGATCTGGCGTGAGGTTATAGATAGATAGATAGATAGAATAATAATGATCCCGAGCGAAACGGTTATTATGGCTATCAATCTATGTCCAGCAATACAAAATTAAATAATGATCCAGATGTTGTCAGATTCAGTATCAGTGTCGTCATTTAATTTTCTTTACCGTGGGGAAAATATTAATACCTGGTATGAAAACGTACTGAACGGAAGTAACGCCAACTTTCCCTAAATATATTTTGATAATTATGAGAGGTAAAATAACTGAACGGTCTGTAGCTCACCCGCGCCACCAATGTACTGCGACAAAAAATTAAGGATAAATTGTATGTAATAAATTGATCGACATATTTTTGTTTCGATTGTGTTAAAATCTTAATGATTAGTTTTGTATATGGACTTTAGTAGTGTCTCACTTTACCTGGGTACACAATTTTGTTAAAAATGTTAGGTTATTTCTGAGCTCGCCTCTTGGGCCGGGGCCCTCTTGGGTCAGGGGCCCGTGGCATTTTGCCAGCCCTGCCACCCTATAGTTACGCCACTACAATAGGGAGCCCTATAACCTGCAGTGGACTACTAATTGCATAATGACGCCTGTCATTATTAGTGTTAGATGCATGTTAGACGTGTTTCCGAAGAGACACTTATTCCTAGCGATATAATAAATAGAAGGCGCCTTAAGAAGTAAATAGGAGGAAGAAAATGGAACTTGACTGCCCCGTTGGTCTAGTGGCAAATTGCATCGCTTTGTGATCACGAGGTCCTGGGTTCAAATGCTAGGTCGGGCAAGTGTAGTTTTTCTAACGAAAACTTCCCCGTGCGAGTCCGGAGTCTGGAATTGTGCCCGGTATATGGCAATAGGCTCGCCCCCTATTATATGGGACCTAACATCGTCGGCGAAACGTGGGTGTACTCAGTACACCTCTGCCACCCCCGCTTGGGGAATATAGGCGTGACGGTGTATTTAAGAAAACGAAAAAAGGCTTATATCCAGCAGTGGGATAAAATTGGGCTATGTATAAAAATATGATTTTTGTATAGATCAAATTGAATAAATCGTATTGGGTCAAATTATAAAATAGGGAGGCCCTACAGTGAAGAAATGAAAGAATGACAAAACAGATTTAACGAAGGTACAAAGAACCACCGTGTGTACTAAGGAGTAGACTCAACTGTTCCACTGTGCCGAGATTAACGTTACACACACGAGGTCTTCGCACACACCCGCAAGGGTGTGGGGAGTCGGCATCGGGGCAACGGCCCCCTGGCCGAGGTGGCTGTCGCCGGCCATAAATATGGCCGGGACAATGAGAGACGGGACTATGTCCCTTGAAGGGGCGGAAATCCGTGGATCCCGCGGGGGGGGGCCATCAGAGTGTGTTCACGCCGCACTCCGCGACCAACCCTGCCTGGTGGAACCTATGGCGAACCATAGGAAGCCAGACAAAGCGATCAGCAGGAGGCGGCGACTTCTCGAGGCCCCTCTTCTTACTTCGCCCGGTAGTGCGATACAGCACCGCTAGGGACACCTAGCGGGCGATCAAACACCACCGGGCCGTGTCTGGATGTTGCAATGTCTGCTTCTTGGGAGGCGGGGCGAGGCGAGCGGGGGTTTCGGGCTACATCGGCGTAGCGTCGTGGAGTGGTGCTGGGCGGGGCTGTGCAGAGTCGCTTGGTCTCTTCAAAAACCCCCTTTTCCAGCTCGTCATCCGAGAAATCGCGCGGTCTTCGGATGGGGCCCGGCGATGGGCGCACGAACTCGCTGACGTCCATGTCGCTCGACGCAAGAGATGCGGAGGACAGGTTAAAGCGGTCGCGCGTGGCGGGCGTGAGGAGTGCGAACGGCGCAGGCGATGCGGGTGCAGAGGTGCGCGGTTCAGGAGACGGTGTGTGCAGCAGCGGCATCGATCTGCCGGCTGGCGGTTTTTGCGGGCCGGTATGCCTGGCGGGCACGCTCGACCCTACCGACGACGTTAGGGGAGACCGGCGAGCGGCGGCACGTGGCGCAGCATATGCTGCGGGCGCGGCGGTGGCACGAGAGGTAGACGGGCGTGCAGTGGCACGAGAGGTTGAGGGGCGCGCATAGGCGGCGGCAGGGCGCTGCGGGAGCGGCGCGAGGGGTGCGGCTGAGCGAGCCGGCTTAGGCGACGGTGTCGCGGCGGGTTTCACTGCACTCGCGGCACCTGGACTTTTCTTCTTGGCACTCGCGGCGCTCGGTTTCGTCGCACCGGCCTTCGGCGGTGAAGGCTGTGCGGGTCGGGATGCAGGCGCGGTCGCACTCGCGGTCTGCGTGCGGGCAGCAGTCGCGAACGGGGGACGCGCGGTCGGGGTGGTGCGGCTGGCGGCCGCATTGGGGCGCGGCGATGACGCAGTCGCTGGAGAGGCGGACGGGACGTTAGTCGGCCTGGTACGCCAGTCGGAGAGGTCCGACAGCGAGCGGGAGCCCTGGGTTGGCCTCATGGTTACCGAGGCCGAACCACAGGAGGAGTTGGTCCTGAAAAGGGCCTTTGGGGGGCCGATAAATCGGCAGGCGTCGGCTGGGGACGCGCCCTGCCGCGACCGTCGACAGACAAGTCTGTCGGCGTTCGACGGCGATTAGCTTTCCCCGCCGTACCACGCGAGTGCGATACGGGTGCTTCCGCCTCGCTTCGTCTTGGGAGAGACGAAGGGGGTAGGTTGCGAAGGGAGATTACGGTCCGTGCGGCGGTCACTAGCTAGCTAGGTCACTATGGGCGCGGGGCGGATCCGATTAACGTTACACTGAAACTGACCGGTAGTAATTAATCGGTTGAAAATCTCGAAACCGCGGGCTAACTTTCTTCATTAATTATTTAGTTTCGGTGCAGCGTCATCTATCGGGGTATGTAGTATCTATCTATCTATCTATAACCTCACGCCAGATCCCTTGCGGGGTAGGCAGAGAGTACAGAGTTCCAACAGGTTCTTTCCTTACATACCTCTCTGGCTTCCTCGACTCTCATAGTTCGTCTCATACACGCTCGCCGGTTACGGAGACTCTTGACTTTTCCATCAGATAAGACTCGGTTTATTTGGTCGTGGTAAGATAGTCTAGGTCTTCCCCGGTACCTGCATCCTTCCACTTTCACATTGTATATCTGTTTTGTCATTCTTTCCTCTGGCATTCTTTCTATATGCCCGAACCAACGGAGCATGCCCTTTCTCATCTTTACACCGATACTATCTTTCATACGGTATGTAGTAAACAACTTAAATATGTTAAACATTGTTGTTCAGATTAACTTACGATATTTGTTCCAACACAGATATACTATGCCAGAGTGGAAGGATGTAGGTACCGGGGGAGACCTAGACTATCTTAGCATGACCAAATAGACCGAGTCTTATCTGAAGGCCAAGTCAAGAGTCTCTCGTATGTAATAATAATACCGCTTTGTACGGGAACGAATAGGTACTTGTATACCGCGACCGTGCGCCAGCTATAATTAAAGGGGTGGAACTTTCTAGACGTTTCAACACTTAAGCGCGGATTCGAGATCTTTCTAGACAGATTGCTTGGGGACCTAAGTGTATGCAATGCATTTTAAAATTAACATTCCCCGACAAGGGGTTTACGAGATATTGGGGTGTATTGAAGTCGTAACAATATTTTATATTCTAAGACTACAGGAATAGTTCTTAACGCTAGGAATAGGCTTAACGGTAGGTTTTTCGTTGACCTTAAACTAAACCCTACCTACCTAAAACGCTTGAAAGGCAAAATGGCATAAGCGATTCGACGGTTAAAAGGCTAATAGGCTTAATAGATATGCAAATAAAAATTAAATATGAAAGTAACTCCTTCGTTGGATGGCGATCTCAACGTTTTTTGCTGAAATGATCTCTGTAGAGGAGGCTTACAAAAGATTTTGTACTCAACACTTACCCTATCCAGCCATTTACTTCATATTACACATCATCATGCTTTTATTCCCCAAGCGTTGGTGGCAGAAGTGTACTGAGAAGCACCCACTTTTCGCGGACGATGTTAGGTCCCATGTAATAGGGACTAGCCTATTGCCATATACCGGGCACAATTCCAGACTCTGGACTCATACTGGAAATTTTTCGTTAGAAAAACTACATTTGTCCTACCTAGGATTTGAAACCAGGACCGCGTTATCACAAAGCGATGCGCTTTGCCACCAGACCTTCAAATTATCACCTCTTATATCATTTTTTTGGTCAAATACTCACAGCATCTAAAGGAAATTTTCTTTGTTATATTCTTGCATTGTTTGCCAATGGATAGCGTCTGTATCTCGCCCCCCCAGACGCAATAATCCGTGTGCAAATTGACTCTGCAAACACATCACTCGCCCGACGTTACTAGTTGAACATGTATCTAAGGATATCTCACACGGCGAAGTGAGTACAAAGTATCTGTTAGCGCCATAGAAATCGTAAAAATAAGACGCAAGAGGTCGTATAACCGCGTGAACTTGTTGCCAAACATGCGATAAAATGATCAGGAAATGCTGTAGGACTTCGGAGTAGGTGGCTAAAGTTCGTATGAAAGTATTAACTTATAACTGTACTAAGAAGGTAATCCGATTTAAGGGAAAATGTTTTTTACAGTATTAATAGTGTACATGAGTCTGTGTGGTGTTTTCAAACTGTTACAACGGCGACAGTGATGTCGAACGAAATCGTGTGCTATATTTATCATTTGTAGTATTTTATTATTACGATTTCTGTAGTTAGCGCTAATACACGCGCACGAGCATTAGGTGTAGATGGACACACATGCCATCCGGCTCGAAGGACCATGTACGAGGCATGCCTTTTAAGTTCTGTCGTTTCCATATTTCCCGGAAATTTTGAATTTGGAACTGTACTATATTCGAATGTGTTTAAATTTTGAATCTCAAAACAGTTAAAAGTATTAGGATTAATGCTATTGTTTAGTCACAGCGTCGATTGGAATCTGTTAGGTTACGTACGAAAATGAATCTTTCTAAGGAAAGTGTTCGTGCAATAATTTTCTACAAATTTAGAAGATACCTGACACGGCTTCAGTGTTTTGAAGTGCTAACATCTGTGTTCAGTAATGAAGCCCCATGTCTGCGGACTGTCAAACGCTGGTATTTAGAATTCCAGCGTGGAAATACTAGTGTTAGTGACAAATCTCGCGAAGGACGCCCAAAATTCGCCTTCACTGAAGATAACATCATTGCTGTGAGACAACTAATTCTCGAAGATCGTCATGTGACGTATCGAGAGATAGAGGCTCTATTAGGCATCTCAGGGACAACCATTAAGAAGATCTTGCATGAAGCGCTTGGCGTGAGAAAGCTAGTTTGCCGTTGGATACCGCATCTGCTTTCCGACGATCACAAGGCGGCCCGCGTCAGATGGTGTAAGAAAATTCTGCAAAGGTTCAACCGAGGAGAGTCAAATCACGTCTACGACATCATCAGTGGTGACGAATCTTAGATCTATGCCTACAATCCTGATTCCAAACAACAATCTACAATCTGGGTCTTTCAACACGATCTAAAGCCGACTAAAGTTGTTCGTTCTCGAAGCACTTCAAAGAAGATGGTGGCCACGTTCGTTGGAAAAACCGGCCATGTTGCGACTATTGCACTTGAAGATCGTAGAACGGTTAGGGCAGAGTGGTATACCACAGTTTGTTTACCACAAGTCATCGCCGAACTTCGAAAATCTAACTCAAAGCAACGCATCATACTGTACCACGACAACGCAAGCTCACACAGTGCTCGTCAAACGATTAAGTATTTGAAGCAGGAAATAGTAGAAATTCTTGACCATCCTCCATACAGTCCTGACCTAAGCCCTAACGATTTCTTTACATTTCCTAAAAGTCTTCGTGGTCAAAGGTTCAAGTCCGGTGAAGAAGCAGTCGATGCTTTCAAGTCAGCCATTTTGAACACCCCCACTTTAAGAGTTGAATAAATTTTATAATAACTGGTTTGATCGAATGGAAAAGTGTATTAAGCTACGTGGTGAATACTTTGAAAAACAATATAAAGTACTATAAAGTTCTAGTTGTGTTTTTTTCTTCAAATGACAAAACTTAAAAGGCATGCCTCGTAAAAGAAAAATCCAGTGACTAATGCAAGCGTATACGAATATCCGGATGCCTATTATTAAATGGCATGAATTATAATATAAAGATAATTTATTTGGATTACGAATAGGCAGTCTTCTAAGAGGTCTCATAATGATTCACAGACGCAATTTGAGGTGGAGGTAGAATATGATAATGTAAAATTCGTATAGACTGTCTCGTTGCTTAGGAGCGCATAGCGCTGGTCGTATCTTAAATCGGGCTAAGTGTGGATTTCGCCCAAGTCTTAGCTGAAGGGCAAGACAAGAGTCTCCATAACCGGCAAGCGTGTATGAGACGAACTATGAGAGTGGAGGAAGCCAGAGAGTCATGTAAAGAAAGAACCTGTTAGAACTCTATACTCTATGCCTACCCCGCAAGGGATCGGGCGTAATGATATATTTAGATAGATAGAGAAGTGTGAATTTTCAATGCAAAATCCTTAATAAGAATCCGGTATCCGAGATTGCGTCTGGTATGATGAAAATATATATTACATTGAAACCTAACATCGCCGGCATGGGTGGGTGTACACAATTCTGCTTCTCCGCTTGGGGAATATAGACGTGACGGTGTTAATTGTTTTTTTTACAAATTATATATGTAACATCAAAAAATATCGTAAGTTTTTTTTTATACGGTCGGGAATTATACCTAAACCGTATAGGTACAATACATTTAGATATTTTGTCTTTGATGCTATTATAAAATAATGTGCGCCATGTGCGAAAGCCTTAACATGTGCCTTATCTTTACTCGGATACTACAATTTGATACAAACACATTCTATTGCGTATGTTTAAATTCCCGATGTTTCGAGTAAAGGCAATGATAGCGTTGCTGGTTAAATGTTCGAGTTTATGATGGAATAGTACAGGATTAAAACTTCGGCTTGCACCTCTAAATATTCAGAATTCTATTGTAAATGTGACATGCTAATAAATCACCATATTCTATTAGTGAAGGACAAAGAAAATTGCCCATATTTTACCTCGCGGAAATAGTACAGCTTGGCGGGGACAGATTTGTAGCCACCTGCATTTGGACCTTAACAAGCCGCCATTAAAGCTACCACATTTGTTTAATAATTATCACATAATGGGGTACCCGGATACAACAGCTTAGCGCATGTTCTGATGCTCGAAGACCCTCTAAAATAGGAATGCCAAAAACGACAATAATCTTTGACTGACCGAGTTGCACGTTGCTTTTTGGCTTTTTACCGTCATAGGCAATTCAATATTTACGTGACCGGCGTGGCCGGCTTTTGTTAGGTTTGTTGGTGTTGGTTTGTTTTAACTTATTACACGCAGCGCCTGCAGAGCCAGCGAAGCAATACAAAATGAGGAATCCATGCCATGAGAACGGGATGGCGAATAACTGCGTCTCTACCGCTCCAAATGCGATCAAACGCTAATCCGATCCATCAATCCACCCGATTTTCGCAGTGACGAAGGCATACATAAATGATGACTTTACTGTTCCAAAGGATTATTCTAGAATGCCCTTGGTGTGATTTTCAGTGACTATACCGTATCAAACTTGGTTCTTAAAACTGCGAGCGCAGCGTGGACACGTCCAAAAGCTATTAATTCACACCGTCACGCCTATATTCCCCAAGCGCGGCAGAGGTGTACTGTGGACACCCACTTTTCACCGACGGTATGATGCCCATGTAATAGGAGCCTTTTTCCATATACCGGGCACTGTTTAGCCACAGGTGGGCGGGCTTTTAACTCATCGTGTTTTCAACCCTAGATTTTCAGAAATTATGGCAATAATTTCTTTACCATGAATATTGGAACTCTGTACTGTAGACGTGATGAGATAGATTGCTAAACACACTCCCATGTTTTGAGAAGAATGTCTACACAAAAATCAAACAAAATAGCGTAAAAACCAAAACTCAATCGTAAGACATGTTTATCTCGGCCTATATTTAGTTGCAGCGCAAACAACCAAGAACAAACGTGTATTAAATACTTTCAATACCCGTTGTTGACTGCTAGTTGCTACTAACGATGACGATGTCGTGTTTCTGAGATAAATTGTGACGTACCGACTACTTTATATATAGTCTCTGTGTACTAGAACTGCTAATTAAGAAAGATAGTTCGTTCTTGCCGATCGTGGCCTCTGCAGTTCGTGGGGGAGATACCAGAATCATCGTAGAGTTAATTGAATATACTTTCTGTAATTTGGCAGATCGTGTTCATCATTGTAGGTAGAATTTTGATAGGTAAGTTGCACAGTTATACAAAGAGTATATACTTGTTTCCTAGGACGTTGCGGGGCTTATTGCTGTGTCTTGTTAGGTTCCGCTTGGGCGACCCTTTACGGCACTTTCACTCGATTTTTAATTTTCCTTTCGTTAATCGTCATTCAAGAAGATTATAAATATGAAGTAGTTCATATATCATACCTTGATATTTGATATGGTTGTTACCTCGTTGGTCTAGTGGCAAAGCGCATCGCTTTGTGATCACGAGGTTCTGGGTTCAAATCCTAAGGACAAGTGTAGTTTTTTTAACGAAAACTTCCGTACTGGGGAGTCCGGAATCTGGAATTGTGCCCGTAATGTGGCAATAGGCTCGCCCCCTATTACATGAGCCCTAACATTGTCGGCGAAACATTTCTGCCACCCCCGCTTGGGAAATATAGGCGTGTCGGTGTGTGTGTGTATAACTGATATTTGAGAAATTCCCGAACATTTGTGACTACCACTTCTAAGATAACTGCCGCAATACAATATATGTACACCTTCCTTACAAGCCTTTAAAATTTAAGTTTAGGGTTAGTTTAATATGATTGGTAAGTTCCGTTTCATTCATTGATCCATTAGGTGAAATAGAGATCAATCACTGCCAAACTGGGACTTCTGTCTCCCCTGATGGATAATGGAGATTTGGGTCGTTGTCTCAGTTGCCTGTTCACTGGATTTTGAGAGGTAAAAGGTCGAAGAGACGGAAGCTAGACCGAGTTCCGAATACTTGACAGGCTTACTCCAACGATCAAGAGCTTCAGCCGCTCCGTAGTCGCAGGTTCGATGCCCGGGACAATTATTTGTGTGACCTACTAATTTTTGATTCAGTCTATATGAAATTCATATTTGTGAACGCACTCACGACACGGGAATAATTCCTAGAGCGGGGCTACAATTAAAAAGTCCTGTAAGGATCAGGGCACTTTAAACTAATTTAATACTGAATAAATAAATTCAGCAGACTAATTAGTCTAAATTACTTTTGAAAAATGGAAACTTTAGAATAAATTACCTATTAAAAACCCAGTTTTAAGCAGCTATTCATTTAGAACTATCTATGTAAGTAGATAGCGACAACCACACTCTGTCTGAAGTTTTCCTTCAAACATTATCTTAACGACATTGATCTATAAACGTGCTGCAAGGACGCTAAAATTAGCACTATAATTAACATTATCAAAAGTGCATCAACCTCTGAAATAATTATATGTACACAAACAGTATCGTAAAAGTGTCAACAAGATCCAAATTTTACGGAACGTCTTTTTTGGGTCATTGTAAACTTGTCACAAAGTTAATTCATTACATGTTCGGAGCAAGTTCTTATTCCTTCGTGGCGAGTTTACTATAAATTCTTCTGCTTTTGAATAGTATAAGTCCTGACATAAAACTCTTTTTTGCAAATTTAATCACAGTTTATTTGAATTTTATATTTTCGAAGTTTTGAGTCTTTACAGCGGCCATGGTTATGAGAAGGACATTTGTGAATATCGTACATATAATTACATATTTACTACGGAAAAATGTAAAAATTAATACAAATAAACACCGTCACGCCTATATTCCTTAAGCGGGTGTGGCGGAGGTGACTGTGTAAACTCACTTCTCACCGACGATGTTAGATCCCATGTAATAGCGAGCGCGCCTATGGTCATAATGCGAGACTCCGGACTGACACTGGAAATTTTATATTGAATAAATTATTTATTCTGACCTAGGATTTGAAACCAGAACCACGTGATTGCTTCGCCCATTATACGCTACTTGACCAGCGAGGCAACGGTATAAAAAAAACCTAAAAAAAAGAGAGTGACTCTGGATTTCGCTGTATTAAAGATTCGAAAATAGAAAATAAATGAAAAAAAGGTTGAAAATTCACAAAGCATGAAAATGTGGTTATTTTGATTCAATTTTAATCTCATTATCATCATCAGCCCGCTATCACTCCACACCTGGACATAGGCGTCTCCCTAGATATACCACTGAGCCTGGTCTTCGGCTCTTCTTTTCCAACCTCTGATTTTTGCATCTATTTTACCTGTATCCTTACTTTACCGTTCTGCGCTCCGGCTACTTTTCTACTTTAAACAGTAAAACAATACTAAGCTTTAGGCTACTTAAAATTTTACATATCTGATGAAAGCTACGCTCAGAGTTACCTTACGGTATCCAATCTAAAAGTTGTAGATTCGTAGTAAGACCAAGGTCACTGATATAGCACTAAGCTTGCTTAATTTAAGTCGCAGTGGGCGCGGCACATCGCTTTTAGAACTGACGACCGTTGTGGCAAAAAGGTTCTCGAGCGGCGACTACCGAAAGACGTAGAGTGGGCAGGCCCTGAACAAGATAGATTGATGAGCTGGTGAAAGGTTGGATGCGTCTTCGTGGTGATCTTTAGGGAAGGGGAGGTCATTGTCCTGCAGTGGATGTCTTGCGGCTCAAGATAGAAATAGTTGTAACGTTTCTCTTGTCTTTGCAGCTAACATGTGTAAAACGACAACTAAAGACTGTGAGTTTGTTGGAGCTGAGAAGGAGAAGCGATTCCATGCTGCGACTGTCGAGGAAGCTTTATCTATGACAGGTAATTAGAGCGTGCGAGGGACAGGTGGATCACACCTGAAAAAATATATATAACTATTACTACTAGTGGTCGCCCATTGGCCGAAATTCGCCATAATTAATTTAAATTATAAGTTTAAACATTATTAAGGTTCTATTGTCAAAGACTATACTTCTATAATCACAGATAACGCCAAGGGTACACTGTTAATTTGTCTATTTTTTCCAAACAAATTATATGAAATTTAAATTAAAAAAAAAACCTAAAATGATGAAAATAAAGAATACCTTTTTTATTTTTTTATATTGTAACAAAAAACCATGCGATAAAGAAAATGCTGTCCATTGAACTTGACATACATATTAGGATAATTTAATTAATGATAACAAAACTTCTTTGTAAATGTTTTTTTGTAAAAACTCTTTCATCGTTTGCTGGTTATGTTTGACATTCAGTAAGATTATAGACAAAAAATTTGAAGTGTATTGTGTCAAATACATGGTAGTGTGTGTAGTGTTTTTTTTTTATTGATTTAATATATGTTTTATGAAAAGTTAAAAAAAAAATATTAGCATTCTGCACTCCTTCTCTATATAAACTATAAGTGTGGGAAATTTCATACTCCTCCGTCCGCGCATTTTCGTAAAATGGGGTACAAAGTTTTTGCTTCACGTATTAATATAATGATAGTAGATAGGTATTAGATTTACCTCAATGTGTTAAATGTGATGCCACTCACGGGAAATGAAAGAAAATGAGCCGTTATAGATTTTTTTTTAGTTCCGGCAAGTAACAGAAAGATTAATACTGACACATCAATATTCAATAGACATATCTTTGTCTATTACCTTCACGCCAGATCCCTTGCGGGGTAGGCAGAGAGTACAGAGTTCCTACAGGGATTCTGGGTTACAAAACTTTGTGTCACCCAGAAATCTTTGTTTTGGTCTGGGTGTTTCTGTATGTGTATTCTGTGTACGTTGGCAAGCACCATGCCCACGCCACAGGGATAATTCCTAGTGTGGGGTTAATGCTCCGAAGGGAGATAGGAATCAAAAGAAATCCGGGAAAAAGACGTCCAATGTAGGACAGGTTTTTCTCAAAGATTGCCGTAACGACTGACATGTTATTTAGGTACTAATACTTAAATCGACTGCCTCGTTGGGCTAGTGGCAAAGCGCAGTGCTTTGTGATTACGAGGTCCTGGGTTCAAATCCTAGGTCGGACAAATGCAGTTTTTGTAACAAAAAACTTCCCAGTACGAGTCCGGAGTCTGGAATTGTGCACGGTATATGGCACAATTCCAATAGGCTCGCCCCCTATTACATGGGACCTAACATCGTCGGCGAAACGTGGGTGTACTCAGTACACCTCTGACAACCCCGCTTGGGGAATATAGGCGTGACGGTGTATTTTTTTAATTCTTAATCCCTTATGAGCACGTGGTCTGACTACTTAGTTCGACCGATGAGTGACCTTTTTTACTTTACTGAAATAATGTGTGTAAATTTTACAATGTCCATTTTCCAGGTTTCGGTAAATACAATTTGGGCCTGCTGCTGGTGTGCAGCTGGACGCTGCAGGCGATGGGTATGGACATGTTCGGCACCAGCTTCGTGGTGGCCGCCGCCGTCTGCGACCTGCAGCTGACCCTGCAGCAGCGGGCGTTCCTCACTGCTACACCTCTTCTTGGTACCATTATGATTATTTTATATTAGAACTGCCTCGTTGGTCTAGTGGCAAAGCGCATCGCTTTGTGATCACGAGGTCCTGGGTTCAAATCCTAGGTCGGACAAATGTAGTTTTCCTAACGAAGTTTTCGTTCTCTCAGTACGAGTCCGGAGTCTGGAATTGTGCCCGGTATATGGCAATAGGCTCGCCCCCATGGGTCCTAACATCGTCGGCGAAACGTGGGTGTACTAAGTACACCTCTCCCCGCTTGGGGAATATAGGCGTGACGGTGTATATTTATATTAGATATTTTTTTTTTGTATCTTAAACTTTCATTTCAAATTATTTTATACTTTGTAGCCCGTTTCAAAAACGTAGTAAGAGTATTATGATCGTTTTTTTATTAAATTAAGTAATTTTAATAAACATTGCCGTACGGGCGTGAAACGATATATAACCTAGAAACTAGAAATAAATATTGATGTATTTTTTATTGACTACCTTTACTGTGAACCTGCATGAACCAGTCAACTTAAAATCCACCAATTTGTCCACAAACAGTTTAAGATTCAAGAAGTTTTTGTGCGGAATTTTCGACAAATTAGAAACCAGGCATTAATATATTAATTCTGTCGGCAGGTGTCGTGGCGGGCGCCCAGCTGTGGGGCTACATATCAGATACGAAGGGCCGCAGGTTCACCCTGGTGCTGTCCATGTCAATAGGCTTTGTGTTCGCTGCACTCAGCAGTTTATCACCTAATTGGCAGACAATGGCGGTGCTGAAACTGATTTCCTCCACGTTGTAAGTATGTTTTCACCGTCTTTGCTTTTAATTAGTTTGATATTGAGGTTTGCTTACGAGAAAGAAGACGCCAATAAAAATCGATGTAGAAAGCATACTATATACATATAAAATGAAGTCGTCCGCCGCAGAACTTTCCGAAATTTCCGAAAGTTTTGTGTGAATTGTCTGAACTGCAGTGATATTTGTCCATGATACCCGTGCGAAACCGAAAACGAGATGGGAATTGAATCCATACTAATATTTTTAATTCGAAAGCAACTATGTCTTTCTGTTTGTCTGTTACCTTTTCACGCCCAAACCGCTGAGAAGATTTTGATCATATTTGGCAAGGAAATATATTTTATTCAGGGGAATAACATTAGCTACCTTTTCAAAAAAAAACACACGCCTTAAAATACCGCGAACGAAGTTACGGGTCTCAAAAATCAAAAAACAGTCGCCAAATGGTTACTAATCAATTGTTTATAAGCTAGCCTACAGAAATTTTAAACGTGTTAAGTTGTAGTTAAGCATCTTTTCTTAGTACTGGTGTGGTTAGAGTACTAACAGTGCTTTATGTTAAAACTCCGTAAGTTATAACTCCTTCGTCGTCATCATCATCATTAGCCTTTAGCATTGCTCTGTTGGCCATAAGCCTCCTGAGTGCGATCATCGACCTTACCTTCTATGAAATATTTATACCGTTCAAGTTCTGTTTACGATTACCTGCATAGTAGGTATATTGCATTTCGAATTGTAAAATGTTTTCGTAAATAACCAAATGACTGTTTGTAAAACAATAACAAGTCTTATCTTAGTTTATAGTTACTTTTCTAAATATTTACGTTCAAGCACCCCACGATGCCCCTTGTTGTTTGTTAATCCGCATTTTTTAGATAACAATGCTAAATTAAATACCTACTTACAATTCAGGCAATTGTAATATTTCCATGACCATATCATTGGTTTCATAGGCGCACTGTTAGGTAGAGCAACTATTAACGAGACCAGGCGCGGTCTAACGAGACCGCACTTGGTCTGAGTTCTAGTACTTATTTAAACCTGCCTGGACTATAAAGAACACCTTAAGATGTGATGTCCATATTGTAGACTCATAGTCCACCATAGTATAACCATTAAGCAGCGAAAATACCTGAGGCATGTGCTGGGACACGACACGCACGTGTCCTTCGGCCCGCACATCAAGCGGGTTCGTCACCGAGCATCCTTTGTGCTCGGTCGTCTCCATTCGTTAATCTGCAAGCGGAGTAAAATGTCCCTTAGAAATAAGATGACGCTTTACAAAACTTGCGTTCGACCCATCATGACTTATGCGTGTGTTGTGTTCGGGCATTCGGCCCCCTCTCACATCAATAAACTCCAAGCGGTTCAAAACCGCTTCCTCCGTAAAGCCGTAGGATCCCCCTGGTTCGTACGGAATGTCGATCTCCACTCCGATCTAGGTCTCGAACCTATTCGCGCCTATATTAAAAAGGCGACAACACAACACTTCGCAAACGCATCTACCCATGCGAATCCGTTAATCTTAGCCGCCGCCGACTACGATCCTCCCCCCCCGACCCCTGCCGCCACCGCCGGCCGCGACATGTTCTCTCCGATCCCCCCGATGCTTTGTCCTCCATTCTTTCCGCTCAGGATACGGGCGACGTCGACGTAGTCGTAGATCCCCTCCCATAGCCGGCGGTTGACCGGTGCACTTAGTAGTGGACCCCGTCCCCCCACAGCGACTGTCCCAACCGAGGGCGCCTCTTCAAGGCGCCCTCGAGTATGTCGCCTCTTCAAGGCGCCCTCGAGTATGTCCCCCTTGCCCTTCTGACTCGAGCGTAGTGGTTGCACGCTCGCCCTTAAGTCCGGTGAAGCTGTAAAGGCCTCGCGGCCAATAGCGTACATCACTCACACACACACACGACACGCACGCACACGCTTATTAATCGTGTGACAAAACAACTATCTGCTAGTTCGTCCGTAGGGAGAATTTTTTTTCTTTAAAAAAACGTAGGACTAATTAGCAGATACTTGTTTTATTTATATTTGTAGGATTATTTCCTACATGCTGCTCATGTGCATCTCTGTTGCCGTTTGTGACTTCATCTAATATCGCGCTGAACAGATAAGGACTGAGAACCGAGCCTTGGTGGACCCTGACGTGGTCTCACACTAGGATTTATTCCTGTATCGTGGGTGCATTTACAAACAAGAAAATTTACAAACACAAATACCCAGACCGCAACAAATAATTGTGGATTACACAAAGATTTGAATCGGGATCGAACCCGCGACTATTAGACACAGCAGGCGGAGCGGCTTAAGCTCTTAACCACTGCGCTAAATTGTCCGTCGACCCTCCCGACTGGAGTATAGTTGTTGTACGCTCGCTCTCTTGTCCGATAAAGCTGTAAAACATACTTATTTACACATTTTGGAGGAACCCTTATAGCCTAAATAGTAGACAAAAAACAGTGATAGCCGAGATGGTTGATGGGACTGCTGGCCAAAGTTGGATCGAACCTTTAGGTTTTTCATAACCGATGGTCACTCGCTCACGATGAAGAAATACATTCTGTAGTGTTTTTCAGTATTTTACTTTCTATGGTACTGTGACAGTTCTAAGTGTCAATGGAATTTTAATTTATTCAATGGGAATAGAAACATGACCCGTTTCTATAATTAACTATGATTGACCGTTGAATTAGAGATTAATTGCCTTTGATACTAACGGCCAGGATGTAGGTACCGGGGAAGACCTAGACTATCTTACCATGACCAAATAGACCAGGTCTTATCTGATGGACAAGTCAAGGGTTCCGGTACCGGCGAGCGTGTATAAGACGAACTATGAGAGTGGAGGAAGTCAGAGAGGTATGTAAGGAAAGAACCTGTTGGAACTCTGTACTCTCTGCCTACCTCGCAAGGGATCTGGCGTGATGATATGGATAGATAAGTATACACTAATGGCCGATTCCTATATTGAACTCAAAGATATATTTGCTTAATGTCAGTTGAATTTTGATAGATATTTCATCCAAAATATGTCAAAATTCTATTCGTAGTAGGCAAATCTATCCATGAGTTGAAAATAGAATATAAGAACAAGAAACATAGCAGAATCAATTATTGTAATCTTGCTTTGTTGTCACAAAAGATGGAGCCATTTTCCTATCCACGTCTCTTTCCCACAGCCAAGTAAAAGACAATAATACTGTGTAAGAAATTATAGTACGCCGTCATGTCCGGAAGAACCTAAAAATGCTAATACATTTTTTCTCGTACCTTTTCGTACTGCATACCCCCACAGGGATCTTAAAGCATTAAATGCTCTAAGACCCCTGGTCATACCCGAAAGATATCTTCCATCATTACGCATCTGACAACATTCTGACGTCACGGATCTTATGACATTGTAATCACATTGTATAATGGAAATTAATGTAGAGTGTTGTACAAATATTGCCTCTTGATATCTCACCCCCTGAGACGCACAAGATGTAACCAGTTATTATCCGAACATCAATAGAACTTGATAAGAAGCAGGTTCAGAAAACATGCGACTAGTAGCTTGCTTTTCTTAAAATAGACTGCGGTAGACACGTTTTATTGGTGTCGAGATAGCAGGCGTGTTATTGCGCGTAAGAGAACATCAAACACTCGGAAACTATCAGATTTTCATCTTTAAGGTATCAATTAATCCTTTTGATTCCTAGACAATCATGCTACTGTTAAAAGAAACACGGGATGTAGTAAATTTACCCAGAGCCTCACGCAAAAAGCTTCGGACGATTTAGATTCATCATCATCCACAGTCTGGTTTTACTCACTGTTGAGTTTAAGCTTCCTTTATTTGATGCTAATCACCCCTATTTGATTTGATCTATTCGTAAGAATAATTTGCTCAAAAACTGCAAGATGTCATATTATTGAATGCTGCTTATTCCTATTTCTTGAAGAAGAATTAATACTAATAGTCTATTTTTAAGCATTTGCGTTTTTTAATGTAAGCAAAATAATTGTTGGTCAATGTAAGCAAAATATGCGTAGCAGTTTTCAACATATAGCCTTCAATATTATTCTGTAAAGATTGTCAAATCCCAACTCAAAATTCTATAAACGATTTAATCAGAACAATGGCTATTTTATAATGCTAATTATTTATTATGTCTTATCTTTGTCTACAGCACGTCAGCTAGTAACTCCGGCGCATACACGCTGCTTGGTGAGAGCTGCTCGGAGCGCATGCGCAGCAAACTGATGCTACTTTGCACTTGTTCCTTAATGTGCTCACAGGCTGCTGTCGCAGGTACCATTTATTTGAACATAATAAAAGCTATACTGTCCAACGCCTCTAAAATCTTCTTTCACTAATGAAGGTACAAGAGAATAGGTAATACTTACGAACCCAATGATGGAGGTAGGTTTGTAGCCACCTGCTCTTAGAACTTAACAAGCTGCTCATAAAATTCCACTGGTCTTAACTGTTAATACATGAAGAGGTAACTGGGCCAACGACTTAGTGCTTTCCAAGGCATAAGGAAATGCCACAAACAAACACCCACCTCAGAGTGAACGAAGGCAACGATGCTAGCGTGTTTTGGAGTTAAAACATCTGGGTGAATAAACATACACTGTAACAATAACTGATTAATTGGCAGTAACTATTCACCACAAAACTTCAATGCAATAAATATCTTCCGAAAAGCAGGCTACTCTTTTTTGCAGAAGTTACAGATTCATCTAGCTATCAAGGGACCGCAAGGGATCTGGCGTGATGACGCCAGATCCCTTGCGGGGTAGACAGAGTACAGTTCTAACAGGTTCTTTTCTTACATTCCTCTCTGGCTTCCTCCACTCTCATAGTTTGTCTGATATACGCTCGCCGGTTACGGAGACTCTTGACTTGTCATAATAATTGTTAAACTAGAAGGATCTAATCCACAAGGTACTAACACTGAAAAATCCGCTCTGAGTTCGTGTACTTAGAATTTGTTTTTACTCTCTGATGTTAAGTGGGTTAGTTCCTTTTGGTTCAACTTTGTCCACTTTGTGTTTACTCTTATCAAGCTATTACTGAAATGACCTTAAATGATTTTCCTAATGAATACACTTTTTACCCAAAAAGCTTTTCCCAACAGTATTCGCTTACCCGATTCTGCCACTGGACTTCTCCTATTGGATCGACTTCTTGGGTATCTTCTACCGACCTTGGCGTCTCCTGACCTTCGCCATGGCGGTGCCATGCGCTATCACCGCTGGCCTGCTGCAGATGTTTCACGAGAGCCCAATATTCCTCGCCTCTCAAGGAAGACACGAAGAAGCACTGAACGTTCTGAGGAATATTTTTGAAACCAATATGAGGTCTAATGCTGATAATTTTCCTGTAAGTACTCGTCAAATAACATCTGTCTCGGTAATATTGTTCCTGGAATGACAAGCCAAGGTGTAAATATTACACCCCAGTATTGCCGAGATATTTCAGTTCGAATGTAACATGTGGAAAAGTTGTCACCACAAGTAGTAACCTAACAATTCGCACGTCTTTCAAAAACTTATGAGGGATCTTTTTCAAAAAAAAATAGTAAATCTCTATTTTATATTTTTAAATACTTTAACTCAAAGCCATTTTTACGGAGACGGAGACATGTAAGGTGCGAATTTCTAGGTTTTTCACTATTAGAAAAAAAATTGGAATAGGCTAGCGCAGGACCGATACGAACGGCGTAATAGAGGAGAGGCCTACACTCAGCAGTTGACAGATACAGGCTGATTGATGAGAAAAAAATCTGACTAGGATATGTGTATCTTACCAATTCAGAGAAAAAGGTACGGCCGTCGTTTATCTATATATCTTTAGGCGAAAGACGTCCACTACTGGACAAAGGCATAACGACCGGCTTTGTGTTTATAGCATGCCTAATTCGGTAATTTGTGAACCATTTTATAAATAGACATAGAAAATCTTTTTAGGTTAAGAAACTGGTAGACGACAAGGAGCGCAGAGGAACTTCACAAAAGACTTCTTTCTTCAAATCACTGTGGCAGCAAACCGCTGATATCTTCCGGCCTCCGCTGCTCAAAGACACTGCAAGATTGTTCTACTTGGTCGCTGTTATTTACATGACGTTAGTGTTACCTTTAAACTAAGATCTACATTGTTTCCCGTCGAAGGGACTTTTATCAACGCCTCCTAAATTATTTTGTAAATTGCAACAACTTTAATTAGGAGATAAAAATGCAGTATTTGTGGGTGCTTTAATTTCTCGCAAAGGGTTATCTCTTCGGATCTCGGTAAAACCCGTGATTCTCGAAGATAAACGATATTAATAATTTCTATAGTATATGTCAAAGAAGAGAACTTTAAATGAGAATTTTCCAAATTGATGTTACTGAAACGGTAAGCAAGAAGTTTGAGAAGAAATTCTTTAGGGGTTGGGACAAATCTGGAGGATACTCAATATGCTAATAACCTCTTAAATTCCTTTGCCTCACAAAGTCTGCTCAGTTTAGGCATAAAATATTTCTTTTGAGTATCAACATTCTAACTCGTTTGTTAATACTTCCAGTGGCAGTGGTTTCATCCTTTGGCTACCATATATCATGAACAATCTATTCTCCGTTCTGGAAATCGGTGGTGGGGACGGTCTGAACCTGTGTGGTGTCATCAGTTATCCTACTCAAGATATCGTTGTGGTTTCTGGTGATAATAGTACAGTAAGTATGGAAATACTCTATGTAGGTATGCGTGGTGCCATTATTATTAGGGATGTGGACAAAATGGTATTCTTAGCATCATCTCAGCCTATACTTGTCCACTGCTAAATATAGGCCTCCCCAATCGCTCTCCAGCGCAGTCGATCCGATGCCACTTGCATCCAACGACTTTCTGCGATCCTCATAAGATCGTCGGTCCATCTGGTAGGCGGTCATTCTACGCTGCGCTTGCCAATACGTGGTCTGGAGACCACGTACGACTCTACAATCATTCTGCCCCGCAGCCACTAGCTAGTAATATTAATAAGTTTTTCACCCAAAGTTTCTTAACGTAACCAATCGGTCAGCTGTATAATTAAACATACACGGTAACTGCCTAATCAAACAGTTTGCCGTGACGATATATTGACTCAATCAGCACGTCTCAAAAAAGGTTCTGTAACTCCCGTGCTACTAACTTTCCTACACGAGTTAAAATGTATATTTCGACGGCTGCATTACAGCGTAATTCTCACATCTCTATTGTTCTTTAGGATATCCAACAAATCTGCGATGACACAATCCAAGGGACGACCCTCATCTCGGCTATGGTGTACGGGGCCCTCGCGTGTTCCTCCAACCTCCTGCTCTCCCTTACCTGCGGAAACAGGAAACGCAAAGCTATGATCTGCATCCTCGGCATGTCGGCATCATCAGCAGTTCTGCTAAATGTGGTGCCGGCGCCAATAGCTGGCGGAATATTCTTTTTCTTCTTCATGATGTGTGCGCTTTCTATGGGAATCTTAAGCGTGTTATTTGTGGAGCTATACCCTACTTCTGTGAGGTGAGGTTGAATACAATTTATCTCTTTGCTTTGAATCAAAGCTTTGTAGATGTATATAGTTCACTAATGTATTAGAATCGAAATTACTCGTTATTAAGATGCAAATGCGACCAATGGGGAGGTTATACCTATATGAGGCAAATGCTCATATCTGGTCTAGACTTTGTGACAAGTTTTTCATTAATTCCGTATTCCTTTGCCAGTCACTTTGGGAAGCTGCTAACATTGAAAAGAGACGTTATAACTGATTTTCTTGTTAACATCGTAACGATATCTGAAAATATGTTAGTCTACTAGTACTAGTCTTAGCATGTAAGTAAACGAAACAATTAAAATACGTTTTATGTTTCCCAGGGGTACGGTGTCCTGTCTATCTGTCATGTTGGGCAGACTGAGCGCGTTTTTAGGTGTCAATGTAATCGGGTTGCTCATTTCAACGAGCTGTGAAGCAACCTTTTATGGATGGTCTCTGCTGTTACTAAGTAAGTGATCCTGTGTCTTTAGAAATAATATTAAAATCAAAAAAACAAATCAAATTATGATAAAACGAACTTTTGTCGCGATAAGTTCCAGCTGGTGCCTAAAAACTTGCTTCCATCAATCATAACTGAGTCTGCGTAGTAAAGTATGACTATTATTTTTCCCCTCGATTTATAAGAGACGCTTTTGTCTAGCACTGGACTGTATACAGTTATAGAATGGCAAGATTAAAAATAAAACATAATGTTACAGGTGCTATAGGAGTGGCGTGGTTCTTGCCGCGGGACAGAAGCAGCAAGAAATGAAGAGAGATTAGGAATAATACCAAGTATTAAAATAAAACAAAGTTATCGTCTTACAGACAAGATCGCTAATGTACAGCTGGGCTGAAAATAAAATCGTTTAACTTCCTTCTGTAGTGCACTGTTACTCAAGTTTCAAGAAAAAAACGCATAATCAGAACAGTTTCTTTTATATATTTTGATTTACCTTGACTGAGTATCTATACTTCAAACTATCTATAATTAGCCCTCAGTTCATGAAGTTTAAAGACTGTTTAATGACAATTACAATATTATCAAATTAACTATTAGAAATAATTCTAGAATTAAAACTATTCTAGATTTTTGTGTAAAGAAACATGTGTGAAATCTTGACTGTTTTAAATCTTAAGTGAAGTAGGCGTTCGAGCTGTACTGAAGCCAAATTAGCCATGTTGGGCAGCAATGTCACCATTACCATGGGATTGCTTATCTTCTTTAATTTGTTATATCTCAGATATGATGAAAATTAGATCTAAGGCACTGGGTGCTGATACTTTTAGAAACTTGTAAAAATGTACCTGATGAATAAGTTTTAGTAATTAAATGCATGTAAATACTTTTTTACTTATAAGTGTATGGGTGGTTGCTGATTTGAAGACTTCAACTAATACTTAAGTTGTTAGTAAACTATTTTAAGCGTCACTTATGTAATATCAGTCAGTCTAGTGTTGGTTGAAATTGATCTTATTATTATTTTTTTTGATTATAATTTATCATTAGTAGTGTTCTTTTAAAATTATCCTGTTCTTTCTTATAAGAGAGCTAAGAGCAGGAATTGTTGCTAATTAAATTATATCTCCATTTTATATGAAAATAGATATACAAATGATTTACAAACATATATATAAGTATTTAAATTAAGCGACACTGATTTCGTAAACAAAGTGTTTCTTATAGTGTCGATGATATAACTTACAATTTGAGTAGAATAGTGATGGGCATCTTCATATCAATCATTCCGATCTCGGTCTCGAACCTATTCGCGCCTTTATTAAAAAGGCGACAACCCGATATTTTGTGAACGCGTCCATCATAGTAATCCGCTAATTGAAGCCACCACCGACTACGAACCTAACTCCCCTCCTATCAGCCGCTACCGTCGTCCGCGGCATGTTCTCACCGACCTTCCCGATGCCCTTACATCTCTTCTTTCGTACTGATACCGCACACAGGATCAGACACCGACCTCGCCGGCGAGGTCGAAGAATCCCTTACCTGCCGGCCGGTGCAGAGCACCACGGCGAGCCGTCCACCACCACCACCCTCCCCCATAGCGATTGCCCAAGCCGTTCCTCCTTGAGGCGCCCTTGAGCTATTTGCCCCCTTGCTCTTCTGGCTCGAGCGTAGTGGTCCCACGCACGCTTGACGGTGAAGCTGTAAAGGCCCCGCGGCTAATAGCGTAGATCATTTATACACACACACACACCTTCATATCAAGTGACGATCAGTATTCAACAAAAATAACTGATTACCTTTTATGTCTTTACCAACTGATTAGTTTATATGTAGAAAAAATTGTCTAATGTCACTCCAGATACAAGGGTCTTTTGGCCCGCTGTCAAAATCGAAACTCACGCTGTCATTAATTCAAATGTCACTTCATGACAGTCACAGTTGCCGATTGCTATGTAATTCAAACAACTTATTTTTTTTAATTATTAACCGTACGAACCCACCTGTTAAAATATTTGCCTGGAAGTAGAAAAATTGTAGTAAATGATAACCCTAATTTCACACTAACGACCCCTGTCAATGTCATGCATGGGCCAAAATATAAATGTCGCACTATTCGAGTTAATAAGAATCTTCGTATCATCAATATATTCCAAAAAGTTGAATATTTTAATTTACTTTTACTTATCCGTGCTAATTATAATAAAAATATTACAATATCAGCTTATACTGCCCACTGCTGGGCAAAGGCCTTCTCTCACAAATCGAGGTGAGAGAGATTAGGTCATACTCCACCACGCGGACCCAGTGCGGATTGGTGGAGGCAGGTTTGTGGCCACCTGCTGTTAGAAATTATCAAGCTGCCTTTAACGAGCTTTAACAACCTGCTCGAGCGTAGTGGTCCCACGCACGCTTGACGGTGAAGCTGTAAAGGCCCCGCGGCTAATAGCGTAGATCATTTATACACACACACACACCTTCATATCAAGTGACGATCAGTATTCAACAAAAATAACTGATTACCTTTTATGTCTTTACCAACTGATTAGTTTATATGTAGAAAAAATTGTCTAATGTCACTCCAGATACAAGGGTCTTTTGGCCCGCTGTCAAAATCGAAACTCACGCTGTCATTAATTCAAATGTCACTTCATGACAGTCACAGTTGCCGATTGCTATGTAATTCAAACAACTTATTTTTTTTAATTATTAACCGTACGAACCCACCTGTTAAAATATTTGCCTGGAAGTAGAAAAATTGTAGTAAATGATAACCCTAATTTCACACTAACGACCCCTGTCAATGTCATGCATGGGCCAAAATATAAATGTCGCACTATTCGAGTTAATAAGAATCTTCGTATCATCAATATATTCCAAAAAGTTGAATATTTTAATTTACTTTTACTTATCCGTGCTAATTATAATAAAAATATTACAATATCAGCTTATACTGCCCACTGCTGGGCAAAGGCCTTCTCTCACAAATCGAGGTGAGAGAGATTAGGTCATACTCCACCACGCGGACCCAGTGCGGATTGGTGGAGGCAGGTTTGTGGCCACCTGCTGTTAGAAATTATCAAGCTGCCTTTAAGGCTTCCAACTCGGCTTAACGACTAAGTGGTAACCGGGACCAACGGCTTAACGTGCCTTCCGAAGCACGGAGACGCTCGAATATAAAAATGCCCCAAACGGTCACCCATCTCAGGCCGACCGAGTCGAACGCTGCTTAACCTTGGTGATCGGTAAGAACACCGCGGTCGCACAGAGCTACGAGCGCCTCAATCTCCGCTAATTACTATAAGAAAAAAAAACGAATAACTAGTCCATTTATGATTTTTGTTGATTATGGACTCTGAGCACATAAATATTTAATTCCGACATGTTAATTTTAAATTAAATCGAAGCTATTGTATAGAAACTGCTAGACTGACTCTATCAGAGCCTACCTATGAACTGATGTTTGCATGTAAATATATAGGTTAATAAATGTTACTTTAAATAATTTATACATCTTTTTTTCACCTTGTGTAGTCTCTGTATTTTTTTTCTTTTTTAAAGGATTACAATAAAGGGAGTAAATTACTTACTTACTGTTAATTGTTTTTAAGTGAGTTTTTGTTAAAGAAAGAATTGTAATACCCAAGAACTCGCACACATCAACAGCTTTGAAAAAAAAATTCAAAAAGTAGAACATCTCGCTTCATCGTCGCTTTTAGGCCCAATTTTTGTAAGCAATGCTCCGCCTAGACAAGTCTTAGTTTAAGGGTATAATGTTCAATGATCATGGATGTATTATTCATATTTCTAAGGAGATAGTAGTCCAAGTTGGTCCTAGTCATTCCCCGACAGGAGCAAAACCATTCTGTACTTAAATTGAAGTCGCTCAACGCGTCTTTTCTGTGTATACGCGCTAATGTCAGAAAGTATTGCACAAATTTGGCATTCGTTGTACACTAACAGATAGACTGATCTACGACGACTACGACGATCTAACCTAACCTAACCTAAACCTTCCTGGGTTAGGTGTCTCATTTATGAATATTTGTCCGTGATATGGTGCTACCAGTATGTGGCCGGGGCTGGTCTTTAAAGTTACTTATAAATATGGTCCATTTCATAAATTCCATCGTTTCTGCAAAGTCATATAATTTAGTAAAGAAAATTTATCACATTTACTGTCGGTGTGGGTCGATTATACCTTGATAATAATTTACAATTGTACATAGGTGTGTAAATATAATTTATAGCGTAAAGGAAAAAGGTAGGTACAATAAATTTAAATAAACAACTCGCGATATAAGTGGCACAGCATAGAAATAATGCAGTAGAATCAGTTTCATATTAAGCATACGAGTACTAACATATTATCGACACGCACATTCCAAAGAAGCGTTCGTCGCGCTGTTCGACTGCAGTGTTCTTAGCGGTGAGCGCTGCTTAAACTTAGCAATAGTTTAAGCAGCGCTCACCTCGGTCGATTTGAGATCGGTGACCGTTTGCATTTTCGAGCGTCCCTGTGCTTCGCTTCACTTCGAAGTCACGCTAAGCCGTTGGTCCTGGTTACCACTTAATGTGGTAGTCGTTGAACCAAGCCTTTAAGTTCCAACAGCAGGTGACCATAAACTTGCCTCCACCAACGACAACCACCTGCCTCCGCGTGGTGGAGTATGACCTAATCTCTCTCACCTCGATTTTGTGTAAGGTCTTTGCCCAGCAATGGGATTTGCCCAGCAGTATAGGCTGATACTATATAATAATCCGGGTGATAAAGTATGACTTGATTTTGTTGGAGAAGAGCCCAGCTGTGGGAGAATATAGGCTGTTGCAAGCATTGTCGCCTAATTAATTTATTATTACTACAAGTTTGGCCATATCCCATTGGTATAACTCTTAACTTACTAATAATGAATGACTTGTGCCGATCAGTGAAACTCTCTCTTTGTCTAGCCTCCACGCATAGTTACGTGACCGGACATCGGTAAAGCCACAATCTTATAAAGCAAATAGTCGCTGTCGATCAAAAAGTCGCATGTAAAAAGCCGTCTTTTCAGTAAACTTTTATAAACACTTACCTATAATAATAAATAATCATTCATTGCTTGTAAAACTTTTCAACCTACATTATTTTTTTAAATCTAAACCGTTGATGGACTAAATGAACATAGGCTAAATAAAAAGTGTGCACCCTGACTTCTACACTAGGTTTATATTATATGCCTGTGTCTTAGGAAATAGAAACTTTATTTTTTAAATTCTGTAAGAAATATATTTAAATACGACTTTTTAAATTGACAGCTACAAAATTAATTAGTACGAGTAAATAACTTTTCTATAAAAGGTAAACCGCAAAAGGCGCAAAAGTAAAATACCTAAGTCAACTAAAACTATATTATATTATTATGCATAGTTCTTCAGTAAGGTACCTACAGAATTGACATACCTAAAACCCATATTACCTCAATACTTGGGAGCCGGCACTTAAGCCAAAAGGCGGAGCTGGCCATACATAACGGAGTGCTTGTCCCAGAGCTGTTATATGTCAACGAGAGCTGGGTATGTAAGAAGGAGAATGAAAATAGGATAAATGCGAGCTCTGCGGGAGATGCGCGGAGTGAAGCTGACCGACCGTATTTGCAACAGCATAGTAAGAAAGCGAGTAGGCATGAAAGATAGTATCGGTGTAAAAATGAGAAAGGGTATGTTCCGTTGGTTCGGGCATATATAAAGAATGTCAGAAGAAATAATGACAAAACAGATATACAATGTGAAAGTGGAAGGATGTAGGTACCGAGGAAGACCTAGACTAACTTACCATGACCAAATAGACAGAGTCTTATGTGAAGGACAAGTCAAGAGTCTCCGTAACCGGCGAGCGTATATGAGACGAAGTATGAGTGGAAGAAGCCAGAGAGGTATGTAAGGAAAGAACCTGTTGGAGCTCTATACTCTCCGCCCACCCCGCAAGGGATCTGGCGTGATGATATGGATAGATAGATAGATAGATTACCTCAATCTAGATATTCGTGCTTTTGTCGTTAAGGAGTACCTTGGCGCATCTCCACAGTCCAAGGTTCTTATGAAATAAAAATGGGACGACCTCGGAACTATATTAAACCCAATATAAAAAGAATCATCAAAATCGGCCTACAATTGACAAAAATATAGGTGAACATACATAAAAAGTACATGCCGTCGAATCCAGAATAAATATAGTCGAAAGGCCTTCAGCTTTACTCTTGAATCCAATTTAAATCAAAAGCTAATTCTTATCCAATTTCAAAATTAGAGTGATATTTTAAGCGTTTCTTCTTGACCTACATTGTTTTGTACAGATAACAAATTGTGGTTTTACTATGTCTGTGTGAAAATGGCTTTAATTATTGCAATTAAATGAAACTTTGTTGCTATTTTATCGTACGGACAGTAATATGTACAACGAATTATCTTTTTGCACGGTCAATTACGCTCACGCAAATTTGTTCCGTCTAATCAGGTATCGATATAGCTCAAAATCGACTGGCAAACATTTTACAAGACACGTTTATGTACGTTATTGCTTAATAATAGTACGACCTAAATTAACATGTTTTCACGAGGCGCTGATATCCTGCGCTGACTCGGAAACAAGCGATCACCCACGTTAGATGTTATTAGAAACTTGAAACACGACTGTTTTGCCGTAAGTTTTGGGAGGACTACAGTCGTTAAACCGAATTGGAAAGGCTTTGTACAAGTTGGCAATAAACGAATTCAAAAAGATGATTTGCAGTATCTTAAAAATACTGCTATTACTAGTGTAGTATTTTTCTACAGGGCTATGATCTTTATCGGCATTTATCTGAAATAAAGAGTATGAAGAAAGTGATCAACTGGTTACTCTGCCATTAGTTATAAAACTCACCCTCGATACCGAGTTGCTTTTATTTTATCTGAAAGAAGCATACAGTGTCCTTTTTTGTGGTTCGCAGAAGAAGCATGTAGAGAAGACTAGGGTATGTAGGACTCCTACCACGCTATGAAAACCGCGGCCTCCTTTAGCACAACAGAGATTCTGCAAATCTTCAAACGGAATGGAAGAGTACCCTTCACTCGTGCTGTGCTCCATTCGGTTCAGGCACGTTTTGGAAACAATCATCGCTCCATCTGCATCTTCGCAGCACTTAAAGCTAGTTATACCACTGTTCCTCTCAGGATCGCTTCGTCTACCGGACGCCAAGGGCCCACACTTCAGAAGCCTGTATTTTCTAGTTAGGCAGCGCTCCTAGCGCGAGTGAGAGCCTCAGAAAAACTGTATTCTCATTGACTGATTACTCGAAATCTCGACACACTAAAATGTGTGTGAACACATAAGCACTTCACGATAGAAGTACTAAGTGCATGTTTTAAAAACTGTCGCAGTTACACTACTGTCTATCAAATATCCATCGTATAAATACGAGTATATCATTATGATAGCAGATACTGGAGATCCCTGCGTTTAAATAATCTTGGAATTATTTAGATAACATAAATGCGAATTACTAGCGTAATATCGATCGCTAATAAAGTAAAATATATTATTCAGTCGACCGCAGTGCGTAAATGACGTGTTATTAGTAAATAAAGTACTCTACGAGTGAGGAAAGCAGCAAATATGAATGAAACGAACAATGGAGGAGCTGAAAGGCTGCCATTTGAAACTGCTATGGATAAAACAGGTAAGTATAAAGAAATCTTTCCAAAAATAAATTCCTAAGATTTATATTTAAAGCCACTTCAAAATATTGAAAGAGGTTAAGCAGAATATACCTCTGATGGAGGCACCGGATGGTAGTAAGCCCTTGGTGAAATAATAAACCCTGTTTCATTATTTCAGGCTTCCGCATAATTAATAATTCCCTAAATATTGGGTAGGATATTCTTAAAGGGTACTTATTAATTAGTTCCAAGACTTTTCCTTATACACACCGACACATCCTACTAATATTATAAATATGAAGATTTGTATGTTTAGATGTTTGTTACTCAATCACGCAAAACGGCAGAACAGATTTGTATCAAATTGGCACACAGATAGTGTATTACCTGAATTAACACATAGGAGACTTTCTACCCCGAAAAAAATGTTAGGTTCCTGTCTAAAGTCAACGCGGACAAATTCGCGGGCAGAAACTGGTATTGTATATATTATATCCTAGTTAAATCGTCGAAATAATAATCTTTGCGGCAACTTTTATTTAAACGTAAATAATATTATACTAGGTACTTACATGGGACTTAGGATCCTTGCCTCTTAAGGAACAGTTGACCGGAACCGGAATTTAAGTCTTCGTCATCTCAAACAGCTAACGTAAAAGGAAAGACTTGAATAATGACAACTTAGTTAGATTTGATTTAAGCAGCCGCCTTAAGTATTTTTTTATACGGCCATTACAGAACCGAGAGACCATAGGATTTTATAATTAACTACTTACGATAATTCCAGGTTTCGGCCTCTACAGTTACTTAACGCTGGGTCTGAGTAGCCTCGCGATTATATCCGCAATCTGCGTTGCCTATAGTAGCACGATAGTAGTGCCAACGAGCGCTTGCGAGTTGGCGACCACCACCAGTCAGCAAGGCCTGTTGGCAGCCGGTCCGGTCGTAGGTAAGACGTTTGTATTGTAACATTACTGTAAAATCATCCCTTGTGGAATGTTTTAAGGCTTACGATGGAACTGAAACACTCCTGCAAATAATCATATAACTCAGAAACATACACATAGACATGCATGCACACACACTCACATACACACAACAGGTAAGCGCGCTCATATGTACACATCCACTACAAGCATACAGACATATTTTAAGTTAATTTTTAAATGTAATTTTAATTTATCTTATTTTTGATTTATGTTAACAATCATATTATACGAGTAATGTATGTTACGGAAGCGCAGAGACTCCTAGCACATACCTGTGCATACGTACTTAAAAGGAGTCTCTAAATCTGATCCGTGCATTGAGATAAGACTAAAAGCATAGGGGAGCGTTAACAAGATTATATGTGAGAATTATAGGCCCATCAGTATCCTCTCTTGTTTTTCCAAATTATTTGAACGTGATGTATATGACGTCATACGAGGAGGGATCAAAAAGTAGTGAGAATGAGGTAGAATATAATGGCTATTGATAACTTAATAATTTATTTTTCTACATAGTTTCCGAGTCGCTCTACACACCGAGTCCAGCGCTTTTCCAAGGCTTCAATCCCTTTCACAAAGAAAGTTTTGTCTTGGTCCTGCTCTCCACGGCATCCATCACCTCGTTATTGTCTTCGTATCTGTTTCCCCTTAAGTATTTTTTCAATTTGGGGATCTGGTGAATAAGACGGGTGGTCAACCAATTCGAAGCCAGCTTGCTGAATGACAGCCATCGCAACTGCCGACCTGTGCGCGGGTGCGTTGTCGTGATGAAACAGCACGCCCCTTCGAAGTTTCCCTCTCTCGTTTTCTCTTTGATGGCATTCCTCAACTTGGGAATTAAAGCTGCATAATATTGGCCTGTAATAGTGGTTCCACCCTCCAGGTAATCAATCAACAATATTCCTTCTGAGTCCCAAAATATTGAGGCCATAACCTTGCCAGCCGATGCCACGACACGAAACTTCTTCGGGGTCGGTGATGATGGCCGTTTCCATTGCGAAGATTGCTGTTTGTCTCGGGATCAAAATGATGGACCCATGTTTCGTCCATTGTTACGAAACGAGACAAAAAGTTTTCAGAATCTTCTTGAAACTTCACCAACAATATCTTCGAAATGTCAAGTCGATTTTGTTTCTGACGGTCGGTTAACATTCGCGGCACCCATCTTGCGCAGACTTTTCTCATATTCACAAATTGTTTCAATATGGATTGAATACTTCCATATGAAATGCCCGTTTCTTGATATAAGTATCGGATGGTAACTCTTCGATCGCTCAATACAATTTTCTCGACTGTGCAACATTTTCTTGGGTGACTGACGTCGATGGACGGCCGCAACGATGTTCGTCTTCCGTGCTCGTTCTCCCTACTCGAAATTTAGAAGCCCACCTTGCGACAGTGGAATACGGCGGAGCAGACTCTCCTAATGTTGCCTCCAAATCGCAATGAATCTTTTGCGTCGTTAACTTTTTTAAACAGAGGTATTTAATAACGGCTCGCACTTCGATATTCTCCATTTTCGAGAACACGTTCCGACACGAAGCAAACAAATGACTACATTCAGAAAAAAACAAAAGAGAATAGAAGTTTTTTTTTTATCAATATTACAAATATGTATCTGAGCTATGTCTGCCAGTATTTATTTATTTTTAACCAAGGAGTATATCGTTCTCACTACTTTTTGATCCCTCCTAGTATATTATCACGTTAAACCTCTTTTGTCTGCGAACCAACACGGTTTTGTCAAAAATAAGTCAACTATAAGTAAGCTGCGGGAATATAAAAATTATTTATGCTCTGCTTTCGCAAGGGGTGTACAAATGGACTCCATATGTACCGACTTTTCTAAAGCGTTTGAAAAAGTTAACCATCGTATACTATGTCTTAAACTTAACTGTTTTGGTAATTATGGTTCCTTGCTGCGATGGGTCGAATCGTACCTTGTCAGGAGAACTCAGTTGCACTCAAAAACGTTGTATCTTCTCCAGTCTTTATCACTTCAGGTGTACCACAAGGATCCCACCTGGACCCATTATTTTTCATCATCTTCACCAACGACCTTATTGAAGACCTGAAGTATCCATGTTTGCTTCTGCTGACGATTTAAAAGTGTTTAACGCAATAACTAGTATACGAGATGCTATTGATCTCCAGTAGGATCTGGATGTCATTCTTGAGTGGTGCTATAGGAACCGTATGTTTTTAAACGTTGCTTTATATTCACATTTACTAGAAAAATAAACAAGATTACAGTCTTGAGCGTAAATCTATAGTGAGAAATCTTGGTATTCTCTTTGATGAAAATTTATCTTTTCGGAACCACTACGATTATATTGTTAAAAGGGGCTCGCACATTATTAGTTTCATAGCCCGTATAACAAGAAAGTTTAAAAATCCCTACAGTTTTGTCCATCTTTTTAATACATTAGTTAGATCCGTCTTGGAGTATGCTGCTGTTATCTGGTCTACACACACTAGCCGAATTGAGAGTGTTCAGAAGAACTGCTTCAAAATATATTGTTTTCGATATAACCTGCACCGGAAATTAAAGACATACGAGGGCCGGTTAAAACATTTTCACGCCCTCTCGTTAGAATCCAGGCGTATTCTGACTTTGTATATCTTTATAAAATTATACATTCTTTAATAGACTCCACTACATTGTTATCTCACTTAAATATTAATACCAACTACAGATGCTGCAAACCAAACGTTTTTACCCTTAATGTATTTCGAAATAACATATCATTTTAACCATTGTTCGTATGTGTCGGCAATACAATGTATTTAAAACTGATAATCCTTCCATTGCTTTAGATTTATTTGGAACTTGTAATTTTTATACTTACAAGAGACAAGTCCACAAATTTCTCAAAGATGCTTAACTTGCATCAGATTTGTTTCTCTCGCCCAGTTTTTAAATTGAGGTAATTTGGTTACTCCTTACTTTAATGTTTTAGACGATATTTTTAATAAAAATATTTTTGGCGTGTAACTTTTCTCGTGCATGTTCATAACGATTTCCGATATAATATAATTATAATCCAACAAATTGGGGAGCCTTCGTCAAAATGACAATCCCATATATTTTGAATAAAAAGGAAGTACGAGCCATGTAGGAACAAAGATTTTTAAATTGGTTACCTAAATGTGGTACCAAGTGTCCACAAAAGGTTGCAGCTGAACTGGGTTTATGATCTCTCTAAGCTTATCTCTTTGGATTCATGAGCTGCAGTATGACCGACCGCCATTTTAACGTCCCGACACTGTCATGTTATTTTCGTAGTTATGGCGTGTCCGAAATATATATATATTTCGTCTTAGATCATAAACCAATCACTCTGTGTCACAATGACTGCCCTACATGCGGTCCTATCTGTTTGAGGCACCTTTGACCTAGTTACCCACTTTGCCCTTCCGGCTAAAGTGTAGTTGAGCACATTTGCGAGCTGGAGTTATCAAAATATAATTTTCTTCCATTTTCAGGTCTAGTTCTTGGTGGTATCCTGTGGGGTTACCTAGCGGACACTCGAGGCCGTCGCGCAATGCTGATGGTGGCGCTGGTTGGAGGAGCTGTCTTCAACACGCTAGCTAGCATCTCTGTCAATTTTATCATGCTGATGATTTTCCAGTTTTGCGGTGCCCTTTTGTAAGTCTCATCTTTTGTTCTTTCAATTTTGCCAGTGTTTTTGGGAGCATCATAATTTATTAAGCAGTTCTCTCCAATATGAAAGTTTCTTCACGATATTTCTTCCCTAATGGTAAGGAGAACCTGTCGGAACTCTGTACTCTATGCCTACCCCGCAAGGGATCGGGCGTGATGATATAGAATATCACACATTGATTTTTAAAATCGGATGCGTACAGCACATGGCCGATAATCGTAACAATTTTTGTGGGAAGCAGCAGTATGTTCAGCAGTGGACGTCTTTCGGCTGGCGATAAATAGTTTGTGTATTCATAATGTGTTTCTTCTTTGTTTCAGTGCATCAGGTCCATACTCCATGTCTATGTCTCTGGTGAGCGAGAGTGTTCCGATGGCCAAACGCAACTTGATGGTACTCTTGACATCCAGTGTTTCCCTTTTGTCACAAGGCGTCATGTCAGGTAGGTTACAGGTAGGTACTTACGTACAAATTTTGTATTGCTTTGTTGATTTTATAGCATTTTTAAAAACAGGATATTCGGATTCTGTATCTAGTGCTTTTTGTATAATATTTTTTTTAAACGTAGCGCCACACTAGGATTTATTCCTGTGTCGTGGGTGCGTTTACAAACATGAAAATTCACAAACACAAATACCCAGACCGAAACAAATAATTGTGGGTCACACAAAGATTTGTCTCGTGCGGGAATCGAACCCGCGACTATTAGACACAGGAGGCGGAGCGGCTAAAGCTCTTAACCAGTGTACTAAATCGTCCGTCAGCACTCTAAGGGTTATTTCTGAAAAGTTTGTTTATAAACATGATATTCCAACCCTCAACCACCTAGACCGAATGAGACGAAACAAATGTGTGGGAATAGAACTTACGACTACACAATCTTGTGAGCCAAGCTACGTACTCACTGATTACTAGACCAAACAGATTGCCCAAATTGTTCTCTATCTTTAAGTTTAATGATGTGCCACGCCGTAGATATTCAATAAATCCAATCAGATAATCATGAAACATAACTTATACGCAATTTTTAATGCCACATTATCCCACAAAACATGTTTATACTAACGTAGTCCTTTTCTTTTGTGAATAAGACGTTATCATCATCATCGTCGTCAAACTCAAACGGTTAATTTGCATCAACCCTGCTGGGGAGCTTACAATTTGTCATATTTACATTTTTCGGCCTCCACTAAGAAGATCCGGCGAGAAACTCCAAAACTAATTCTCCATAATTTTTTTTTCATAATTTCTTGTAGATACATTGTTTGTTTTGTTTGTTTAACAAACCTATTGTGTCCCACTGCTGGGCAAAGGTCTCCCCCTCCTTGCTCCAAACAGTCCTATCCTTGGCCAATAATGGCCACTCAGGCCAATATTTTATTTTAGTTTATTTTATTTATTTATGCATCTTATGCATCGAGTTCATCGCGCCACCACTTTTTAGGCCTACTACGACGACGATGTCCGTGTTCTGGGACCCATTCGGTACTCATTTTAGCCGATACATACATTTAAGATACATTTTTTTTTTATTTTACTAAATCACTTATCCGCTGATGCCTTGCGACTGAGATATAAGACTAATAATAATATTTTTAAATATATGTTATAATGAAAAGCTAGAGAATTCTGGGTGGAACAGTCACACACATCTCAGCCACTTGTTCACTGCTGAAGCCTCCCCAATCGCTTTCCAGCGTAACCGGTCGGATGCCGCCTGCATACAACGATTTCCTACGATCTTTACAAGATTGTCCATCTGGCAGGTGGCCGTCCCACGCTGCGCTTGCCAATTCGTGTTCTCCACTCTTAAATCTTTCTGCCCCAACGCCCGTCCGATCTTGGCGATATGTGGCCCATCCATTCTAACTTAGGCTTGCTAATCCTATGGTTATGAGTCTTAACTCATTCTAATGTTTAAATTTTTCATTTGCAGTGCTAGCCATACCAATAATTCCTCTGTCATTTTCCTACTACTTACCCGCTCTGGACATCTACTGGAACTCCTGGCGTACTCTGATCCTGGTGTACTCCTGCCCCAGCATCGTCACCGCTATCGGGCTGTTCTTCATGCAGGAAAGCCCGAAATTTGTCTTCACGACGGGTGATGATGAGAAGACCTTGGAAGTATTGGCAACCATTCACAGAGTTAACAATTTTAGGTCTAAAGAAATATTCCAGGTAATTTAAAAATAGTCATTACTTCTCGTTGGCTATGTTCTTTAATATTATCGGAAAGGTAGTATCGGAACAATAAATAGAATAAAAACGTTGCGTACTCATAATACACTAGTGTTTTCTTGAAAATTCTTAATCCACGCAGAAAGCATAATTTATTAGCTTTCTTAAAACACAGGTGAATATATATTTAATGACATAGAAACTTACGGAATTTCAAAATGATACGACTGTGAAATTAATCTAGTGGATACTAGCCTATCTTCGCTCTGGTGAGACTAATTGCTACTATTGTACCATAATAATAGTTCTCTCATTGCAGGTTAAAGGTCTGTTAAGACCAGAAGGTGTAAAGGAAGAGAGATCAGCAATAATGGACCAGATAACGCCATTGTTCAAGGTCCCCCTCCTCAAATACACTGTGATCATGACTCTACTCTGCACATTCCAACAGTTGGGTAGTTTTAATCTATTAATCAATCCAGGGGTAAATTTTATGATGATGACGGGTAATTATTCGGGGATAGGGTATTGCGACTTGGTAAGCGTAAGGTAGGGTGGCCCCCAGCTAGATGGACCGACGACCTCAAAAAGGTCGCTGGGACAGACTGGATGCGGAAGGCGGAGGACCGTGTGCAATGGCGCGTGTTAGGAGAGGCCTATGTCCAGCAGTGGACTACGATAGGCTGATTGATTGATTGATTGAGGGTATTGTAATGAAACTATTGAGATCCTTCAGTCACTACCGAACAATTTATAACACGGTACTTACTGTCTCCCACTATTACTTGAAGTCAAGACAGGAAACCAAATTAAGTATTATGAAATGATAGTTTTTCGCTTACGATTAGGTAATACTTTGTGAGGTAATATACAGAAGACTCTCTAAACAGTTTGTGAAAGCCGAAAAAAAATGTATCTTTAAATGTTTATTTCTGTAGTAAACTTGTTTCAAAGCATAAGATTTTACAGGATAGGAGCATTCCTTGTTTGGCTTCCAACTATAGCAGACCGGTTCGTGCGCATCTTACAAACTGGCGAAGCGTCTGATCTAACCATATGCGGTATCCTCAATTCCGATATGGAAACACCAGTTGATGTAAGTATATATGAAGCAACAAATACTCGCGCTTTTTAAGTTCAGGTACTTTGACACATAAATATCGTTTACCTCGATATTTTTTCTTTGTTTCTACCTCAAATCTAGACCGCTAGGAGTGCATGCCGATAAAATTACCGAAACTTAACTACAATGATAAAATCAAGATATCTTTCATCGTAGAAAAAACATAGTATATTCCCTAAGCGTGGGTGGTAAAGCTGTTCTCCGTACACTCACACTTCTTCAACTATGTTACGTCCTAATGTGGCAAGGGGCCTATTGCCATAACATGGATTTTAGACCCCCGCCTAAGGATTTTTGAATGGCAAAACCCTAAGAAAATTATTCACCTTAAGAAGCCTTTGTGGATCCCTGCTTACAGGAGTTAGGGATGGTCCATATCACGTGAGGCTCGAAAGGGGTGGAGGGCCTCGGAAAAAAATTACGAAATATAACAAGGATGAAGTGAGATAGTTTAAATCCATAAAGCGGCGGTGACCTTAACTCGCCTTGAAAACGTTTAAGATACTTTTTACCAAACAAATACACGTGATTCTGGGTAGGGAGGGGGGTTAATCTATAACCTCGCAACGTCTCACCAGGAGTGAGGGGGGCCTTAAAAAATAGCTAAAAACATCACTTGATAGACGACCCCTTAGAAGGGTGGGACCGTGTGGCAGGCTCAGTTCGAAAACGAAAAGAATAAGCTAAGATTCGAACCCTCTGGATTGCTAGCCGTGCCATGCACAACTAGAGCACCGATGCAGCTACTAATTATTAATAACATAATTTTGTATTTATGTATTTTAGGAGCAAGCGGCACCATGTGCTTTAAACGAGACGTCTTTGCTTATGGTCTTTGGCGTTGGAGTCTTACAGGCTGTTGTTAACGTACTGATCAGTATGGTAAGAGATTGATTATGTTTGCATCAGTAATATTCATCAGTTGTTCATGCATTCATAAGTATCGCACGATCATCATCAGCCGAAAGATATCTTTACAGGAGAAAAGCGTCTCCGAACGTCACCGTGACAAATGACTTTGTGTTATCCAGCTTTTACCAGCGAACTTTACCATGTTATCAATCCATCTTGTAGTGGGGGGGGGGGGGGGGGCACTGGTCGATACGTGGTCACCACTCTAAGCTTTTTGGACTAACGGTCACCATTTTTTTTTTTTTAAAACGTAGCCCCTTCCAAAGATTTATTCCTGTATCGTGGTGCGTTTACACACACAAATACCCAGACCGAAGCAAGTAATTGTGGGACACGCAAAGATTTGTCACGTACGAGATTCGAACCCGAGACTGTTCGACCTAGTGGGCGGAGCGGATTAAGCACTTAACCATTGCGCCAAATCGTATATTTCTGCGAGCGAAGTGCTTCATCTACCTCCACCATATGTCGGTGACTTTGTTGCTCCAGCGGATCTCCTTGTTTCTTACTGTACTTTTGTAAAGCAGTCAGTAATTTCTCTTCTAGATCCTACACCTAGCAGGTCGCCGTAACTTGGTGATGGCAATAGCAACTTTGTGCGGGCTCAGCGGCATCGTGGTTAACCTGATCCCCAACGCGATCGGCAGCGCGGTGTTCTTCGTGTTTCTGCTGATGGGAATCATCGTACTGGGACTGTACACGGCACTCATGGTTTCGCTGTTCCCTACGCATTTGAGGTAAGGGTAACATACCTGTATAGTGTTACATAGTGCTTAATTGAGCTAGCAGGTTAGAGAGAGTGAACTATTCGTGAATTAGTGAAACAACCGTCTAGTTTGCCTACTGGTTCATCACTGACCGCCGATGAGCGACCGCGTTAAAAACACTGCACACCTTCCACATTACTTCAATACTGCCATTATGTAACAATACATTCATATTTAAACAAAAACTTAAAAAAACTTCTTATAATTTACGTCTTAAATTAGTCTCCTAGATCGCCCAAGCGTCCCGCCCGGGCTCTTGGGCTCATTACATTCAGGTTCCATATTCTCCGCAGCTTCCGCCCATTCATCACCTTCCTCTCCCCCACCAGTATCAGAGCCCATACCAGACTCCGCTATTAGAGCCACCTCTGATATTGTTACGGTTGTACAAGGGGCTGAAGCAGTATCAAAAGAGCTTGCTGAATTGGGCTCTAATTCAAGTGGCTGAGGTGACGATTGTGCGGAAGGCTACAACGGTACATATGCTGTTAGGTCTTTTGAACTATTTTCGATTCGTACATTCTCTTTCGAAATACCTTTACGCATTTGGTCTCAATGCCATAACTATTATAATTTTCAGAAAGAATCTCATACATCCTATTTCCTTTCCTATTAGTAATTCTCCCTATCACTCACCTAGCTTTATGTGCCGAAAACCATCTCGCCCAAATGGTTTCACCTATTTGAAAACATATTGATTTAATAGGCTCGTATCCGATTTTACGACGGTGCGATTTCCTTTTTCTGTCTAAACTAGATCCAGGCTAGATCTTTGATCCCGGCCAAATATTAATTGTGCAAGCGTAACGCCTGGAGCACAATGAACAGAAATCTTTTTGCATACTTTACGTAATTTTCGGCCTCTCGTCGTCAATCCCATCCTTGTCGCCAGGTGACTATTCGTAAATAAGTGAAACAACCATCTAGCTTGACCAACGGTCGCCAATTTTGCGAGCGATGTGCTTCATTTAGCTTGCGTACTGGTTTATTACTGACCATAACCGATGAGCGAGCGCGTTAAATACACTGCATAGAGACAACAAACCAATTATCTCGGTATACTCGTTACTGATCCACCAGATCACTACAAATCGTATTTATTATTACGAGTATTATTTATTTCCAAAATCCTTACAATTAATTACAATAGTATCTGGGTACCGTTGAGCCGTTATTTTTTACCTAAGATGTTGGATAGGAACTGCTATTTAGGTCTTGCTTGATAAGATTGCCCTTTTGGTATTTTTCTAATCTATGTATATATGTCCTACTGTTAGGGAAAAGTTTCCCCTATACCTTTCCTAGCTGTGCCCCAAGTCTGCTAATTCTTTACGTGTTTTATAATTATTATATTATGCTACAAAAATCGTTCAATTACAACTGTGTCTAAAGTCGGCAATAGTTTAAACTAGTACTTACGATTATGGAAAACCATTAGAATTATTTTTAGGTGCCATAAATACAGTGATAGCCTAGTGGTTAGACCGTTGGACTGCAAAGTCACGCACGCACCTCTGTCTTTTCGAAAGCATGTGCGTATTAAAAGTTAATTATCAGTTGCTTTAACGGTGAAGGAAAACATCATGAAGAAACCTGCATGCCTAAGAGTTTCTCGAAGGTGTGTTAAGTTCGCCAACCCGCACTGGGCCAGCGTGGTGGACTATGGCCTTAACCCTCTCAGTTTGAGAGGAGGCCCGTGCCCAACAGTGAGACAGTTTCTTAACAGGGCTAATAATATTATTACCTTAAAATTCGAAAAACATTCAAATAGTAGATTGACAACTGTTAAATCTAACAATTATGATGTCAATGATCAAAAATTATATTAAAATTGCAATAACGGACTGGCGCCCTGATCTGTGTTCAGCTGTCTCCGACAAATCTTATTTATTTTGACAATTTACACGATTTGATAGGAATTACAACTAAGCTTCTAGTTGAAATGGAGTCACATACAAACTGTTATTTTATTGAATAAGGTCATCTATATTATACTATCAATGTATTTGCAGAGTAATGGCGATAGCTTTCGCTTTTACCTTCGGGCGTATAGGCACTTTTGCGTCAATCCAGATCCTCAATCTACTGCTGGCGGTGAATTGCGATGCTGGTTTCTACTTGTTTTCAGTCCTCTTTGTTTGTAAGTATCTTTTTGTGAATCTATACCTTATATAAATCCTTAAACAAGTTGCGATAGGGTTAAATGAGCAACCTTTATAAGAAAAAGTACGTACCGCCTGACTAGGAATTCTTTTTGTGTCGTGGGTGGGTTTAGAAACATGAAATTCGCATACACTAACACCCAAAAGGAAAAAAATGTTTGTTTCGTGCGGAGATAATACACGCAACTACGTACTCGAATAAGCCGAACGGCCTACAAGAACGTCAGATAGAGCAACTATTATAACGGTTAGAGAACCACTAGACAACTACGCTCTAGCAACTTGCCCAATTTAAATCCACTTTAGACCGGATTATGAATCCGTTTTTTGCTTGTGTGATTCATTTACGCCGTTGACTACGCTTCGCAGTGAGCCAGAAGGGCATGAGACAACTAACTCAAGGGCGCCTCAAGGAGAAAATCTGTCGGCTTTGATATAGACCCCAATAGGTTCGAGACCGAAATTGAAATGAAGGATTATAAATCCCATGACCACAAAAGTAAATGATGACTTTATTTGCAGCATCAGCGGTAGTAGCTTCGTTCCTGCCCGACGATCGAAGATTGCAGGCACAAAAACCGGAGCCGCGATGACCGATGAAGATACAGATAACCTAGTAACTGATTACAGTGATAGTGATATTAATTATGTTAATTATTGCTACGTTATTTTAATATTTTTAGTGTCAATTAATTTCTAAGTATTAAAAAAGAAGAAGTAAAATATTTATTATTTACACCATTTTTAGTTGTATTGAACAAAATAAGGTACAACTGGCAGTGTTATAGCTCAAACGCACTGGCTAAAGTTCTTTGAACATGGCAAAGTAGCGAAAGAGTTAATGAAGAATACGAAAAAGAATTTCTATTTATCTATCTATCTGTCTATCTGTCTATATCATCACGCCATATCCCTTGCGGGGTAGGCAGAAAGTACAGAGTTCCAACAGGTTCTTTCCTTACATACCCCTCTGGTTTCCTCTACTCTCATAGTACGTCTCATACACGCTCGCCGGTTACGGAGACTCTTGACTTGACGTTTAGATAAGACTCGGTCTATTTGGTCATTGTAAGATAGTCTAGGTTTTCCCCGGTAACTACATCCTTCCACTTTCGCATTGTATATCTGTTTTGTCATTCTTTCTTCTGACATTCTTTCTTTATGCCCAAACCAACGGAGCATACCCTCATCTTTACATCGATACTATCTTTCATACCTAATCGCTTTCTTACTACGCTGTTGTGAATACGGTCGGTCAGCTTCACTCCGCACATCTTCCGCAGAACACGCATTTCCACCGCATTTTTCCTTCTTTCTTTCTCCTTCTTACATACCCAGCGCTCGCAGCCATATAACAGCGTTGGGACAAGCACTCCGTTATATATGGCCAGCTGCGCCTTTTGGCTTAAGTGCCGGATCCCAAGTAGCTTTTCCATGGCACCATTCACTCTGTTCCCTGCACTCACTCTTCTCTCTATGCCAGCAGTGTATTTCCCATCCTTACTAAATGGGCATCCAATATTTACAAACTCATTCACTTGCTCCAGCACATCGTTACCAACAACAATCCTTGCATTCGTTCTGGTTTCTTCCCGTTCAAAAACCAGTATCACGGTTTTATTTTTCATTCAAATGTAAGCCATTGTTCATGCAGTCGTCTTTCATAACTGTGACTAGTGTTTGCAGATCAGTGCAATTTCTATTTATAGCAGTCAATTAAGTAATATGAAATAAAGTAACGTCCAATTTGTGGTCTTATTGCTAATCGCTGGTTCCAGTAAGGCGTACGGAAAATAAGATGTGAATTATAATCGTATGGATTTGGTAGGTACCGGGAAAGAGCTATACTATCTTACCATGACCAAATAGATCGTGTCTTATCTGAAGGGAAAGTCAAGTGCTCCGTAACCGGCGAGCGTGTATAAGACGAACTATGAGAGTGGGGGAAGCCAGTGAGGTATGTAAGGAAAGAACCTGTTGAAACTCTATACTCTCTGCCTACCCTGCAAGCGATGTGGCGTTATTATATAGATAGATAGAGATGGATTTGTATATACCTACAAATAAATAATAAGGTTCAATACGCATAGCACAAAGCTTATAATCGTGGCGATCCTTGGCGGCCTTTGAGGCCTAGATTTTGAAGTGGACCTTTTTCGGCTGGTGATTATTGACTAGTCTATATTTTCACTTCCAATCTAGATACTATTAAAGTATGGTAAAATAGATAAGCTTGACTTAAGTATGCATGGGAGCGATATGTGACCTTCGCATTGAACAAGTTCATAAATTATTGTAATTACGTATGCACCATTATCGCTAGCTGCCTTATATCTAATACGAGATTTGATAAAAGAATTGTTGATAACACTTGAGAATTAATAACGTTATCTAAAAATTATATTTGTAATATTGACTTTTATAACTCTAGTCAACACGTGAACAGCATGCTTAAAACAACTACAAAAGATCAAATTCTATTTACTATATAAAAACAAACTTTTGTAGTTTTTAAATAATATATATAGCATGACATGGTTTAATTTTTGATTTTCAAGAAATTTCTACAATATTTTTCTAAAATGTCTGTAACAAACAATGACAGTTATTTAAAACAAATGCCTTTTGAAGCTGCTATCGACAAAGCGGGTAAGTGTAAATTTAAACAAGGGTAAGTGCTCCAGGGAATGAACCCACCTCAGTGAATTGATGAACCGCATTTTTTTTCTAAAAATTAAGAAATCAGGCAATTTTTATGCAATGGAGTATTTTTTTTCCAAAAGCCAACTTTTTTTCCTATGTTATAGTAAAATTAAACTCGTACATCTATGATTCATTTTAATGTTGTAAGAATTTAAAGTTGTCGATGTTGAGATTGCAAAAAATAGTTCGAGATACTCCGGTAAGACACGACATCTTTGACTTAACTTTTTAGCCATGAAGTATTTGTGGTACAATTTTTATTGAATGTTGCAAAGGACAGTTGTCTAATACGTTTCAAATCAAATTAGTTGCAGCTTAACCAGTTTGTAGCGAATTTTTAGGTGTCTCAAGACTGGAACAAGATTTGCTCTAGCCCCAGTGAATGAACGGCCACAACGGCCTTATTAACAGCACTTTCTGCCACAACGGCCGTCAGTTCTACAAGTCACTACACAACAGTCCGCTCATTGCCACCAAAGAGAATAAAATCACTACGTATTGGCACTTAGGTTGGCAGTTTTGAAAAACTATATCGGTGAATTTAATTTTCCTGTGGATTTCTTCATATCCCATTTAGTCGCATAGAGAAATTCCAATCTTTGTTCTTTTATTAGCATCTGGGTTGTTTTGAGCCTTCTTATGACACCACTAGTTTACCTTGGGTCTACCATCAGCAACGATGGCACCTGCGAAATTGAAGTGCGAAGACGCATCGGAATAGCCAAAGGTGCTATGACTCGGCTTCAAAAGATTTGGAAGAACAGAGGAATCGGCCTTAAAACGAAAATCAGGCTAGTGTGGACCCTCGTCTTTTCTATTTTTCTCTATGGAGCTGAAACATGGACCCTTAAAGCAGCAGACCGGGGGCGTATCGATGCATTCGAAATATGGTACTGGAGGAGAATGTTAAGGATATCTTGGACTGCTCATCGAACTAACGTTCGATACTGAAACAGCTAAGAGTCACGACAAGACTCTCTACCATCTGCCTCAAGCGTATCTTAGAGCTCTTTGCCAGAAAAGCCAGAAAAGACGGTGACAACTTAGAGAAGCTCATGGTCACTGGGTAGTTCGATGGACAAATACCTCGAGACCGCAGCTGACCAGATTCGCACCACTCTGAACACTACAGTCTACAACAGGCTGCATATCGCCGAGGACAGGGGACAATGGCGAAACATCACAAGAGCAAGACTCCTGGGAGGTGGAGGTCACGACCCTCAGACATGAGGAATACGATTAGAGAAGGATGAGACCCCATTGTAAGAGACCACGTCTCAGTGTCATTATAATAACTCCAATTAAAGAGTTGTCTGGATACACTGGGGCATTTAGGATAAAATGTGACGTAACTTAGCTGGATCACTTTGCAAAGTTAGGTCTACCTAATTAAACTATTTGTCTTTGGTACACCCAATCGCCTACAACTTTGAGTGTTGAACCTTCAACCTACAAAAGAATGCGTATAACGTGAATGTTAGACATGATCTTCATATCCCTTAATTCTTTTCCATGTTCATTTTAGACCAATTAGTTGAGAAACTTTACTGAGATCATCTAGCATAGTGCCGAGGTCTCCCTCCGAGCCATATCACAATAGCATTGGCAAACTGAAGCTGAGAGATGTCCTTGTTTTTGATATTAATGCCGTTTCCTCTCCAATACAGTAGCTTCTAGACATCTTCCACAGCAGTGTAGAACAGTTTCAGAGATATTATATCTCCCACTCACAAACCTTGTTTAAAAAAAAAAATGGGTTTCGAGCTCTGATCTTGGAGACTGACTAACATGGTACCACTTAAGATTATTGATGAAAATTCCTAATATTATAAATGATTAAATTAATTATATATACAAATAACATCAGGAACTGATGACTGATTTTAATCCTGCTTACATTTTATGTTACCTACCAATTATAAGGTATAAATATAGTATTTTTTAATTTAGTCTAGGCATTTGAATATTAATAATAAATACATTTTCTTAAAAAAAAATACAAATTTTTAATGAATTATATATTATTAGGTTTAGAGCCATCATTACACGTGAAATGCTTTCAACTATTACAAACTTTTTTTTTTTGAAAATAACTTTTGTTTCTGTTTTATATTTATCATAGGTTTATAAAGGTTTTGTGTACTTAATTTTCAAAGGTTTGTTAATTTTATTATTTATTACCTTTTGCAGCAAATGAAAAATATTCAAAATTATGTTAATTTACTGGTTTCATCATGTTCATTTACTGGTGAATTTAGTTCATTTATAGGGGCCAATTTGTATTTAACGCCGAATAAATAAAAAAAAAAGTTTTTTTTTACTAAAATATAAATTTAAACTGTATCCCATAACGGTAACACACTGAAAAGTTATTTAAAGTTTGAAAAATTCTTAAGGTTTCATTCACTGGAGCACTTACCCTATAGATATTATATCATTCAGGTACAGAACAAGAAATTTAATATATTTTTAATTGTTAACCATTTTGGAAACAAGCACTCAACAAATCCACAATACCAAAATCATATCAAAACACCATATCATCACATCATAACTATTGTTTTATTTAAGTTTTTTAATATAAATTGATCAGCGATCGATAGAATTCGTATGGGAAAAATCACGAATATTAAAAAATTGTGGAACACAAGTTGTTCAGACTGATGAATATTGCAAGAACTCTCAGCATGATACCCTAATTTCAGGTCACTTAATATATACAACGATTTAGAGACTTAATATATACCAGTGCATCCTTACCTACTAGAATAGACGAGCATAGATATTTTCTATGATCTACGCCAGAGTTACCTTCACTCCGTTTTTATACCTTCATGCCCGCTCTAACCCTCGAGTCAAGGAAACCGGCTGACCTAAAGACCCTTGATTTCCAGGTTTCGGCATGTACAGCTACCTAATGACATGTGTCGTTGGTGTAGCGATCATCTCTTTCGCGTGTGTAGCCTTCGGGTCCAACATGATCGTGCCGACGAGCGCCTGCGAACTCCAGACCACCGTCAGCCAGCAGGGTCTGCTTGCTGCGGGGCCTGTAGTCAGTAACTACATATACATACACCTTATATCATTTAACCAACTCCAATGGATGAATTGACGATGGCTTAGTACAGTGGTTAAGAACTTGGGCCGCTCCGATCTGAATGACCTGGTTGAACAGTCGCAGGTTCGATCCCCGTACAGTACAAATATTTGTGTCGGTTTAGGTGTTGGTGTATGAGAATTTCATGTTTCACAAACACGAAACAGGAATAATTCCTAGTGGGTTTTTAAAATGAAAATAAAAGAAACTATCGACGGTATCAGTAAAAAGGGGATTTTTCAGAGAAGGAAATGTTATTCTTTTTAAGTGTGCAAATAGTTTTAAATATTGTAATGACTAATCTTTGATCGATGTTAGTTTAGACAAGTCAATTTTTTTTTTGTCAATATTTAATAATGTTTTTACCACACTTAAAAAAATTAATAGTTTTTGCTTGGTGTTTGCTGTCTCCTGAAAGAACACCTTTATTGAATTACATACGAATTACTTAATGAACAAAGACAAAACTCACTTTATTACTCAGGTACACAGATAAACACAATCGGAACATGTGTAACTGTCACGTCCGTTTCCGAGGACAATAATTATGAGTATTTTTACACATACGAGTAATACAAGGGTCCCATTACATCCTTTTAAACGGAACCAAAAAACTGCAATCTTGCCTTACGGTCCTACCAAGTGTCTGATTCAAATTACGATTCCGAAATCGGAACAAATAGAAATCTCATAAGCTTCTTACACCAGGCTCGATGCTCGGTGGCGTCGTGTGGGGCTACCTGGCTGACTCGAGAGGCCGCAAGCCAATGCTCCTGTGCTCCCTCCTAGGAGGAGCTATCCTGAATCTAGTGGCCAGCATCTCCGTCAATTGGATCATGCTGATGACTTTGCAGTTCATAGCCTCACTATTGTGAGTACCTTTATATCAGATAGCTTTACTGATTACGAAATCTGATTATTAGCATTTAATCAACACAGAGTGGTCTACCTAATCTGTAATATACCAATTTTATTATCAGTAATAAAATACTTGTATTGTTATATTGTTTGCAAGGAAAGATACCTACCCCCATGTTGTCTTATGTGAACGTTGTTTGTGTGCAACGAAACGCGTCGCACACAAACAGCAAATAGAACAACGGGTCACTGAGTACATGAGTAAAGTAAGGTAATATCGAATACCAAATGCAGAACAAAATCTTAAATTACATTCTTCTTACATTACATTCACATGTCCGCAAGACGGTCCTTTTATATATATATCATTAATCTTGACACCTGGTGGAATAAGCAGAGGGTACAGATTTTTTTAAGCTCAATACATGTCGCTGCCGTGAGTGGCGGATTCGGAAAAATTATATCGCATTTGCCACCTGTTGATTAGCAAACACCACACGGGAATATTAGTATTCCAATCCCTTTAAATGTATGTTCGTGATTAAATTTAGCATCACCCAACAGCCTAAGAGAATATTACTATAAACTCTGAATTGCTACTAAATAATCTACGTCTATCTGTTCCAGTGCCTCCGGCCTGTACTCTATGTCCATGTCACTCCTGAGTGAGAGCGTGCCGATGGCAAAAAGAAATCTAGTAGTACTCCTCGTCTCAAGCATCTTTCTGCTATCACAGGGAATCATGTCTCGTGAGTAATAATTACTTTAAAAGTTTTTTGGATCAGATGTCTGGATTATATACTCCATTTCAGCCTTCATCGGCACCCACTGCTTGTTCTCACTGACCTTGTTAATGGCCTCACTCCTTTAGTATAAGGATACCACATATAGGATCAGACCTTACTTGCCCCCTGGCCCGTGCAGAGCTCCATTGCAAGACACCCAGTTTATACCTTCCCTATAGGCCTGCTAAAGCCGAGGCCTGTTCCTTTTTAGGCGCCCTTGAATAAGTTGCCCCTTTTACTCTTACGAGTGCAGTGTCTGCAGCGTTCTGCTTCTTGTCTATTGAACCTGTAGTTATAAAACCCCTACCAACGGTATACTCATTCATACACCCATAAAATATCTGGATAGTGTCGCCATTCTTAGAAAACATTCAATAAATATATATCCTCAGAAAAGTGTCATAGTTTTCTGGACCATGGAGGTTTCCTCAGTTGTATCCTCGCCGATAGCGAGTAATTATCGCACAGAGATTAACCTAGATTATTACTACAAAATATCTATATTACACTGTGCTATTACTAACCTTTATCGGAATTGCACACTAATTGCATCGTTTGCCGAATACTGTAGCTAGGCCTCCCACACTTAGATCATCAAAATATTGTAATATTTTTCAGTGCTGGCCATCCCAATAATTCCGCTGCCTTTTTCCTACCATCTCCCTACCCTGGGCATCTACTGGAACTCGTGGCGAACTCTGATGGTGGTGTACTCTCTGCCTAGCATCCTCACTACGATCTGCCTGTTCTTCATGCAGGAGAGCCCAAAGTTCGTATACTCGAAGGGCGACACAGTCCAGGCTTTGGAAATCCTGAGGACTATACATAGAGTCAATAACTGGAGATCTAAAGGGGAGTTGGAGGTAAATATTGCCTGTGATTAAAATAGCTGTTTTTAAATTTTGTAAATTTATACCTAACCTCAACGCATTTGACTATTTTTATTATATTATATGGGGTTTTAATTTAACAAGAAACTTAAATACGTGGAATGGAAACCATTTCTGTATTTTTAGTTCCTCTTATCCTGACTTCGGAATCAAACAAGATTCGCCAGCCAAGGTGCCCAAACAAGACTGCTGAAGATGGCAATGTACGGTCCGCAACGTAAGTCGCCTCACATCCTCAGTGTTTCAAATTGCTTGCACATTTTTGTTTTATCGCAAATCAATTATTTAGTTGATATAATTTATATATTTGATGTTGTGATTTATATGTTGTTAATAATTTAGTCTTGACAATATTCCCCAACGTTTGTAAAATAAAGAGTATTACTGAATTGTAAAACTGAGGATGTTAAGCGACTTACGGTACTGACTGTCCTACCAATTAAGTTTCTATATTTCAGGTGTTTGGCATCATAAAAGAAGAAACGGGGTTAAAAGAAGACGTAAAGACGTCTATCAAAGAGCAAATACAGCCGATGTTCAAAGCGCCGCTGTTGAAATACACCATTATCATGACCACACTTTATGTATTCCAACAGTAAGTGCAACAATGTACTTAATATCTGATTTTGTCAATTATTTATACGGTATTCAGTATCGAACTTATACGTAAGGCCTTTTATAAATCATGTAAAACACTTTGGAGTTGTCGTTCCTGCCTCACGATTTCTGCAATGTTCTGCTAATGTGTAGCTGTGTAATAGGTATAGCTGTATAGTTAAACACAGTTATCGATTCCGAAAGATAGTCGATCACCATTGTCTAGCGTAGGCGGATAGTCTAAATAACGATGTGTATAACAATTAGGGATTGCAATCCAGCAATGTGGGATCCCGTAATCCAGCGGGATCCAGCATAATTTTAAGAACTGTGGGATCCCGTAACTGCCAGCTGATTTGCGGGATCCTGCGGGCCAATTAAGCGAAAACACCGCTGGATTGTAAACAGTGCTGGATTGCAATCCTTAATAACAATAGAACTAGCAAACTAACAAAACATTGCGCGCTTGCACTAATGATTAGGAGAAGGAAAGGGGCGGCCTGCTTCTTCATGGACTGAATGATCCATACGCGTATGGATTATTCGGCGTTTTACTAAGCTAGAGTTATCCCTGTAACTTAGTGAAACACTAGACTGAATCAAACGGCTAACGGTAGATCTTTATTGACACCTCTTTCTCGGTCTTCTTCATTTTGTTTACTCTATCTGAATGTAGTGTGGTCAATTATGTGGTTAAGTGCATATGGCGTAAGAGGGGGAGGCTTTTGCTCTGTAGTGCAATTGATCTTGATTGAAGATTTTTTTTCCCCGCTTCACCAAGAACTTGAAGAAGACGTTATGCAATGTTGCAGGATAGGATCATTCTTAGTATGGCTGCCGAGAATTGCAGACCAGTTAGTTCGTGTCCTGGAAACTGGCGAAGGGTCCGATCAGACTATGTGCGAAATACTGGCCAGTAGCTCAGATCTACCTGTCGATGTAAGTCCAATTGATGAACCAATTGACATGGATACTAGTTTCTACCCGCGACTTCATCCGCGTTTACTTTAGACAGGAACCTAACATTTTTCCGGAATATAACGTATCCTATTTGTTAATCCAGGCAGAAATGGGCACAATGTAATTAGAATAATGATTACAATTAAACTTTGAAATATTCAATCATGATTCAAGATAAAAAGTGTGATCGTAAACGTTGAAGATTACTCAACTTAGTTGTAATCCATCTATATAATCACGCCAAATCCCTTGCGGGGTAAACAGAAATTACAGCGTTCCAACAGGTTCTTTTCTTACATACCTCTCTGGCTTCCTCCACTCTCATAGTTCGTATCATACGCGCTCGCTGGTTACGGAGACTCTTGACTTGGCCTTAAGATAAGACTCGGTCTATTTGGTCATGGTAGGTTAGTCTAGGTCTTTCCCGGTATCTACATCCTTCCACTTTCGCATTGTATATCTGCTTTGTCATTCTTTCTTCTGACATTCTTTCTATATGGCGAAACCAACGGAGCATACCCTTTCTCTTTTCTACACCGATACTACCTTTCATACCTACTCGCTTTCTTACTACGCTGTTGCGAATACGGTCGGTCAGCTTCACTCCGCACATCTTCCGGAGAGCTCGCATTTCCACCGCATTTATCCTACTTTCATCCTCCTTCTCCTTTATACCCAGCTCTCGCTGCCATATAACAGCGTTGGGACAAGCACTCCGTTGGCTTTAGCTGGTACTTAAGCCAAAAGGCGCAGCCAAGTAGCTTTCCCATCGCACCATTCACTCTGTTCCCATCTTTACTGAAGACGCATCGAAGATTTACAAACTCATTCATTTGCTCCACATGGTTACCAATCCAACCATCCTTGCATTGTTTCTTCCCGTTCAAAAACCACAATCTTGGTTTTCTTTACATTCAAAGTCGTCTCTCAATACTGTAACTAGTGTTTGCAGATCAGTGGCTGTTGGCGCTATTAAAACCGTGTCATCTGCAAGTAGTGGATAGTTTACCACTAGGTCAGCCATTTGTAGACCTTCATTTTCACTCAAATCACTTTTATTCAAATATATTATAAACAGCGGTCAACACGCAACCCAGCTTGATGGCGATTTCAACGTTAAACCAGGGTGACATGTTACTACCCACCCGTACGCATGTCTTGTTGTGCACATACGTGGACTGGACGGTTCACAACAGAGTGCCATTTATACCATACTCTGGTAAAATTTCCCAAAGTCTCTTTCGCATAACACGGTCAAACACCTTCTCCAGATCCATAAAACCGCAGGAAACCTTCCGGCCTACTGCAAGATGCTTCTCTACGATGTTGCGGAGGAAGAAAACTTGATCGTCGCTCAACATTCCATGGGACTTCTCGCGCATTCTCCGTTCAATAATATCATATCAATAATGTAACCATACACCTTGGCTGCCAAGCTGATCAAACTGATGGCTTTGTAATTAGCGCAGTCATATTGTGAGCCCTTGCTTTTGCACAAGGGTACTATGACTGCGCGGTGCCGGTAGGGACTCTACCGGTCCTCAAGCAAAGATTTGTAAGGACCCGAAAGGCGTCCCGGACGCAAGTTCATCTCGGCAGATATCATGTCTATTCCCGCAGCTTTACCATTTTTCATACTTCCTATCGGCCATTCAACTACTTCTATAGCTATGTCCTCTGTTGATTTTGGGCCGCCAACTCGCCTATAGGCTCGTCTGTGGCACCAGTATCCGAGTATCCCCATACATTTCTCCCAAATATTTACTCCACCGGTTAAGCACAACTTGTGTGTCTGCAAGAATGACACTATCCTTAAATTTTAGATTTTACACTTTCCATTCTGGAGCCTGACGAATCACCTCGTCCTTTCTGACCTTGCTTCAAAAGAGTTTAGTGTTGTTCTCGAAGTTCTTCGCCAGCCTCTCCTGCTCAATCACACTAGCTCTTTCACGCTTTTCTTTCCCTAAAGTTATAGTGGCATTCTTGTATTACCGGTATATTTCTTTCTTAAACTCTGTCATGCTGGCATTCAGATTCAAAGAATAAACATCGTCCTGCCACGCTTTCTTCTTACTTTTTACGGAGCTTTGCGTATCCCACGATGCATCATCTTTTGCTGTACTGTACTTCTTTGAGTAACCACATAAGTCTTTCGCGGATTCTACCAAACTCTCTTTCAGGCTATTTCAGCATTCATCTATATTTGCGTCCGTAGCACCTGCTGTCAAAAGCTTGCCCCGGATTTTATTTTCATACATTCTCCTCACGCTCTCATCTTGCAACTTTTCAATCTTTATTCTTTCATGGTCTTCGAAGGGGATACGCTCTCGCCAGTGCCTCCCAGCTAGATCCAGAACTTCCCTGACATTATCCCAAAACTTCTCAAGGTCCTGGGGTGTCGACAAGCTTACGGAAGCATCTGCTGCGACCAAAAATACTCTAGTGACACCTAGTTTTACTCGGACCCAGAGAAGTTTCGCATCGTTCAGGCCATAGTCTCTTACTCCTACTTAGGCCAGGCGATGGGACAGCAAGATACCCACCCCCATGCTGGCTCGATCGCTCTGCGGTACCCTAGACCACAAAACCATCATGCCATCAGGAAGATCACAGGTTTCACTGCTCCTTCGCTTAGTCTCTGTTACACACAGAGCATCTAGGCGTCTCTCTTTCATGACGTCGATAACTTCAGGCATCTTATTTTCCATAGCAACCCTTACATTTCAAGTGCCAATTCGGCACTCTGCACCCCACGACTCACTTGATCGGGCCTGGCGTGTTAGGTTGCGGCCCCCATCGCCGCTTCCACCTGTGTTCGTACCGAAGGGGGCGGGCGGGTACGCATCGCCTCGGGGGGACGCCCTAGCCCGCACAGCGGTACCTCTTTAGATTGCAGCCATAATGACTAGCGGGGGACGCGACGAGCACGATCCCGCATGTTGTAATCGTTAATCATTAATACCCCATCACGCCTTTATTCCCAAAACGTGGGTGGTTTATCATTAACCTGATTACATTTTGCCCATCTCTGAAACCTATCTGTGTGCCGAATTTCATCCAAACTGGTCACCCGTTTTTGCCTGGTTGAGTAATAAATATACAAACTTTTACATCTATAATATTAGTAGGATTATTTTTTATTTATATGAATATTAGTATCGATTTCCTGAAGGTCATAGGTACTAATATTATTAATTCAAAATTAACCTTATCAATCAATTTTGTTACTTTTTTTACCTTTTCAAGAGATTTTGATAAAATTTGCTAAGGAAATATATTGCATTCTGGACATAGGCTACCTTTTTGTCTCATAAAAATAAACGCAGATGAAGTTGCAGGTAACAGCTTATAGAATATAACAAAACATAATTAAAATATTTGAGAAGCGACTTTTCAAAAAGTACTTACCTAATTCCTGTTTTGGAAAAAGTATCTTTTAATATTGCAAATAGAAGTTAGAATCAAATAGTATCCTAAACTAACTTCGGCCCAAGCATCACTTAGGGTCGCTGAAATTGACTTCTTTTAAAGTATGACTTATTTCTGTAGACCTCTCCATTGATTAGAGCTTTTATATGTTCTAAAGAAAAGTGTACGGTTAAAGTGTTTTATGAAAAGTTATTCTTCATTCATCGAGTCTCAGACGAGACGAAACTTTCCTAATAATAACTCAATATTGTTTCGGCTGGCTCGATGGGTCTATTAGAATCATGCCATATTTGCACAAAGAGATATACTACTTACCTACTCTCTGCCTATCCGGTAAGAGATATGGCGTGATTGTTTAGATAGATAGATATATCTAAGCTATATATGGTTGCTACTAATTTCTTTGAACCTGACACAAGCTTTAACAATCAACGAAATGAAACGTCAGAACCATGATTCCATTTGAGCATTATATAACTAAAGACAGAAAAATTGGATGTGTCAGATGAAGGTAAATCTAACGATAACTTTTGCAGGAGGAAGGCGTACCCTGTGCTTTGAATGTGACATCGCTATTATTAGTGTTAGTCGTGGTTGCGATGCAGTCAATATTCAATGGAGCTATCAGTACGGTAAGGCAAATTATAAGATGTTACAGATATAAAGTTCTGATTATAATAATAATAATATTAGCCTACACTGCCCACTGCTGGGCAAAGGCCTTCTCTCACAAATCGAGGTGAGAGAGATTAGGTCATACTCCACCACGCAGATCCAGTGCGGATTGGTCGTGGCAGGTCTAAGGCAGGTATAACGCTCCCAACTTGGCTTAACGTGCTAACCGGGACTAAGAGATTAACGTGTCTTCCGAAGGAGACGCTCGAATATGAAATGCCGCATACAGTCCCCCATCTCAGGCTAACCAAGTCGAACGCTGCTTAACCTTGGTGGTCGCTAAGAACACCGTGGTCGCACAGCGCTACGAACACCTATATAAAGTTCTAAGGTAATAAAATCATTCACATTCATTCGAATGATGGCAAGAACGCTAGCTGCATTTTCTTACTAAACAGACACACTTCCTTACGGACGAACGATTTAGTCCAGTACCTAGTTAAGAGCTAAAGCCGCTCCGTCCACTGCGTCTAATAGTAGTGTATTTGATTCCCGTATGGGACAAATCTTTGTATGACCCACTTATATTTGTTGCGGTCTGGGTATTTGTGTATGTGAATTTTCATGTTTGTAAACGCACCCACGACAAAGGAATACATTGTAGTGTGGGGCTGCGTTTTTATTAAAAAAAGAAAAACTAAACTTAGCAGCAAAGAACCACCACACATTATTCTCTAGTGTTCCACACTAGAGAAAGGTAACGATGGTATCAATCGACACGGTCTGATGGCGATATTCATGGTGTTTTCTAGATAGATAAATCTCAACCACATCCAGCAGAAAGCGCGTAAATGTTCCCACAGGGTTATATAGATTAAACGAACTTTGGACCCCTTAATCAAAGGGATATAACACAAGGTTACTTAGAACTATGCAGAGACATCAACATCTTGAAAGTTTGTAATTGTACGAGTATAACTTTAATTTAACCGTCGATCTTCGTCTTAACAAATTAATAAAGCGACCTGAAATTCGCAACGATAGGTCACCTTGTCAAAATAATTCGCTATCGATTACGGCAAGAGAATAGAAACAAACCGCTTGCCACACAGTAAGCAGTGCCCGAGCAAAAGCCTTTCATAAATCGAGATGAGACTTTATCTTAACTACTCTTGCTTATTTCAGGTGGTCAACAAAGTTGGTCGACGAAACTTAGTGATGCTGATAACTAGTTTATGTGGAGTGAGCGGTATTCTCGTGAACCTGGTGCCAAATGCTATCGGCAGCATGGTGTTGTTCGCCATCATGTTGTTGGGCATCGTCGTGGTGGGGCTGTACACAGCCATCCTTGTGTCTCTGTTCCCTACGAACTTGAGGTGAGAAGGAAAGTTTCTGGAACATCTTTCTACTTGATGTAACTGCCTCGTAAAATCACGTGTTTTCAGGATTGAGTAATCGTGTTAGAGAGTTCACAACCGAGCGACGACTTTGTATCGACGGCTGTCTATATATGCCTTGACAACTTCACCCAAAAAAGGACGAGTGTGCACTCCAGCCAAAATGGCAAGGGGCAACTCACTCAAGGGCGCCTTAAGGAGGCGCGGCTTCGGCTTGGGCAGTCGCTAGGGGGGAGGGCGTATAGTAGGTGATTCGCCGTGGTGCTCTGCACCGGCCGGCGGGCAAGGGTTCTTCGGCTTGGGCTGTCGCTATGGGGGAGGGCGAGCTGAAAGCGGGTATAAGGACATATCGGTTCGGGTGCTCGAATATCCTCGTATATATACTCGTAGGTTTGTCGCATGACGTAGAACAACGGGTAAGGTGTTATGTTGGCTACATAGATGACTTGTTTTGATGTAACTTTACGTGTGTTGTTTAGTCTTAGGATTGCAAGCTGTGATCTTCTGTAGGTGAAGGAGTACACTTCCCAAAAATTATATCATGCTTAATATATCGACTTGTGTACATTTTTCGAAATTAATAAATAAACGTAACACTACGCGGCGTTATATCGCTGGCCACCACAGTTTTTGTGTGTGGGTGTGTAGGTGAATGATCTACGCTGTTGGCCGCGGGGCCTTTACAGCTTCACCGAACAAGAGGACAAGCGTGCAACGACTACGCTCGAGCCAGAAGGGCAAGGGGCCAACTAGCAAGGGCGCCTTAAGGAGAAACGGCCTTGGCTTGGACAGTCGCTATGGTGAAGGGCTTATACTAGTAGTAGTAGTAGTACACTTTATTGTACACCAGCAAAACATTAAATTACAAACAATTTATAAACAGTAAATAAGTACAAATGGCGGCCTTATTGCTGAAAGCAATTTCTTCGAGGCAACCGTTGGGAAAATAACAAATAACGATAGAAAGGGGCAGTTAGTGGCGTACATTATTAATGATATACAATACATACACATATATATATATATACACATAACAATACATACACAATTATATACCTGATTATGTAAATATACACACATATTATAATTTAATCTATTACATATTATAGCTAAACACTGAAAAAGATTATATAAAAAAAAAATAAAAAAATGCAAACAGTTAAATTATGGATAAGTAGTGATGCTTAACCATTGCTTGCTTGGTGTCTCGCTGTGGTGCTCTGCACCGGCTGGCGGGCAAGGGATTCTTCGACATCGCCGGCGACGTCGGTGTCTGATCCTGTGAGCGGTATCTGTATCCGAAAGAAGGGATATAAGGGAATCGGGAGGGTGAGTGAGAACATGCCGCGGACGGCGGTAGGAGGGGAGCTAGGTTCGTAGTTGGCAGCGGCTACAATTAGCGGATTTCTATGATTGGACGCGTTCGCGAAATATCGGGTTGTCGCCTTTTTAATAAAGGCGCGAATAGGTTCAAGGCCGAGATCGGAATGGAGAACCCACCACAGTTGTCAGCAAACTGCAGAATGACCACCTGTGTAATAAATACTGTATTACACAGGTATTATTAAGCACTATGCTCATTTTAAAAGACTTCGTTTCACTAACAGACCGAAATAAATAAATATCTGGTGATGTCTGGTGGTCTGTTGCGAAATTCGACCCTACTAGTTCGAGTTCGGTGAGCGGACCAAGCTCAACACGGTTAATCAATCTATCTATATCTTCTATACATATAATATATAATAATCTATCTATACATCTATCTATACTACATATAATAAAATTGTAACCGAGCCGAATCTGTACATTGAATATTTTCTGCAAATTTTAATTGAGGGTGTACCTCAATTAAAATTTGCAGAAAATATTCAATGTACAGATGATTCCTTATCGATGTAGAGGCCGAAACAATATTTTTTGGAATTATTGTCTCTTTGTGTTTCAATCACGCAAACACTACCGAACAGATTTCAATGAAACTTGGTATGGTAATAACATATACTCTAACTTAAAATCTAAGATACTTTTCATCCCGGAAAATTCAAGCAATCCCGTATTATTGCGGGATAAGTCATAAAACTTAATACTTTAATGATGGTTAGTCGCGAGCTGCAATGTTACTTTAAAATGTGTGATTTCGCCTACTAATATTGAACTCGGGTTCGTCTTCTATCTATCTTCTATACATATAATAAAATTGTAACCGAACCGAATCTGTACATTGAATATTTTCTGAAAATTTTTATTGAGGTAATAACTTAAAATCTAAGATACTTTTCATTCCGGAAAATTCAAGCAATCCCGTATTATTGCGGGATAAGCCATAAAACTTATTATTTTAATGATGGTTAGTCGCGAGCTGCAATTTTTACGTAATAATGTGTGATTTCGCCTACTAATATTGCACTCGGGTTCATCTCCTTACGAAGTAACTCTTCTATCTTTCTTCTATACATCTATCCATCTATATCTATAAATTCGGAAAGTAAATAGATTTTATCCAGGGGAAGGACATACATAGACTATCTGTTATCTCAAAATAAAAACTTAGGAGTGTAAAATACACGCCAAAATAACGCGAACGAAGTTGCGGGTACAGCTAGTCTCAAAATAAAAACTTAGGAGTGTAAAATACACGCCAAAATAACGCGAACGAAATTGCGGGTACAGCTAGTTGAAATATAAAATCATACATGTATTTATCTGTTTTCAGAGTGTTCGCCATCGCTTTTTCAATGTCCTTCGGACGTTTAGGCGTCTTCGCATCTATTCAAATTCTCAATGCCCTACTGGAGAGCTACTGCGATGTTGGATTCTACATCTACTCGACTCTTTTTGCTTGTGAGTATTACTTCCATTAAATTAAGTATTCCACATCGATCAAATATACCTATATTGTATTATATGCTGCCAACGTGTATCTACCTATACACGTTCGCAGCACGAAATATGGCACAACCAAAAGGCTGGCAAAAGTGGACGGTACTAAATCATTGACAGGCTTCCGCTTTTTTGCAAATACTTCTTTAAGTAATACAAGTAAGGTACAATATGTTTATATCTTAATTAATGTATGTTTATATCATAACTAAAGCTACTCACTTGGAATCGGGGCCGTTTATAGTGTAACTTTTGAACGGGACTGTGTATCTTGATATATCGATGGTGTCCCTTCCGCATTGAAATCGACGGCGATGTGTTGATGACAAGATTTCTGACAAGATGATGTTATCCCCTGGTAACGGGGCGGGTCTAGTATGGGATTAGGTTCCCGTCCCACCTCGGTGTTCAGGGCGGGAGCTGCGGCCGAGAAAGCGAATCTGGTGAAGCGGTAAATATGCTGCCATCAATACATACCTATTTGTGCTGTTTGCCGTGGAAATGTTAGGCCTATGAAGTTCAGCTTAAAAAAGTTTGTTAATGAAATAACACCCGAACTGGTAGCCTCCTCAACTGACAAGAGATTTAAGGTGTATCCTAAGCCCTTATACAAATAAGCAAGTGTCAGACTACATTTCCCAAGCGGCGGTGGCTCTGTGTACACCCACTTTTCGACCAACGAGTGTGTGTGATTACAATTGTGTGTGATTATAATTATTGTAGGTATTATTAATCTATCTAACCAGTGTTACTTATCTCATCATGGAAATGAATGTTCGGAAGCTAATCCGTGGTTATTTGTTTTTGTTTCAGCTTCGGCACTAATAGCCCTGGTATTGCCAGACGACCGTCATATTAAAGCCCCCAACCCCTCGTTATTACCGAAGAAAGAAGATGACAATAGTGATCGACAAATAATGTCTAGCCTATAAATAAAATTATCATCCCTATTGCCTTATTGTATCTTTCCAATCGAAGTAAATCGGTTTGATATTAGCTAAAAAGACGATAAGTAGCGAAAAGTGAAAATTGCGAAATAAAATAATTTGCAGCAACAAAAAGTGTAGCTTAGAATTTTTCCTTTTTAAAGTGAAACTTTTATTAGATCGTTACAAACTTTTTGGTCTGTGTGTTGCATGTCGCGTGACGGTCGGTGGCCGACCGTCACGCGACATGCCCGACCGTCAAGCCACATGCAACGCGCTCGCCAGAGCAGCCAAGGCCAATATGTCTCACTTTTACCGTGGTTTCATAAAACCACACAAGGATTTTTTTTTTAATATACCTATATATCATCACGCCAGATTCCTGGTAGGGTAGGCAGAGAGTACAGAATTGCAACAGGTTCTTTCCTTAGATACCTCTCTGGCTTCCTCCACTCCCATAGTTAGTTTCATACACGCTCGCCGGTTACTTGACTTGACTTGTCCTTCAGATAAGACTCAGTTTTTTCGGTCATGATAAGATAGTCTAGGTCTTCCCCAGTACCTACATCCTTTCACTTTCGCATTGTATATCTGTTTTGTCATTCTTTTTTCTGACATAAGAATCTCTAGAAAGATCTACATGCTCGAGCCAACGGAGCATAACCTCCCATCTTTACAGCGATACTATCTTTCACACCTACTTGTTCTCTTACTACACTGTTGCGAATACGCACATCTTCCTCAGAGCTCGCATTTTACCGCATTTATCCTACTTTCATTCCTCTTACATATTAAGCTCTCGCTGCCATATAGCAGCGTTGGGTCACGCAGTCCGTTATGAATGGCCAGTTGCGCCTTTTGGCTTAAGTGCAGGCTCCCATGAACATTGTATTTCCCATTCTTACTGAAGGCGGAATCCAAGATTTACAAACTCATTCTCTTGTTCCAACACATCCTTGCATTCGTTCTGATTTCTTCCCGTTCAAAAACCATAATCTCGGTTTCTTTACATTCAAAGATAAACCATTGTACATGCAGTCGTTATCAAACCGTTGTTTATTAGCGTCATCTGCATATAGTAGATGGTTTACCACTAGGTCACCCATTTGTACACCTTCAATAATTGCTTTCAGTCTTTGAAGACTTTTACCCAAATATATTATAAACAGTCTAGCGGATAACATGCAACTCTCTTTGGCGCCCATTTCAACGTCAAACCAGGGTGACATGTTACCACCCACCCGTACGCATGCCTTGCCGTCAGAGTTGGGCGCAATCAACTACTTTTTAATCAGATTAATAAACTGATTGAAAGTTATCATGATTACATCAATCTTGATTACTTTTAATCCTGATTACATTCAATTTAGATTACATGTAATCATTAATTTTGATTACAGTATTCAGTAATCAAAATAACATGATTACTTATAATTAAGTTTATTGTTATTTTATTCTAAAAAAGTCAACTCCCGCATTACGAAAAATTCCGTCATATTCGGGGAACTTTACAAGCAATAAAACAACGGACATAAAGAACACTCACACTCAGAACAACTGCTTTATTGTAAGTAAATCCGAAAAGGATTTGTGTGTGCTCAAACGAATATTTAGGGAGACCTGAAGACTTACAACACAACAATTGCACGGCGGCACAAACCGACTGACGTTATCGTGTCATATATAAAATGGTTGACGGGACTTTTTAAGTAAAATGAATATTATTATGTATTTCACTTTTGAGGTTTCAAAATCTGCTGATTACCAATATGGCTTTAGTTTTGAAATCCAAGATGGTGGACGCGACTTTTGACATTAAATCAATATGGGTGTCTTTTTAGGATTTTAGGGGATGCCAATAATGAATATAGCGGCAAATTTGAAATCCAATATGGCAGATATATATATATATATATAACCCTTATTATATTTTGCTTTAAAAAAATTATGATATAAATCAAAAAGTAACAATGATTAGGATTACTTTCGGTAATCTGTAATCATGTTTGAAGATTACAAAATGTAATCGGTATCGTTAATCAGTAATTTGATTACATTTTGTCCATCTCTACAACAAATTATATTCTTCTTGCAAAAAAAAAAACGTGACGATAAAGATACTCACCGAGAGCCCTACGTCTCTTTCTAATTAGGGTGATGAAACATTAGTACGATTATGGACTTATTGACATCTAACTAATGTATAATTCTCGGACACTGTTTATCGCCGTAATTCTTTCTTTGCACGAATATGCCACATCTTCAATGACCTAATGTTATATCTTTACTAAAACAATTTTTTGTTTCAATTTGTCATTAACTTTTTTACACTAGCAGTACGGCTACTAAATGAAAAAAATTGTAGGGTTATTAATTAAATTAAAAGGTTTTTTTATAGTAAATACTATTAAAAATCATCATTACACTTTACTCCATGTAAGTTACTGAAAACCTTACAAATTTCCGAGTTTTACTATTTAGATCAGGGATACCTAAAGTGGTCGATACCCCAAGGATTCGATATCGGTTTCCCAGGTTTCGACATAAACGAAAACTGATTTTGGGGTTCGACGAGGACTAAAAATCGACCCCTATTAATTAACACAAGTTTTTATTTGAAACTTTAAAGATACTGTATAAGTTGCGTTACTTGTATTACAACTTGTAATAAGAATGACTAATATTTTAGAAGGAAGTATCATTGTTGTACTTTTAAAAAGTTAGTACTGGAATAAGTTCGTACAAGATGAAAAACTCCGCAAGTCAATAGGCGTGGACAAGTTCGCGCAAGATAATATGTTGGAGCGTACAGGTCTTACATGTGTGTATGAGTGATGTACGCTGTTGGCCGCGAGGCCTTTACAGCTTCACCGGACTTAAGGGCGAGCGTGCAACCACTACGCTCGAGCCAGAAGGGCAAGGGGCGATATACTCGAGGGCGCCTTGATCGTAGTCGGCGGCGGCTACGATTAACGGATTCGCATGGGTAGATGCGTTCGCGAAGTGTCGTGTTCTCGCCTTTTTAATATAGGCGCGAATAGGTTCGAGACCTAGATCGGAGTGGAGATCGACATTCCGTACGAACCAGGGGGCTCCTACGGCTTTACGGAGGAAGCGGTTTTGAACCATACAGGCACGTTTTGACATGCTCTGTATTTGACGCATATACGCGATATAACACGAACGAAATCATGATCAAGTTCAAGTCCAAACATGCTCATGATATTTTACTATATAACCAGCTTGCACTTAGGTTGAATGTTTATTTGCGTTTTGAAATTCGTTGAATTGAATGATAATACACTCCACTACCTATTTATTTCAAGAGATTACAAAGCTATGCATAGCTAAATAATGTGAATTAAACTAAAGTGATTGAAAAAGAATTTCCAAAATGCTTAGTTACCTACGCGCGTTAATAGCGTAACCATATATTTTTGGAGTATATGAAAAAGTAACAGGGTAAGTACCAGAAAACGTAATATTTATAGAAGTATTTTTTAAATTCTATCTATCTATCTAGATAGATAGATTTGACCGTGAGGTTATAGATATAACCTCACGCCAGATCCCTTGCGGGGTAGGCAGAGAGTACAGAGTTCCAACAGGTTCTTTCCTTACATACCTCTCTGGCTTCCTCGACTCTCATAGTTCGTCTCATACACGCTCGCCGGTTACGGAGACTCTTGACTTTTCCATCAGATAAGATTCGGTTTATTTGGTCGTGGTAAGATAGTCTAGGTCTTCCCCGGTACCTGCATCCTTCTACTTTCACATTGTATATCTGTTTTGTCATTCTTTCCTCTGGCATTCTTTCTATATGCCCGAACCAACGGAGTATGCCCTTTCTCATCTTTACACCGATATTATCTTTCATACCTACTCGCTGTCTTACTACGCTATTGCTAATGCGGTCGGTCAGCTTCACTCCGCACATCTTCCGCAGAGCTCGCATTTCTACCGCATTTATCCTACTTTCATTCTCCTTCTTACATACCCAGCTCTCGCTACCATATAACAGCGTTGGGACAAGAACTCCGTTATGTATGGCCAGCTGCGCCTTATGGCTTAAGTGCCGGCTCCCGAGTAGCTTTCCCATCGCACCATTCACTCTGTTCCCTGCACTCACTCTTCTCTCTATGTCAGCGGTGTTTTTCCCATCCTTACTGAAGGCGCATCCAAGATATACAAACTCATTAACTTGCTCCAGCACATCGTTACCAACCACAGTCCTTACATTCGTTCTGGTTTCTTCCCTTTCAAAAACCATAATCTTGGTTTTCTTCACATTCAAGTGTAAGCCATTGATCATGCAGTCGTCTTTCATAACTGTGACTAGTGTTTGCAGATCAGTGGCTGTTGGCGCTATAAAAACCGCGTCATCTGCATAAAGTAGATGGTTTACCACTAAGTCACCCATTTGTACACCTTCATTCATCGCTTTCAGTCTTTGAAGACTTTTATCCAGATATATTATAAACAGTCTAGCGGACAACACGCAACCCTGCTTGACGCCGATTTTAACATCAAACCAGGGTGACCTGTTACCACCCACCCGTACGCATGCCTTGCAGTCCACATAAGTGGACTGGACGGCTCGCAACAGAGTGCCATCTATACCATACTCTGGCAAAATGTCCCAAAGTCTCTTTCGCACAACTCTGTCAAATGCCTTCTCCAGATCTAGAAAACCGCAGAAAACCTTCCGTCCCACTGCCAGATGCTTCTCTACGATGTTGCGGAGGGAGAAGACTTGATCCGAACATCCTCTTCCAGACCTGAAACCCCCTTGTGCCTCGCACAACATTCCATCGGACTTCACGCGCATTCTCCGTTCAATAATTTTACCGTACACCTTGGCTGCCAAGCTGATCAAACTGATGGTTCTGTAATTGGCGCAGTCATATTGTGAACCCTTGCCTTTATACAAGGGTACTATGACTGCGCGGCGCCAATCTGTAGGGACTCTACCGGTCCTCCAGCAAAGGTTTGCAAGGGCCTGGAAAGCGTCCCGGACACAAGTTCCACCATATTTTTTTTTTTTCTTTAAAAACGTAGTCCCACACTAGGATTTATTCCTGTGTCGTGGGTGCGTTTACAAACATGAAAATTCACATACACAAATACCCAGACCGAAACAAATAATTGTGGATTACACAAAGATTTGTCCCGTGCGGGACTCGACCCCGCGACTATTAGACGCAGTGGGCAGAGCGGCTTAAGCTCTTAACCACAGCGCTAAATCGTCCGTCATATTATCATATTCATATTTGATCATCTCGGCAGATATCATGTCTACTCCCGCAGCTTTACCGTTTTTCATACTTCTTATCGCCCATTCAACTTCTTTCATAGTGATGTCCTCCGTTAATTCTGGTGCCGCAATCTCGCCTTTGGGCACGTCTGCGGCATCAGCATCCGGGTCATCTCCATACATTTCTCCAAAATATTCACTCCACCGGTTTAGCACAGCTTGTGTGTCTGCAAGAATGTTACCATCTTTAGATTTTATCCTTTCCATTCTGGAGCCTGACGAATCACCTCGAGCCTTTCTCACCTTGCTCCAAAAGAGTTTGGTGTTGTTCTCGAAGTTCTTCGCCAGCCTCTCCTCCTCAATCATACTGGCTCTTTCACGCTTTTCTTTCACTAAAGTTTTAGTGGCATTCTTGCATTGCCGGTATATTTCTTTCCTCATCTCTGTCATACTGGCATTCAGGTTCAAAGAAGATACATAGTCCTGCCACGCTTTCTTCTTACTTTCTACGGAGCTTTTTAAATTCCTTCAGAAAAGTTGTTACCTAAAATTATAAATGTACATTTTTTGATTTCGTTTTTTTTACCTGATTGGCATCTACTACAAATTTTCTATACTACAGGGACTGTATCTAAGTTACCAATGAGTAAGTTTGTGAGCATACCTAAAAAAACAGTACCTAGGTGTGATAAAAATAAGCCCGTGTGCAAATTTAACAGTTTTATTATTGTTTTTTAAAGTAATTAATACTTATTAATTAATAAATATAATAAGTAATAATTTTTAAGTAATTTCTAGTTCCTAGGCGAAAGCCCTGGCCCTGTCGCACATCTACTTCCCTTGTTGTCCGTACTGTCTACGCGGTGCACCTGTAGAACTTCCTCTCGCATTCCATCCGCAATAGCATCTCACTGGACGCCTTCAAGAAGAGAACTAAAGAACATTTCCTGTCATCATGATTTTATTTATCGGTATATAGTATTATCATATATGTATTTGTATATATATTTATTTCTATATGTATATATTTAGTTATATCTATATATATAACAAGATCGGGTTAATTATACTATTTATAACTCAAGAACGGCTGGACCGATTTTAATGATATATGAATTTGTTGGGTTCGTCTCCGCCCCGAATAGCAGAATAACTATTTAAATATCGGTAAAAGCTGCCTCGTTAGTCTAGTGGCAGAGCGCATCGCTTTGTGAGCACGAGGTCCTGGGGTCAAATCCTAGGTCGGACAAGTGTAGTTTTTCTAGCGAAAACTTCCCTGTACGAGTCCGGAGTCTGGAATTGTGCCCGGTATATGGCAATAGGCTCGCCTCGTATTACATGGGACCTTACATCGTCGGCGAAACGTGGGTGTACTCAGTACACCTCTGCAACCCCTGCTTGGGGAATATAGGCGAGACGGCGTTAATACAAGTGAATAAAATAATAATTTGAAAACAAAAAATGACCGGCGCTCTTCTCGTGCAATTTCTCGATCTTCTTCAGTTGACTGATTTTTTTTTTTTTTTTTTTTCTTTTTTTAAAAAACGGAGCCCAACACTAGGATTTAATCCTGTGTCGTGGGTGCGTTTACAAACATGAAAATTCACATACACAAATACCCAGACCGGCACAAATAATTGTGGATCACACAAAGATTTGTCCCGTGCGGGACTCGAACCCGCGACTATTAGACGCAGTGGGCAGAGCGGCTTAAGCTCTTAACCACTGCGCTAAATCGTCGTCAAATTCGATTCGCAATGTTCTGAAGCCAAATTGCATTAAATCCAAAATCTTTGGCTGTGGTTCTCAAAAAGAGAAGAAGAACTGTAGCCTGTAGTATTATGCTATGTAAGCATTAATTGTATAAGAGTAATGTTAAACAGACATTAAACGATACTTGAAGCAAGCGGACGTGTTTGTCTCACTATCACCCAATACCACAAACGTACAACGCTATATGGCGACCCTGCCAGTCCTGGTACGCCTACTGCTATTTGATATTTATCATATAGTTTAATATGGATTAACTATGGGATCAAGTCAAACAAAGGAAGAGGTTGTCATAGCTCAGGCTGCTTCTGCAGGAGGAAACGATGCTAAGGCGACAGCTGAACATTTTAAAACAAATAATGTCTTATTGACCATAATTGCGTCGTGTATGTTGCTGGCGGTTCTGGTTGGAGTTGTCTGCCTATACAAGAAGTGTCACACGAAGTGGATGCGAAAGGAGTTCCAGCGAGAAGCCATGGAGCTTGTCCTGTCCCGGTTGAGCTACCGTCGGAGAGATGCCAGAGGCCCTGCTGACCCCGCTGCGGTATTATAGGTATTATAAAGTGTGTGAGTGACAGTGATAAGAGTAAGGTGCGAGTTTTAATAATGTTTTAGTATATAAGATACCTATTATTATTTTTTCAGAGAAACGTTTTATAATTTCGAAAGTATTTAGATTATTACTGTAGTCATTATAATGAATAAAATAACCAAGTAGAAATGAGTTAAGATTCCATTTTTTTTTTTGTTGATTATGGTAATAATATTAGAGTTATCAGACATTTACAATCAGTTAGAAAAACTTAGATTAAATATCAGTAAATTAGGTCCTAAGAGAAGAATATGAAGTAATTTTGAGAATATATTTTAGAGGCACAATCTTTATATAAAACTTTTCGAACTTATTTATGTTGCTTAGAGTCAAAAAGTTCTGATGAAATATTGATAAACTGTTGCAGTATTGACGAGGTGTATTGTAAAATTTTGAAGTTTGAGGAAGAATCTGTTTTGTCTAGTAGTGTTACAACGAAAGAAAACATGTCAGGTGAGAAATTTTCTTTAAAGACGGCTGTGAGCCTCTTGCCAAAGATGACTGGAGATCAAAGTGTTACTCAAGATTAAATTGAGGCTATCGAATTGTACGACTCAATGCTTGATGATGATGGTAAGAAGTTGCTAATAAATTTCGTATTAAAAAGTAGATTAACAAGTGGAGCGAAAATGCGGTTATCAAGTGCTTATACTACTGTTAGTTCGCTTTTAAAGGATATGCGTATTCATTTATTAACTAGGAAGTCCGACACTGCCTTACAGTCTAAATTGCAAAAAGCTAGACAAGGCGATAGGTCTGTAACCAAATTTGGAGAAGACATCGAAGAAATGTTTGTGGACTTAACCATTTCTCAGGCAAATGGTAATGACGAGGCTTATAGATTATTATGTCCTCTTAATGAAAAGAATGCCATTAAACGTTTTGCCGATGGGTTAAAAAGTCAAAGATTAGGCACAATTATTTCGGCTCGCAATTTATCTTCATTGAAGGATGCAATTCGTGTGGCGGAAGATGAATCTATTTCATCTACGGACTTTCAGGTAATGTCTTATGACAATAGAGTTGGACGAAATAATTATTCTTTTAGATTTCGTAGACCACAAGGTCACAGATTTTATAATATTTATAACTCTAATAATTCCACGTATAACAAGTCGATGGCGCAACAAAATACGGCTGCATCAGGAAGTTCGCGTCGAGGCCGCGGTGCTTCAGGTTACAGTAGGAATTACCGCAATTATGCGAATCGTCGACATGGTTATGGCGCAATTCGTTCTAATAATAGAACCTTGAACCATTTCACTACTAATAATTGTTGTTCATCTAGTGAAAATACTGTTCTAGAGCCTTCTAACGAGTTTTTTCGTCCCTAATCAAATTTTACCTTGCGATAGTATTAATTGGGTAAATTTAAGTCTAGATAATAATATACAGTTAGAATTTTTAGTAGATACGGGAGCCTCCTTATCAGCGATTAGCTATAATGTTTTAAATATGAAGAAATTAGATTTATATGAGTGTAGCTTAAGTATAAGAGGCATTGGTGGTAGTTTAAATGCAATAGGATATGTATTTTTGACGCTAAAATATAATAATATATTTTTTAAACATAAGTTCTATGTTTTTGAAGACCTACCTTGCAAAGCTATAGGTATATTAGGTCAAGATTTTATGAAAAATTATAGAAGCATCATAGATTATGAAACAGATACTATTTCGCTTAGAATAGGTGAAAATAAGATAATATTGCCTATGAATTATTATGATTATTCTTTGACAATCGGACCACGGTGTGAGGTAATTAAATATATACCGACACGTGTTAATTATGAGTGTGTTATTTCGCCTAAAGAAGATTGTGATGGTGTTTTTATAGCTAGTGTAGTTACTCAGCCGAAAAATGGAAAAGTTCCTATAAGACTTTTAAATACAACGTCAGAAGAAAAAACATTTAGTTTAAAAGATATTGAGATAGATAGATTAGACAACTATAATTTTTGTACATTTGAAAAATCGGATGTGAGAGTAGATAGAGTTAAGAAATTGTTTTCTTTACTCAAGTTAAATACATATTTAGGAAAAGAAGAGCAATTATCTATAGAGCAAATATGTGCGAAATATTCAGATATATTTCATTTACCAGGTGATAAACTCAGTGTTACAAATGTTTACGAACAGTCGATACATTTAAAAGATCACGTATCGCCTGTGTTTATAGAACCATATAGAATACCTTTTGCGCAAAAAGAGGAACTTAATAAACAGATCGATCAGATGTTAGAAGATGGGATAATAGAAAAAGCTAGTAGCGATTGGTCTAGTCCATTATTATTAATACCTAAAAAGTTGGATAGAAGCGGTAAACAACAATGGCGCGTAGTTGTCGATTATAGGCAATTAAATGAGCGCGTATGATAAATTCCCTCTCCCAAATATAACAGACATATTAGATTCGTTATCAGGTGCCATGTATTTCAGTCATTGTGATTTGAGTAAAAGTTTTTTTCAGTGTAATTTACAAAAAGAGTCACGAAAATATACGGCATTCACAACTGACAAAGGTCAATTTCAAATGTGTAGATTACCTATGGGATTGAAGATAAGCCCTTCAGCATTTAGTAGATTAATGACAGTTGCCATGTCAGGCCTTAATTATGATAAATGCATAATTTATTTAGATGACTTAATTATTTTTGGTAGAAATTTATCGGATCATAACAAAAATCTCATGCCAGTTTTCTCACGATTACGAAAGGTGAATTTAAAGATGAATCCATTAAAGTGCGAATTCTTAAAACGACAATTTTTATACCTAGGGCATGTAATATCAGAAGGCGGCATTTTACCCGAACCGGCTAAAGTCAGAGTCATCGAAAGTTATCCGATACCGACTTCGGCGGACGACGTCAAACGTTTTGTTGCATTTAGCAATTATTACAGGAAATTCATTCGAAACTTTGCTGAGATTGTTTTACCTTTGAATAAATTAAGTCGCAAAAACACTAAATTTGAATGGACTTTAGTTTGCCAAAATGCGTTTGATACTCTAAAAAGGTCATTGTCAAACGCACCAGTTTTAGACTACCCAAATTTTTTGCCAGAAAATGAATTAATTTTGCAAACTGATAGTTCAAATTATGCACGAGGATGTGTTTTAAGTAATTCAAATGGAAACCCAATTGCTTATGCTAGCAGACATTTGAATAAATCTGAGTTAAATTATGCAACTATTGAAAAAGAACATTTAGCGATTTTTTGGTCCGTAACACATTTTAGACCCTATTTATATGGTAGAAAATTTACAATTAAAACCGATCATAGACCACTGATATATTTGTTTAATATGTCAAACCCTTCAAGTCGCTTAACTAAATTTCGTTTAGCGTTGAAGGAATATGATTTCAAGGTAGAATACGTAAAAGGAAAGGAAAATGTAGTTGCAGACGCTTTATCGAGAATCGTTATTACATCTGACGAGTTGAAAGAAATGAATAGTAGATTAGTGTGCGTTTTAACTAGAGCACAAGCTAAAAAGAACAAAGCAAATAATAACCCTGATTTGACGAGTAAACTAGAGACTTCAACTGACGATAGGTCTGATCACCCTAAAGTTGTGGAAGTTCTCAAAATCCGATCCCAAAGTCCGATAGGACACGGATATAGAATTAATTATTTTACCGGACAATACGCTGCGCAGAATATTAAGGAAGATAGACAGTACTGATTTATGTTTTTCGAGGAATAGAAACTTAATTTTTAATAAGAGTAAAGGAAAAATATTTGCAAGCCAACATTCTTTATCGATAACTCACGAGATGATTTGTTAAAAGAAATGGCTAATTTATGCAAAGTTTTTAATATTACGGAAGTTGTTATAATAAGAACGCGTAAAAATAAAAATATTGTAAAATGGCTAGCTACGAATATACTGAAAAACAGAACATTAACTTTACCTAGGTTATGTATTGTAAAAGACGTTCAAAGAATTTATACAGAAGACGAAAAAAGGATTATAATGAATGATTTTCATTTATTACCTAGTAGTGGTCATGTAGGTATTAGAAGAATGGTTAATAACATAAGAAAATATTATTTTTGGCCTACTTTAGAAAAAGACGTTCGTTGCTATATTGAAAAATGCGATAAGTGCCAAAAACAAAAGTACACTAAAATTCATAAAGAACCATTAACAATTACAACAACAGCATCTTCTTCGTTCGATAAAATATTTTTGGATGTCATGGGTCCTTTAGATAGAGTTGACGAAGGATTTTGTTACATTCTTACTTTACAATGTGAACTGAGTAAATACGTAGAAGCAGACCCTTTAAAAACCAAAACAACGACAGAATTTGCGAAGAAGTTTACAGAGAATTTTATTTTACGTTATGGCTTAACAAGAGAAATAGCGAGTGATAGAGGTACCGAGTTCGTATCCAGTGTAAAGTCGGAAATGTGTAACATTTTAGGAACCAAGCAAATTATAGCAACTGCGTACCATCATGAAAGTATTGGATCATTAGAAAATACTCATAAAATGTTATGAGCCTACTTACGAATCCAAACCAATAATCATCCGTCATCGTGGAGTTCATGGCTACAGTATTGGTGCTTTTCTTTTAACACTTCAGTGCACCCTGAGACTAAATACACTCCTTATGAGTTAGTGTTTGGACAAGTATGTAGATTACCTAATAATTTATGCGATGCAGTGGAACCTTTATATAATTTTGATAACTATGCTTTGGAGTTTAAATATCGTATTCAAAAAGCCCAAAACGATGCAAAAAATAACTTGATTATGAGTAAAAATATTAGAAAACAAAAGTATGACAAAGCAATTAATCCAGTTATTTATGAATCAGGTGACCAACTGTTATTGAAAAACGAAACCGGTAATAAGTTAGATGAATTGTACTTAGGTCCTTACGTTGTAATTAAAGATTTACAACCGAATGTTATAATTATGGGTAAAAATAAACCTATGATTGTTCATAAAAATAGAACTAAGAAATATAAAATGTAATTTGTTTTTTTTTTGATGTTAGAAAAATGAAATGTACTGGTATGTAATTTTTTTTATTATTTTTGGGGGATGATGTAGCGTGTAGTATTATGCTATGTAAGCATTAATTGTATAAGAGTAATGTTAACCAGACATTAAACGATACTTGAAGCAAGCGGACGTGTTTGTCTCACTATCACCCAATACCACAAAAGCGTACAACGCTATAGAACCACTCCTAATATCCCAGTCGTAAGAGTCGAATAAGGATTTAGGGGCAGTTGGTTTGGACAATATTGGGCAAAATGCTAGCATCTAATCTTAAATAAACCATTTAGGGAATACGGACATGAGTTAATATTAACAAATTTACTGTTTTTATTTCTGGTGAGGAATCTACCAAGATGGATAGCTCGATGAATTATTACGCATATCCTTTGATGATTCGTTAAATGCAGAAACTATTTATTGCCATTTCGTTAGAAAATGTCGTATATCACAAGGTGCTCTAATAAAGATGATTAACCCGAGTACACCCACTATACACAGCTTAATTCAATCATGTCATTGGTCATGTCCCGCCATTGAAGTACTTGAATATTTATTTTCTTTATATATATTATCCTAATAAACAATTGAACTCAAAAAAGATTTTGTAATAATTGTATTAAGTTAATAAAAGCATAAATTAAGTACAGCAAAAAGGTAACATGACATTCATTAACTGTTAGAAGAACATTGATTCAGTTGCTACCATGAATTTATAACCCTAGACGGATTGAGTACTGTCAAAATATTGCTAAAGAAAATTAAACTCTAACCCCACACACACACAACACTGAATTTTCTATGATTTAAACAACTCGAGAAACCAAGATGCGTGAGAGCTTACGATTTACGATGCAGTATGGTGACCATAAGGTAGCACTAATACGGACAATACCTATTTATGCTATGATTTAAATACGCTGTAAACCATTTATTACCGAGGTTAAAACGAACAAGGTTCTCTATTCGTCTTTATATACGGAATAGATTAAGATGGGGCAGTAAGGGCAGCTATATCAACCTTTGTAGATACAGAAAAAACAGCACTAGGGGACTATCCTAAATTTTTGCGACATTTGGGGCTGAATTTACAGATTCTGAAAAAATTTACAGTCAGTAAGAAAGCGGAAAATTTAATCAAAAACTTTGACTACTACTCATTAAAGATGTGGTACTCGTATATGCGTAGAAAGAAAGAATTACGGCAATAAACAGTGCCCGAGAATTAAACGTTAATTATATGTCTTGAATTATACGTTAACAAGTCCATAATCGTACCAATGTTTGGTCACCCTTCTTAGAAAGAGACGCAGGGCTCTCAGTGAGTATCCTTGGCATTCCGTTTGTTTCGCAGAGTGCTCAATCCATTGTATTATATCCATGGTTGCGACTGATGGTCGTCGTCGTGATCTTATAGCACACTTAAAGCGACAAATGCCAGAGGTACTGGTCACTGCGTGATTCACAGACAGCATTTACTAGCAAAAATATCCGATTCCTAGATTTCATCAGTCTTTGCAATATGTTTTAAATGCTGTCAACAAGATTCGAAGCAATTCTTTGAACTCTCGGTTATTTGCTCAGCTATGTTCGCTGGCTATCAAGAGGCTCTTAATTAGAAAGATTTTCAGCTATTTTTGAATCTGTGTTGGAGTTTTTACAAGAAAAAGATCCGAATTCGAAAGAGAGTCTGAACAATTGTAAAACAGATATTTATTATTTGACTGATATCTTTGGTATGTTGAACAATGTTAATTTGCAGCTGCAGGGTGAAGATCTCAACTTGATTAAAACAATTATATCGGCCTTAGTGGGTAAACTCATCCTTTATAAACAAAATTTAAGCAGAAAAGAATATACACAGTTTCCGCATTTGTCAAAATTACAAGATTTGCTTCAAGACGATGTTGTTTTATCATATGTCACTCACTTGGACGCATTTACACAAGGATTTTACTAAGAGGTTTGAGGATCTCTTAAATTTACAAATTCCCAATGGATAATAAATCCGTACAATATCACAGGAATGGAAGAAGCCAATGTGATAATGCAAGAAGAGTTGATTACCATCAGCACAGACGAGGAGCTTAAACAGAAGTTCAACGAAGGCTATCAGAAGTTCAGGTTGCAATGCAACATTGAAACACAGTGTCCTGCATTGTGGAACATTGATGACAAATTCCATCCATACCTAGTCAAAAAAGGCTTCAGTGTAGTTACAAACATTTTGACAAAACATAGAAACCGTTTGAAAATGAACGAACGCGGAGATTTAAGGCTACAACTCACCAATATTCAACCGGATTTAGCTAGATTGGTAGAAAGTCACCAGGTTCATCCATCACACTGAATTTTTAATGTTTTGTCTTTCGCAAAGTAACTTTTATTTAAATTATTACCTATTTAAGTATTTTTTTAAAGGAAACTTTTATTAGATCGTATCAAACTTTTTGGTCTGTGTGTTGCATGTCGCGTGACGGTCGGCCGCGGAGTAGGGATAAAGTGAAAGGCGCTCGCCAGAGCAGCCAAGGCCAATATGTTTCACTTTTACCGTGGTTTCATAAAACCACACAATGGTTTTTCGTTATTTGTATTAATAAATTAATTACACTTGATATTTACTGAATTTTATGTCTATTTATTTTATTAAAATTTTGATGAGAAAATGATGACAATTTTACTCACTTAACCAACCGCAAAGTTTTTAAATTAGTAAGTATTTTGAATCAATAGGAAAATAACTAGAGATAGGATTTTTAAAGTAATTTAGCTAGGGGGTCTGAGGTATCAGTTCATTTAGGAGAATGTGTCTCTTACCTAAAATATACCCAAAATAGTTTGGGAATCCCTGATTTAGATGATAATCTCTTTCAGTGCTGTCATATTTGCAGATTTATCTGAATGCTTGCAAATTGAAAATATTGAAGTGCCAAGTAGACATAGTAATAGTGTTCAGATTCGATCATTTGTATCTGAAACAGTGGAAAGATTCGAATCCAAATAAAACTCATCTGGAACATTTGAATCAGGTAAATTCAAGCACAATCGGCCTACCGACTGAAATCGCGTCGCATATAGCTTGGCAAACAAAAACTAATAAAAAATGAGGGCGCCTTTATCGCGCATATGATCACCCCATATACTACGACTCAAAGCGTTAAGATACTTATTATTTTCAGATTTTTCCTGTACCTTTTAATTGCGTTTCTGTGAAGCGAAGTGGGTTATTTAACGACGAAAGGTCATGCATACTACTGAATAATACACAAAATAATTAATCATAGGATATGTTAGTTATTTAACGAAAGCAGTCACCACTACGGTCCCCATTTATAAAATCGTCATAACAAGAAGCCTAAAACATACAACCCATGACGAACTCGCCTCATTATAATTAAAATTACGACAATTAACATTAATATAATTGTTATCATTAAAACAGACACTTGGTATTAATTAAATTGTACATCACGGCGCCGCTGGCGCGATGTTGTTTTTAAAAATAATGACGTCAGCATTGCTGACGTCATTCTCTTCATAATTATCATCGTTCTCCATTATAACAGTAATTACACCTTGCTTCTTCAAATAATTCCTTTTATTACAATTATTTCACAATAACGAACGAGCTCCGCTCTGTTCAGCTGCTCGCACCCGAATGAATCGTGCGACAATAATCACTCGTATTTATAGCAGAATCGAGAGTGGGGGCAGCTTGTTTATGAAACCGTTATAATGAATTATTTACATGAGTTGGACTAATAACAATCAACTGATGATTTTAACATTAAGGAAACAATTATAATTTAACTTAAATTAATTTTAGTTAAGTAAGTTGTATTGTTGCGCCGATACGGCCGTTCTGACCGGCGGTGCGCGCTCTGCATCAGCCGCGTGTATAACGACTCAGCAGTAGAGTTCTTGAAGTTTATTCTGAAACAATGGAATGTCTCTTTTTGAGATTGGCATCTGTGTGCCTTTATTGAGAACTGAACAGTGATTTCTTTCGTGTAGTTTTATATTGTGGCGTACTCTGTGGTACTATGTTTATGCGTACTCTGTGGTACTTTGTTATTGCGTACTCTGTGGTACTTTGTCGTTGCGTACTCTGTGGTACTTTGTCGTTGCGTACTCTGTGGTACTTTGTCGTTGCGTACTCTGTGGTACTTTGTCGTTGCGTACTCTGTGGTACTTTGTCGTTGCGTACTCTGTGGTACTTTGTCGTTGCGTACTCTGTGGTACTTTGTCGTTGCGTACTCTGTGGTACTTTGTCGTTGCGTACTCTGTGGTACTTTGTCGTTGTGTACTCTGTGGTACTTGGTCGTTGTGTACTCTGTGGTATTTTGTCGTTGTATACTCTGTGGTACTTTGTCGTTGTATACTCTGTGGTACTTTGTCGTTGTATACTCTGTGGTACTTTGTCGTTGTATACTCTGTGGTACTTTGTCGTTGTATACTCTGTGGTACTTTGTCGTTGTATACTCTGTGGTACTTTGTCGTTGTATACTCTGTGGTACTTTGTCGTTGTATACTCTGTGGTACTTTGTTATCCTCATGTATGTGTGACTTGTGGTGAAATTTTAGTAAACACAAAAACGTACCTTTGTTTTAGTTAGAAAACTCTTGGGCTTGTTGCTCGACCCTGCTGGCTTGCGAAGTGGATGGTGTAGGCTCATTGGCTGATGCTGGAGGGTCGTCTTCTCCTGCTGATACGGTTATCTAGTCTCCAGATTGGGGTGGTGGTGGGGGGTGATGATGAGCTACTTTTCTCGGACGCCTTGTCTGGATTCTTCAAGCGGATTTCCAGTTCACCAGTCTTGACACGAGTTGTTGGGTACCCTTTGATAAACAGATGCTGATACTTGTTTAAAAGCATGCGTAATTTTGCGATGTCTTCTTCATTCGTGAGGACACAATCCAGTTTATCGAAGATTGGGTTCATACATTGAACTTGATTAATATTCGCCTGACGTGTAATCTCGTTCCGTCCGAAGTGATCGTCATAGAAAGGTTCGTATTATTAATCAAGTTCATACCCACTAAGATATCTGTCGTCATCTCGTAATCTGCCACTATGTGGAACTGTAGTTCAACGTTGATATTATCAATGACCCCAATCGTAACCAGTGTAGCTATTGAAAGTACAGGAAATTGTCCAATTCCTTTTAAGTAATTTGCCGTGTGTAGTCTTCTCCCTGGTACTTGAGCCGCTACGGACTCTCGTATAAGTGAGCATTCTGCGCCACTATCGAAAATTGCTTGAAAACTCTTTAGTCCAATCTTCACCGTACTCAGAGCTAGTTTTGATCCAGCAATGTAATTTACATTTGACGTCAATGTTCGTTCGCGCTTGAAGCATGATTCAAAAGAATGGCCTGGTATTTTGCAAAATGAACAGATTGTTGTTTTATTGTTCTGATTAGAGATTACTTCTTTGGTCTCAGTTGTTGTTTTATTCCTTTGATGAGGTTTCGATTCGGTAGGCTTATAGAAACATTCACTGGTGATGTGATTGGATCTTTTACAGATACGACAGAACGAAGTCGATGGAGTTGGATTCGAAAAACGAGGTCGCTTACTTGTGCTCGTATTATTTGAACTCTGACAAAAACGCTTCATGGTTCTAATCGATGATGCAACGGATATCAGCTCTGGCACTGTTGTGGCCCTTGTGTTCAGTAGCTCGATCCTAAGTCTTTCGTCATCTATGCAACCAATCACTGCTTCAACTGCGTCTTCATTTGTTAGCTTGTCCTTGGTGATCCTTCTCCATAAGACCCAAGCTTGTGACAAGAACTCCGAAATGTCCTTTGAAGAGTCGTAGATATGTTCCCTGAACCGAATTATGTCTCGGGAATAACGGTTTTCAGGCTCAAACGTCGTGATAAGTTTGTTGCGCAGCTCAGTCCATGAAGCTGTGGTGACCATCCAATCGTCCACCCACATTTTCGCTGTTCCCTTTAAGAGGCTGACAACCTTCATGCGTATATCAAAGTCGTTGAGTCGATATGTCTCGATGTCGTTGTCGATATGTTGACACCACTCACGTACTCCCACGTTGGTGTCTGGATCAAATGATGGTAGGTAAATGTCGTTAATACGTGTCTTCGTTTCTGCCGGAGTACTTAAGCGTTCCGACATTTGCTGCATCACATGCATCATCTGCATGATGAATTGTGGTGGTATGCTGTTCGTCGGTGCGTTGAACAAGGTTAATTGTGGCTGATCCTGTTGCAAGTAAGTCCCAGTATTGCCTTTGGTATTCAATGTACGGTGTGGTTCCATTCTTATTGTAGCTTCAGGTTGTTGCTGAGCGGAAGCGGCACGTGATCCCACTTCTGATGACGGCGCCGCTGGCGCGATGTTGTTTTTAAAAATAATGACGTCAGCATTGCTGACGTCATTCTCTTCATAATTATCATCGTTCTCCATTATAACAGTAATTACACCTTGCTTCTTCAAATAATTCCTTTTATTACAATTATTTCACAATAACGAACGAGCTCCGCTCTGTTCAGCTGCTCGCACCCGAATGAATCGTGCGACAATAATCACTCGTATTTATAGCAGAATCGAGAGTGGGGGCAGCTTGTTTATGAAACCGTTTTAATGAATTATTTACATGAGTTGGACTAATAACAATCAACTGATGATTTTAACATTAAGGAAACAATTATAATTTAACTTAAATTAATTTTAGTTAAGTAAGTTGTATTGTTGCGCCGATATACATATTTTATTATATATTTAACTTTTAATTAAATGATTTATAAATTTCCGATACAATTATTATGTTAGGTAGGTACTTTAAGTTCTTGGATTATTCCTAATGATATTTGCATGCCTAAAGGCAGAATATGGCGTCCGACCGTTGTAATTTTAACATCCACTGTAACCCATTATCGCAAATAAACTGATTTGATTTGATTTGAATATGAAATGAAACTAATTTTTAACCCCTACAATTGAGAAGACTAGTCTCACAGTTAGGCAGTTATGGATCGTACTATGTACAAATATCATAACGTCATATCTTTTGCAAGGTAGGCAGATTAGAATAATAACAGATTCTTACAGATCTTTATTGCTTCCTCCACTCCCATACTTCATTTCATATATGTAGGTTGTATATGATAATAAATGTATAGTAATAGGGAAAATGAAATAACACGCTTATATTAGGTTTTGATGTGGAGCAAGTGACTGAGTTTGTATATGTTGGATGCGTCTTCAGTTATACGGATGGGAAATACACCGCTGAGATAGAGAGAAGAGTGAGTGCAGGGAACAGGGTGAATGGTGCGATAGGAAAGCTACTTGGGAGCCGCTACTTAAACCAAAAGGCGCAGCTGGCCATAGATAATGGAGTACTTGTCCCAACGCTGTTATATGGCAGCGGGAGCGGTATGTAACAATAAGAATGAAAATAGGATAAATTGGGTCGAAATTCGAGCTCTGCGGAAGATGTGTGTATTCGCAACAGCGTAGTAAGGAAGCGAGTAGGTATGAAAGATAGTATCGGAGAACAGATGAGAAAGGGTATGCTCCGTTACTTCGGGCATATAGAAAGAATGTCAGAAGAAAGAATGACAGAACAGATATACAATGCAATAGTGAAAGGATGTAGGTACCTGGGAAGACCTTTTTTTTCGTGGGGTAATCCTCATGGACTTCCGCCAGCCTCGGGGGAAGCAGTCGGGGCATGTCGGACTCTTACCGACTAAAACCCCACGTTGGCCAGCACTGGCACGTGTCAGAGGGGCTTCGGGATCTCCGTGTGGAACGCGCTGGTGCCCCTCTTGTACCTGGCTCCGAAGAGCCCGTCTCGGAAGGGGAAACTTGTAGCTTGCTCCCCCCCCCTGCACCATCGCGGTGCTCACGGCGGCGTAGGCTACACCAAGCCGCCATCCTCCTCGGGTTCGCGTGTGAAGGACGCTTAGGGAACCCGCCCCAGCGTCCCACAACCCCACAGGCCCCCCTGCGGGTATAGGTGCAGGGGGGGATCCCCCGCCAGTTGTTGAGCCGCAAAAAAAAAACAAAAAAAAAAAAGGGACACAAGTTCGCCCGTATTATAAAGCCCCGGGCTATTGGGGTGGACCGGAGAAGACCTAGACTATCTAACCATGACCAAATAAACCGAGTCTTATCTGAAAGACAAGTCAAGAGTCTCCGTCACCGGCGAGCGTGTATGAGACGAACTATAAGAGTGTAGGAAGACTAGAGAGAGAGAGGTGTGTAAGGAAAGAACCTGTTGGAAGTCCGTAATCTAAGGCTACCCCGCAAGGGATCTGGCGTAATGATATATAGTACTATTAAAAAAAGGAAAAATTATATGTCACACCTTTTTTGCTGCAAATTATTTTATTTCGCAATTTTCACTATTCGCTACTTATCGTCTTTTTAACTGATATCAAACCGATTGACTTCGTTTGGAAAGATACAAAGAGGCAATAGGAGATAATATTTTTATTTATAGGCTAGAAATTATTTGTGGTTCATTAGTGTCATCTTCTTTCTTCGGTGATAGCGAGGTGTTGGAGGCTTTAATATGTCGGTCGTCTGGCAATAACAGCGCTATTAGTGCCGAAGCTGAAACAAAAACAAAGGACCGCGGATAAGCTTCTGAGCATTCATTTCCATGATCAAATAAATAACACTGGTTTGATGGATTAATAATATCTATCTATCTATAACCTCACGCCAGATCCCTTGAGGGGTAGGCAGAGAGTACAGAGTTCCAACAGGTTCTTTCCTTACATACCTCTCTGGCTTCCTCGACTCTCATAGTTCGTCTCATACACGCTCGCCGGTTACGGAGACTCTTGAATTTTCCATCAGATAAGACTCGGTTTATTTGGTCGTGGTAAGATAGTCTAGGTCTTACCCGGTACCTGCATCCTTCCACTTTCACATTGTATATCTGTTTTGTCATTCTTTCCTCTGGCTTTCTTTCTATATGCCCGAACCAACGGAGCATGCTCTTTCTCATCTTTACACCGATACTATCTTTCATACCTACTCGCTGTCTTACTATGCTGGATTAATAATACCTACAATAATTATAATCATACACAATTGTAATCACACACACTGCCTCGTTGGTCGAAAACTGGGTGTACACGGGACCCACACCTCTGCCACCCCCGCTTGGGGAATGAAGTGCTGACAGTATGTATTTTTTTTAAACATACAACAATGACACTTGCATATTCGCATGAGCGCTTTTACGATACACCTTAAATATCTTGCCAGTTGAGGAGGCCACCAGTTCGGGTGTTATTTCATTAACAAACTCTTTTAAGCCGAACTCCATAGGCCTAACGTTTCTACGGCACACAGCACAAATAGGTATGTATTGATGGCAACATATATATTGCTGCTTCGCCAGATTCGGTTTCTGGGCCGCAGCTCCCGCCCTGAACACCGACATCCTGAGGTGGGACGGGAACCTAATCCCATACTAGACCCGCCCCGTTACCAGGGGAATAACATCATCTCGTCAGGAATCTTATACACAGTCCCGTTCAAAAATTACACTAAAACGTCTCCGAATCCACGTGAGTAGCTTTAGTTACGATATAAACATACAATAGTTAAGATATAAACAAATTGTATCTTACTTGTATCACCTCAATTTGTATTTGCAAAAAAAAACGGAATCCTGTTAATTTTCGCATCGAGTATCGTCCACTTTTGCTTTATTTTTGATCCTATATTGGACCTGTATTGGATCGATGTTGAGTACCTAATTTAATGGAAATAATACTCACAAGCAAAGAGAGAAGAGTAGATGTAGAATCCAACATCGCAGTAGCTGTCCCGTAGGGCATTGAGAATTTGAATAGTTGCGAAGCCGGCCAAATTCCCGATGCCCATTGCAAAAGCGATGGCGAACACCCTGAAAATAGATAAATACAGTATGATTTTATGTTTCAACTGGTTAATCGGTTGAGCTTGGTCCGCTCACTGAACTCGAACTAGTAGGGTCGAATTTCGCAAAAGACCACCAGATATTTATTTATTTCGGTCTGTTAATGAAAAGAAGTCTTTTAAAATGAGCATAGTGTTCAATTAAACCTGTGTAATACTATGCAGTATGTATTATGTAGTATTACACAGGTGAGTCATTCTGCAGTTTACTGACAACTGGCGTGGTCAAGCGACATAACGCCGCGTGTGTAGTGTTGTGTTTATCTATTTGTTTATTATTACATGGATTTTCAACTAAAAATGTACACAAGTCGATATATTAAGCATGATAACATTTTTGGGACGTGTACTCCTCTCCCTCTCTTACTAAAGATCACAGCTTGGGACCTGAAGACTAAACAACACAAGTAAAGTAACATCCAAACAAGTCATCCATGTAGACAACACTTACCCGTTGTCCTACGTAAGAGTCACGCGACAAATCTATGAGTACACCTATAGATCGCTCTCCCCCATAGCGACAGCCCAAACCGAAGCCATTCCTCCTTTAGACGCCCTTAAGCTAGTTGCCCATTTACTATTCTGACTGAAGCGTAGCGGTTGCGCGAGCGTGCAAGCAAGCCTCTTGTCTAGTGAAGTTCTCAAGGCATATATAGACAGTCGTCGACATGAAGTGTCACTAACCCGATCCAGAAAACATGTGGGTTTTTCGAGGCAGTCACATCAAGTACAAAGATGTAACATAAACATTTCTTCTCACCTCAAGTTCGTAGGGAACAGAGCTACAAGGATGGCTGTGTACAGCCCCGTCGCGACGATGCCCATCGTCATGATAACAAACAACGCCATGCTGCCGATAGTATTTGGCACCAGGTTCAGGAGAATACCACTCACTCCACATAAACTAGTTACAAGCATCACTAAATTTCGTCGACCAATTATGTTGACCACCTGAAATAAGAAAGAGCAATTAAGGCAAATTCTCATCTCGATTTATGAAAGGCTTTGCTCGGGCACTGCTGAGAGTCTAACCGAGTGGCAAGTGGTTTGTTTCTATTCTCTTGTCGTAATCGATAGCGAATTCTGTTGACCTATCGTTGCGAAATATCGTTCCCTGTATTTTTTGTTTGCTATAAGCGTTATCGACTGTAGAAAGTCCACTTGGTTACAGGCCCAGAGCAGGGCAGCCCTGTTTAACAGCTGAGGCTGCTTTTATAATTTGTTAAGACAAAGGGTTGCATTGAAGTCCTAGAACTACAAACTTTCAAGTTGTTCACTTTCAACCGAAACAAAATTGTCGGTCACACAAACATTTGTCCCATGTGGGTTTAGTAATAAATTGCAGCCAGCATTCTTGCCATCATTCGAATGAATGTGAATATTTTTTTTATGCTTAGGACTTTATTTCTAAAACATCTTAAAATTTACCTTACCGTACTGCAAACTCCATTGAATACTGAGTGCATCGTAACCACGACTAACACTACCAATAGCGATGTCACATTCAAAGCACAGGGTACGGCTTCCTCCTGCAAAAGTTATCATTAGATTTAATTTCACCTAACACATCCAAATTTTTCTCTCTTTAGATATACAATGTTCAAATGGAATCATGGTTTTGACGTTTTACTTAGTTGATTTTTAAAGTTTGTTTCAGGTTCAAAGAAAGTACTAGGGACCATATAGAGCTTAGATATATCTAGACCATCACGCCATATCTCTTAGTGCAACTATGGCATGATTCTAACAGACTTACCAAACCAGCCGAAACGATATTGGGTTATTATTGGGAAAGTTATGGTCTCGTCTAAAACTCAATAAATGAAGAGTAACTTTTTATTAAAAAAAACTACATTAATCCTACACTTTTCTTCAGAAAATATAAAAACTCTAATCAATGAAGAGGTCTAGAGAAATAAGTAATATTTTAAAGGAAGCCAATTTCAGCGACCTTGAATAATGCTTGGGCCGAACTTAGGATCGAATACCTGGATACTATTTGATTCTAACTTCTATTTTAAATATTAAAAGATACTTGCACCAAAACCGGAATTAGGTAAGTACTTTTTGAAAAGTCGCGAGCATAATTATTCAATGAAGCGACCAAGAAGATTTAATCTTTCCCAACGAAGCCGTCATGAAATTTGGCTTCGGAACATTGTGAATCAATCAACTGAAGAAGGATCGAGAAATCGCACGAGAAGAGCGCCGCGTTAGTATGGCCCAACTTCGTGCTTCTCAAACACAAGAGCAAAGAGAGGCAGCCCGTGAAAAGGCTATGAAAGGCCGTGAAAGGGTATGGTTAGAAATGAGAAATCGTCGAGCTTATCGCAAAGATCAACAACGAGACGCGACAGAAGAAATACTTCAAGTGTTGATTTGAATCGAGCAGCGTTTATATACGATTGCACAGTTGACTTCAGCTCGCATCCTTTCGTTTGCATTGGTCCAATGGGCGTTGTTTGCGAGCATTGTGGCGCATTGAAGTTTGCTGGAGAAACACCAGGATTGTGCTGCCTTAATGGCAAAGTTAAATTGCAATTATTGACTCCGCAACCTGAGTCATTGCATTCTTTGTTTCGTGGCGAAACACGAGAATCACGACATTTTCTAGCGAACACTCAAAAGTACAATAGCTGTTTTCAAATGACTTCATTTTGGGCAAACATTATCGAAGAACATGAATTTAATCCAACATTCAAAGTAATTTATGCTGAAAATAGTATGTTCATTTCCTTAAAAAAATACTACATTGTTAAGCAACACGTCTTTGGAAATACTCGATGCTGGATGTATTCAATCGAATGGCAAAAAGGAGGGTTGCCGCATGCACACTTTCTTATTTGGTTAGTCGAAAGAATTAGACCAGAGCAAATAAATGAAATCATATGTGCCGAGATTCCTGATCCCGAAAACGATCCAGTCCTACATGATGTTGTAATTACGAATATGATTCATGGACTGTGTGGCACCATCAACCGCTAATCGCCGTGCATGGTCGACGGCCAGTGTTCCAAACGTTATCCAGGAAAATTGACGGCGGAGATTATCACTGGCAACGATGTATATCCACTGTATCGGCTTCGATCACCAGATGATAACGGTCGAACTATCACAACGATGGTGAAAGGAAACGAATTCAGGAGAACCACTCCTAATTTCACAGTCGTAAGAGATTAGGGGCTGTTTGTTTAGAAAATATTAGTTAAAAAGCTGACAACTAATCTTAAATAACCCCATCAAGAAATACAGACATGAGTTATTATTAACTAATTTTAATGTTTTTATTTCAAGTGAGGAATCCACCAAGAAGGTTAGCTTGATGAATTATTACGCATATCCTTTGATGAATCGTCAAAATGCAGATCACTATTTGTTATGATTTCTTCGAAAAATGTGGTATTGATAAGGTGCTTCAATGAAGATGATAAGCCCGAGTACAACCCATGCAACACAGTACACAGCTTAATTCAATCATGTCTTGCGCACACGCCTTTAAAGTACTTGATTGTGGTACTGTTGTTGAACTAATAAACTATTGTACCTAAAATTTTTAAAGAATTCATTGTATCACGTTCATAAATTTCCAAAATTAAGTTCAGCAAAACACTAAAATAAGATTCATTGACTGTTAGGCGGTACGAAGTTCGCCGGGTCAGGTAGTATTCATATAAATAAAAAAATAATCCTACTAATATTATAAATGCGAACGTTTGTATATTTGTTACTCAATCACGCACGGCTGACCGGTTTGGATGAAATTTGGCACACAAACCTGGATTAACAAATTTCTGTCTAAAGTAAACGCAGACGAAGTCGCGAGCAGGAACTAGTATCCATGTCAATTGGACTTACATCGACAGGTACATCTGAGCTACTGGCCAGTATTTCACACATAGTCTGATCGGACTCTTCCGCCGTCAAGCCACCCTCCAGTACACGAACTACCTGGTTTGCAATAGTCGGCAGCCATACTAAGAATGATCCTATCCTGCAATATTGCATAACGGTTTCTTCAAGGTTTTGGTGTAGTGGAGAAAAATATATCTTCAGCGAAAGCGAATAATCTTTGTAAGATTAATTGCACTGCAGAGCATAAGCCTCCTCCTTCTTACGCCATATGTCCATAGCCTGATTCAATCTTGGCTATGATTTGCCTATGCACTTAACCACATAAATGACCACACTACATTCAGATAGACTAAACAAAATGCAGAAGGAATCTGTTGTTGCAAATTAGGAGTTGTCTATAAAAATCTACTGTTAGAAGTGGGATTTAGTCCTACGTTTTACTAAGTTAGAGGGATAACTCTAACTTACTAAACCGCTGAATGATCCATACGCGTATGGATCATTCAGTCCATGAAGAAGCAGCCCGCCCTTATCCTTCTCCTAATCATTAGTGCAAGTGCGCAATGTTCTGTTAGTTTGGTAGTTCTATTGTTATTAGAGATTGCAAGCCAGCACTGTTTACCATGGCCAGCGGCGTTTTTGCTGGATGGACTTCAATCCAGCGGGATCCCGCGGGGTCCCCAAATCCGCAGGTTACGGGATCTCACATTGGTGGATTGCAATCCCTAATTGTTATACACATCGTTATTTAGGCTATCCGACTACGCTAGACAATGGGTGCTGACTATCTTTCGAAATCGATAACTGTGTTTAACTATACAGCTATACCTATTACACAGCTACACATTAGCAGAACATTGCAGAAATCGTGAGGCAGGAACGACAACTCCAAAGTGTTTTGAATGATTTAAAAAGGGTTCACGTATAAATTCTATACTATCGTGGATTCTTATGAACATGGTTATTGAATACACTATAAATAATTGACAAAATTACTTATTATATACACTGTTGCACTTACTGTTGGAATACATAAAGTGTGGTCGTGATAACGGTGTATTTCAACAGCGGCGCTTTGAACATCGGCTGTATTTGTTCTATGATAGTCGTCTTTACTTCTTCTTTTAACCCCGTTTCTTCTTTTATGATGTCAAACACCTGAAATATAGAAACTAATTGGTATGACAGTCAGCAACGTAAGTCACTTAACATCCGCAGTTTTACAAATCAGTAATACTCTTTATTTTAACAACGTTGGGGAATACTATCAAGACCAAATTATTAGCAACATATTCAAATATATAAATTACATTAACAAAATGAGTGCAGGGAACAGAGTGAATGGCGCGATGGGAAAGCTACTTGGGAGCCGGTACTTAAGCCGAAAGGCGCAGCTGGCCATACATAATGGAGTGCTTGTCCCAACGCTGTTATATGGCAGCGAGAGCTGGGTATGTAAGAAGGAGAATGAAAGTAGGATAAATGCGGTGGAAATGCGAGCTCTGCGGAAGATTCGTGCGGAGTGAAGCTGACCGACCGTATTCGCAACAGCGTAGTAAGAAAGCAAATAGGTATGAAAGAGAGTATCGGTGTAAATATGAGAAAGGGTATGCTCCGTTGGTTCGGGCATATAGAAAGAATGTCCGAAGAAAGAATGACAAAACTGATATACAATGCGAAAGTGGAAGGATGTAGGTACCGGGGAAGACCTAGACTATCTTACCATGACCAAATAGACCGAGTCTTATTTGAAGGACAAGTCAGGAGTCTCCGTAACCGGCGAGCGTGTATGAGACGAACTATGAGAGTAGAGGAAGCCAGAGAGGTATGTAAGGAAAGAGCCTGTTGGAACTCTGTACTCTCTGCCTACCCCGTAAGGGATCTGGCGTGATGATATAGATAGATATTAACAAAAAAATGGATTTGATGTACAACAAAAATGTGCAAGCAATTTGAAACACTGAGGATGTGAGGCGACTTGCGTTATGGACCGTACATTACATTGTCATCTTCAACAGTCTTGTTTGGGCAACCTTGGTTGGCTAATTCGAATGGCTATTTCAAAGTGAGGCTAAGAGGAACTAAAATACAGAAATGGTTTCCATTCCACGTATTTAAGTTTGTTGTTGAAATAAAACCCCATATGGTAGTCAATTGCGTTAAGGTTAGGTAATAAATTAAAAAAAAAAATTGCTATTTTAAACACAGAATATTTACCTCCAACTCCCCTTTAGATCTCCAGTTATTGACTCTATGTATAGTCCTCAGGATTTCCAAAGCCTGAACTGTATCGCCCTTTGAATATACGAACTTTGGGCTTTCCTGCATGAAGAACAGGCAGAACGCAGTGAGGATGCTAGGTAGAGAGTACACCGCCATCAGAGTTCGCCACGAGTTCCAGTAGATGCCCAGGGCAGGAAGATGGAAGGAGAAAGGCAGCGGAATTATTGGGATGGCGATCACTGAAAAATATTGCAACAGTTTGATGAACGCTTAGTCGAAGTAGTGGTCTAAGTGTGGAAGGCCGTATTACTACAGTATTGAGCAATCGATGCAATCGGTATGCAGTTTCGATAACAGTTAGAAATAGCACAGTATAATATTACATCTACAAGTTCACTAGACAAAAAGCAGGATGCTGCTCAAGAGAACTTGTTATTGCTGCGACACTTTACCCTTAAGAAGAAAGAAGAAAAAGGGTCAACTTGTTCAAGGGCGCCTAAAAAGAAACAGGCCTCGGCTTTAGCAGATCTATAGGGAAGGTATGAACTGGGGGTCTCGCCATGGTGCTCTGCACAGGCCAGCGGGCAATTAAAGTCTAATTCCTGTATGTGGTATCCTTATACTCAAACAGTGAGGGCAACAACAAGGTCAGTGAGAACAAGCAGTGGGTGACGATGAAGGCTGTAATGGAGTATCCAGACATCTGTTCCAAAAAACTTTTAAAGTAATTATTACTCACGAGACATGACACCCTGTGATAGCAGGTAGATGCTTGAGACGAGGAGTACTACTAGATTTCTTTTCGCCATCGGCACGCTCTCACTCAAAAGTGTCATGGCCATGGAGTACAGGCCGGAGACACTGGAACAGATAGACGTAGATTATTTAGTAGCAATTCATAATTTATAGGTAATAACGTCTTTGGCCGTTGGGTGATGCTAAATTTAATCACGAGCTTACATATAAAAGTATTGGAATACTAACTACCTAAATTAATCGCAACCACTCACCCCCGTGTGGTGTTAGCTTTCGGGTAACATCATTTATATGGATATCGTATGGACAATATCAGCACATACCAGAGGAAGACATATGAGGAGGTTAGTGTCAGTATATATATAGTCCTTCACATCGGTCAATGGCTTACACTTGAATGTGAAGAAAACCAAGATTATGGTTTTTGAAAGGGAAGAAACCAGAACGAATGTAAGGATTGTGGTTGGTAACGATGTCCTGGAGCAAGTGAATGAGTTTGTATATCTTGGATGCGCCTTCAGTAAGGATGGGAAATACACCGCTGACATAGAGAGAAGAGTGAGTGCAGGGAACAGAGTGAATGGTGCGATGGGAAAGCTACTCGGGAGCCGGCACTTAAGCCATAAGGCGCAGCTGGCCATACATAACGGAGTTCTTGTCCCAACGCTGTTATATGGTAGCGAGAGCTGGGTATGTAAGAAGGAGAATGAAAGTAGGATAAATGCGGTAGAAATGCGAGCTCTGTGGAAGATGTGCGGAGTGAAGCTGACCGACCGCATTAGCAACAGCATAGTAAGACAGCGAGTAGGTATGAAAGATAGTATCGGTGTAAAGATGAGAAAGGGCATGCTCCGTTGGTTCGGGCATATAGAAAGAATGCCAGAGGAAAGAATGACAAAACAGATATACAATGTGAAAGTGGAAGGATGCAGGTACCGGGGAAGACCTAAACTATCTTACCACGACCAAATAAACCGAGTCTTATCTGATGGAAAAGTCAAGAGTCTCCGTAACCGGCGAGCGTGTATGAGACGAACTATGAGAGTCGAGGAAGCCAGAGAGGTATTAAGGAAAGAACTTGTTGGAACTCTGTACTCTCTGCCTACCCCGCAAGGGATCTGGCGTGAGGTTATAGATAGATAGATAGATAGATAGATTCACATCGGTTTCGATGACGGCGTCCCAAACTTTAAAATATTATTTTCTGTAATGCGCCCTAATATGGCTCGCTAAACAGTCTTAGTTACAGTACAGTTACTACAGTAAACAGGCTAAGTAGAACAATAAAGTTGGCCTCGATGGAACACCGTTAGAAGGGGTATCGCAACTTAATAATCTAGGAAGCAACATCCGGCATGACAGCACTTTAGCCTCAGAAATACCAATCGCGCATTGCAAACGCTGCTGGTAAATTCGGACGACTTAACGATCGTGTCTGGAAATCCCATGATCTGAAGCTAGAGACAAAGGAGGCGGAAGGCGCTAATTAATCAGGTGGTAGGATCGCGTATCTAACACTGATGTTTTGCGCCGTTCCGGGATGTAATGTAAGATTTTGTTCAGCATTTGGTATTCGATATTACCTTACATTACTCATGTACACAGTGACTTTTGTTCTATTTGAGAAAGCGAAGCGTTTCGTCGCACACAAACAACGTTCACATAGGACAGCATGAGAGTAGGTATTTTTCCTTACAAACAATATAACGATATAAGTATGTTGTTACTGATAATAAAATTGGTATATTACAGATAATGTAGCCTACTGTGTTGATTAAATGCAATTATTAAGATTTTGTTTTCAGTAATCAATAAAGTTATCTGATATAAAGGTACTCACAATAGCGAGGCTGTGAACTGCAAAATCATCAGCATGATCCAGTTGACAGAGATGCTGGCCACTAGATTCAGGATAGCTCCTCCTAGGAGGGAGCACAGGAGCATTGACTTGCGGCCCCTCCTGTCAGCCAGGTAGCCCCATACGACGCCACCGAGCATCGTGGCTGGTGCAGAAAACATTAGATATTTCTATTTTGTTCCGATTTTGGAGTCGTAATTCGAATCAGGCACTTGGTAGGAGCTTGCGGTATTTTGGTTCCGTTCCAAAGGATGTAATGGGACCCTTGTAGTGTTGTAAAAAAATGAACGCTGAAGTCGAGCGTTTAGCACTGAGTCGACGCTCACGAGCGTTGAAACACGTTGAAGACGCAAGCGTTTTAAGCGGCGACTCGAGCATTTTACAACGCAAGACTCTTGTATGATTATAACCCTTCTAACTATTGTCCTCGGAAACGGACGTGACAGTTACACGTGTTCCGATTGTGTTTATACCTGAGTAAGGCTTAAGTGGACCCTGAGTGGACTACATAGAAAACAAACTTCAAAATTTTTGTCTTTGTTAATTAAAAAAGTTGTATGTAAGTCAATAAAAGTGGCCTTAAAGGAAACAGCCAAAATAAGTGTGTATAAACATTGTCAAATGTTTTCATTGAAAAATTTGAACTACTCTGAACTTACATCGATCAAAAATTAGTCATAAAAATATTTGACTGCCTCGTTGGTCTAGTGGCAAAGCGCACGAGGTCCTGGGTTCAAATCCTAGGTCGGACAAGTGTAATTTTTCTAACGAAAACTTCCCAGTACGAGTCCGGAGTCTGGGATTGCGCTCGGTATATGGCAATAGGCTCGCCCCCTATGACATGGGGCCTATCATTGTCGGCGAACGTGGGTGGACTCAGAACACCTCTGCCACCCCCGCTTGGGGAATATAGGCGTAACGGTGTTAAAATATTTCTAAAATCTTGCACACTTAAAAAAAATAACAATTATCGTCCCCTGAAAAAAAAACCTTTTTCCTTTTTTTTTCTACGATAGTTTCTTTTATTTTTCATTTTAAAAAGCGTAACCCACTACGAATTATTCCTGTTCCGAGTTTGCGTTTACAAGCATGAAATTCACATACACAAACACTTGAACCAACACAAATATTTGTTCCGTGCGGGAATCGAACCCGCGACTGCTCGAGCCGGTCATTGGGATCGGAGCGGCGCAAGTTCTTAACCACTTGGCAAACCATCGTCAATTCATTCATTGGAATTTGTTAAATAATATAAGGTTTGTAGTTACCGACTACAGGCCCCGCAGCAAACAGACCCTGCTGGGCGACAGTGGTCTGGAGCTCGCAGGCGCTCGTTGGCACGATTATGATAGTCCCGAAGGCTATACTCGCGAAGGAGATGGTCACCACACCGACGATACATGTCATTAGGTAGCTGTACATGCCGAAACCTAGAAATCAAGGGGTCTTTAGGTCAGCCGGTTCCGGTTCTTCGGCTCGAGTATTAGAGCGGGCATGAAAGTGTAAAAATAGAGTGAAGGTAACTTTCGCTTTTCTTTACCTATGACGTAGATCAGAGAAAATATCCATGCTCGTCTATTCTAGTAGGTAAGGATGCACTAATACATTAGGTCTATATCTGTGCCTGTTCGTTTCTCTAAGTCAGGGATTCCCAAAGTGGTCGGTTTCCCAGGGGTCGATATAATACTAAACTGATTTTGGGGATCGACGAGGTCAAAAATCGTCCCCTATTAATTAACACACGTTCTTATTTTAAACTTTCAAGATTACTGTATAAGTTGTTACGTGTACCAACTTGTTATAAGTATGACTAATATTTTAGTAGGAAGTATTATTGTTGTACTATACTGACTTAACCAACCGCAAAGCTTTTAAATTGGTATTTTGTATCAATTGGAAAAAAACTAGAGATAGGATTTTTAAAGTAATTTGCCTATGGACGTCTGAGGTATCAGTTCATTTTGGAAAAGGGGTCTTTTACCCAAAATAGTTTGAGAATACCTGTTCTAAATCGTGGTATATATTGAGGAACCCAAAATTAGAGTATGAAAATTGTTGCATACCTAATACGTCAGTCTGAACAACTTGTGTTCTGCAACTTTATATTTTTCTCGTTTTTTTTCCATACAAATTCAAACGATCAGCTGATCAATCTAAATTAAAAAACATCTTGTTTTGATTTAAATGTAAATGTAAAACATACCATGTTCCGTTTGATATCCCAAGTCCATGTATGAGAGAGTACATTATCTTTTACCTCGCTTCGTCGGTAGATGGAACTATTTCCGTCACCTGAATCGATCTCCAGCGCCACTTGTGGCCAAACCTGGAACTAACTTTTTACCACAGAGAAAGCCGCCATACTTTTGTCATTGTTGCATCGTCTTTCATACCGCGCAGTTCGTTAGATTTGGTTCTCGAAAATTATTTTTTATTTTCGAGATTAAAATAAAAATTTACCGATTTTTATTTTATTCTTATTTTCTTTTGAGATAAAAGTAGAAAGTTACAGTACTTCTTTTTCTTTTCCGTTACGTGAAATCCTGCACGTTTATTGTTGAAATTAGCCAATCGTATACAACCAACCCTTTTACAAAACGTGTTAATACCCGTGTGGCGCCAAGTGCTTATATTAAGGTCCTTATGAACGTGTTCAAGCTAGTGTGTAGTGGAGCCAGTAAAATAATGGAGGCTGAATTGATTGCGTGAGTCAATTAATTTAAACTTTTGCCACAGCAGCTGGTGAGTCATTTCAATGATATATCTTATTCAAATTATGCTGCAATACAGCATAGTACGTGGTAACATCCACTATAACTGCCCTGCGCTACGTCCACCCAAGTAAATAAATCGTTAAACACTTGTTTCCAACCGTCAATCAAAGCAAAGGTTATTGCCGAGTATTTAAAGAATCTCATGGTGTAATGGTTGTCACTTTGAACTCTGACTCCAACGTTCTGAATGCAGATCTCGGTGAAATCTACACGTTTAGTATTTAGCGTTTTTTTTTATAGTTTTTTTGCTTTTATGTTAATGTTTCGAATGGAGCTTACTTTTACTAAGTAATGCTTGACTGGTCGAAGGCTCTGGTTTTTGTATCTAGTACTGCTCTACGGTTCACGATAAAATAAAAATACCCTCACCATCAGACAATAAAGTCTAGCAATAAAATTAAAATCCAATTCTACGGACGTTCGAAATCACCGGGAGCTCCAAGTCCGATTCTATTATTATTACTTAAGTTTTGATAATTTCGTTTTTACAACAAATTGAATCACAATCAGGGCAAGAGCAGGCATTCTTGCTCTTTTTTTAGGCTTTTGAATAAAAAAATTGACGGGGGCGAAGACAGGTTAACGTGATAGTAAATTCCGTTAATTCAACCACAAAGACTATTTTCCCTATGTCTGATATCATGAAACCTTAATTCAGAGTTGAATTTTTCAAGCCCCTGCGATCGAACTCATATCTTTTATATCCTCACTTCCTATCAAATTCTGCAGCCAATGCAGAGAGCGTTAACCATATGTTCGATCGGTAATAGAATTCTTCACCTCTAGGTAGGAATATCTATCTATATTATCACTCAGGGGAATAGCAAAGAATATAAAGTTACATTCTACTCTCGCTTCCTCTTGACTGGCTCAAGATAGAGGACCCTATGTCTTATTCTATTTACTTATGGTAAGATAGTAAGGATCTTACCCGGTGTCTACATCTTTACATATCTTATTACGCGGTTGCGAACGCGACCGGCAGCTGGACTCTGGACTGTTCATACAGCTCTTATGTCGACGGCATTCAACCTGCTCATTGCATGCCCATCTCTCATTACCATATTACACTTTTGAGACAAAAACATCGTTGTGTATGGCCAACGGTCAATTATTGAGCGCCGGCTCCCAAGTGGGCTACTTGTCCATCCTACTATTCCCTATTCTTTGCGAATTCAAAGAGTGAATACTCTTTTCTCTTTATCAACTGTGTACATCCCATCCTTAGTAATATTTACTGACGTTGGGTTCTTCATCATCATCATCATCATCTCAGCCTATACCCGTCCACTGCTGAACATAGGCCTCCGCAATCGCTCTCCAGCGCAAGCGGCCCGATGCCACCGGCATCCAACGACTTCCTGCGATCTTCACAAGCTCCTTCATGGTTGTGTCCTTACTGTTATTGAAATATTTATATGGAAAAATATTTATGAATGTCAACAACGTGTATAAAATTTATAAGAATTGTACACGATTCAAGAACAAGGTTTGCCTTCAAGAAACGTTTCTAAGATCCGTCAGTGCCTATACACTCTTTTGGGAATCGGCGATTTAAACCATTAGTAGAAACGACGCTTCATAGCTTATCTAAATTTTGGGACCTTCAGCATTTACGTAAGTTAAGTTTGCATTGCCATATATTGTAGTATCACAGCAATTGTCTTCAGTCTGGGACACAATCCAACTCCAAGAGGGTTTTTTAAGATCCGCCAGTGTCTATTAACTCGCTTGGAAGCCGCAAGTTAAGATTCACAAACAGGCACAACGTGTCAGGGCATCTCAGCTTTGTAACCTGCATCACCGACTGGGGAACAGCCAGAACAATGGTTCAATTCCAAGATTTGTCTTCCAGAAGATCCATCAGTGCCAGTCAATAGGCATCCACCAGTTGAACCTATTGATTGGCGCAACGCCTCAAGGCGTTACATCTTGGAGACCTTCAGCATCCACGGGGGAAGTTGTCTGCAACTGCCGGAGCAATGGTTTTCAGTCTGGAACCACAATCCAACTACGAGAATTCGCCTCCAGACAAGGTTTTTAAAATCCATTAGTGCATATTGACGCGCTTTAAAGCCGGCAATTGAACCCTTAATCAGGCGCAACACCTTTTATGGTATCTCAACTTTGCAACGTCCATCATCCACCGGGGAAAGTGGCATTGCCGCACATTACAGTACCACAGCAATGTTCTTCAGAAAACCCCTCGCTATTCGTTAGAGTTCAAGACTGAAATCTTTTATTCACCCTAAGTAGTTACCAATCAGTCCTCTCATCACAGTCTCCTTAGATATCCAGTAAGAGGCCATAGTGAACTACTATTGGGCATAAGTTTTTCCTCGCGGAACGCGGAATCAATGCGGATTGGTGAAGGCAAGTTTGTGGACATCTGCTGCCAAATTTCTTAAGCCGCTTAAAGGGCTACACGTTAAAATAATGGCAGCATTATTGTTAAGTGATTGTCGGACTTGTAGCTAAGGGTACCTTTCGATGCATGGAGACTTCCTCAAAGGAAATTAGTATAAATGTTATCCCATCTCAGCCAAATTAAACCGAAAGTTACTTGACCAGGTTATCGTTAAAAACAGAGCGTAACCAGTGCTTCAAATGCCTAAACTATGTCACTATACTTATCAGACTTGAACATTTGCTTTTGATAGAGTGGTTTATCTCCACCAGCCATGCTCCCGCGTATTTTATGCTACCACATCGCGGCGGAAAGTAAGTTCGTCCAAGTAGAGGAAACCTTTTTGGCAGCCAGATATGAGGAAGCGCGCCTAGCATTTTCCACGAAAATCAGGATCTGAAAGCGTTCACAAGATCAAGTCTTAAAAAAGATAATCGGGCACTCACCATTTCAAGTATCGTGCCGTCTACAGTTAGAAGCCTGGATTATTTTGACTAGAACTTTGACCCGTAACTGGTCAACTGAGTAGAAATATCATTTGTTGAAGAGATTTCACTCTCAAAGTTTTTACTTCCACTATGGAGTAAATGGATGGTGTGGTGTGGTTTTCTCGTAATATCCTAAATTGTCTTTATCGGGCACCTGTCGGTACAACCCTATTAGGTATTTCTGAAGGACCAATTAGCATATCATGGTATCTTTGTTCATATTGTTTTCAGATTTCGTCTAATCATTTGTTTAGACATATTTTAATAGTTTATTGATATGTTGCGCCATACTGTCGCGGTGTTTTATTAGCTTCGGGGCTCAATAAAACTGCACGAAATGATCCTCTTACATTGCGTTGAAAACATTTTGAGGTTACTAGTACCACCAGACAACAATATATTTTCTTTTTTTTTGGTTAAGAAAGGAAGATTTATCACAACTATAAATTAGGTACACATGTCGCAGTATGTTGAAGGTGGATGAATATTTTGATCTGAAGCTACCTACTGAGTTCTTAGATTTACGCGAATATTACAAATGAAATAAAACTATTTTTTCGGATTTTATCGCGGTTTATTTTGATTTTTAAGTTCTCGACGATTCGAGTGCTTTGCAGCACCCATGGTCACGGGAAGGACTGAGGTGTTAGACGTCCAAAAGGCATAGTTGTTTCGGGGTACCCTCAAACTTCTTAATTATTTTTGTTGTTGTTGGTCCGATCTACGCAGAATGAGCTCACGGTGTCTTGAGGTCTTGCAGTGTTATGCTTGGTTTTGGATTTGATTATATTAATTACTGGATCCCAAGTCGATGGAAGCACCCAGCCATTTTCTCTATTGAAATTAGGATGTTTTTTAATTTCAATAGCCTCGCGAACCATCCTTGGTAGGAATCGGTGTTCTTTCACGAGGATTTGTGGTCTATCAAATCTGATGTAATGGCGGGTGCGGTCAAGTACATGTTCACAGACTGCAGACTTCTTTGAGCCCCGTGACCATGGGTGCTGCAAAGCACTCGAAACGTCGGGAACTTAAAAATCAAAATAAACCGCGATAAAATCCGAAAAAATAGTTTTATTTCATTTGAAGGTACCTGTCAGTTTTAGTCAGCAGTGACCTTAAATGCATACAAAACTACCTAGTAAATAATATTCCAGCGAAGACCAACTAGCGTCACAAAAATACAATTAAATTATTACTCTATAGAAGTATATACAGTCCAAAACAACAACAAGGCTGCCTCATTGGTCTAGTGGCAAAGCGCATGGCTTTGTGATCATGAGGTCATGGGTTCAAGTCCTAGGTCGGGCAAGTGTAGTTTTTCTAACGAAAACTTCCCAGTACAAGTCCGGAGACTGGAATTGTGCCCGGTTTATGGCTCGCGCCCTATTACATGGAACCTAACATCGTCGGCGAAACGTAGGTGTACTCAATTCATCTCTGCCATCCCCACTTGGAGAATGTAGGCGTGACAGTGAACAATAACATTTGCTTCAAAAAAATCGATTTCTGAATTCTTTGTAATACGAGGGCGGGTCAATAAGTCCGTCCGGACCTTTTGAATAAAACAGGTTTTTAGATAAAAAGTTATTTTATTTTTCAACATAGTCTCCTTTGAGTTCTATACACTTAGTCCAACGTTTCTCCATTTTTTTTATACCTTGCGAAAAATATGATTTGTCGAAGTCATCAAAATAGGCATTTCTTTGTGAGATGATTTCGTCGTTAGAGTCAAATCTCTTTCCGCCGAGCCATTTCTTCAAGTTTGGGAACAAGAAATAATCATTTGGGGCTAAATCTGGAGAATAGGGCGGATGAGGGAGCGATTCGTAGCCCAATTCATGGATTTTTGCCATGGAAACTGCACATGTGTGCACCCTCGCATTGTCCTGGTGGAAAATAACTTTTTTCTTGGCTGAATGCGGTCGTTTTTTTTTTCAATTCCTCATTGAATCGACCCAATAAGTTGGTATAATATTCGCAATTGATTGTTTGCCCCTTTTGAAGGTAGTCAATGTGGATTATACCGCGTGCATCCCAAAAAACGGTCGCCATGACTTTATTGGCTGACAAACCCACCTTTGCCTTCTTTGGCGCCGATTCACCCCGAGAAACCCACTTTTTTGACTGCTGTTTGATCTCCAGTGTGTTATGGTGGATCCACGTTTCGTCCACGGTTACGAAACGGTGCAAAAACTCGTCCATATTGCGGTTGAACAACGCCAAACATTGCTGAGAAATTGTCACACGGTTGCGTTTGTGGACGATTGTGAGCAAACGCGGCACCCATCCTGCGGAAAGCTTTCTCATACCGAAGTGATCATTCAAAATTGAAACCACTGAGCCTCTCTCATTTTCAATCTCCGATTGGCTAAAACCATATCGTGATTTTTTTTCAATTGTTTCGGAGACCGTAACTAGGCGTCCAGAACGTTCGGCATCTTCCGTGCTTGTACGGCCACATCGAAATTCAGTGAACTACTTCTTTAACGTGGAAATGGATAGTGCAGGGTCCCCATAATATTTATCAAGCTTAGCCTTGGTTTGAGTGATTTTGTATTGTAAAAATGAGCGCCGAGCGTTCAGCGCTGTGTCGACGCTTACGAGCGTTCAAGACTCAAACGTTGAAGGCTCGAGCGTTTAAGGTTCACGGAGCGGTAAAGACTATAACGCTCGAGTTGCGTGCTCAAGCGTTATAGCGTTATAATTCCTTTTGCTTTGATCCTCGAAAACCGAAATTAATTTATAGTGTCGAAACAACTACATACAGAGGCGTACCCAACACCAGTTACTAAGATTTTTACATCAATTTTGATAAATGAAAAAAGGTGTGTAATTTTAAAATGACCAACACGAAGCTAGTATTTGCATGAATGCCTGATTTTTTCAAGAGCAGCTCTTGTGGCAAGTACAAGTGCTAATGGCAAGCTTCTGGACAGAGGGTGTTTACACACCGACATGCCTATATTCCCCCAACGGGGGTGGCAGAGGTTATATGGTCTCTTTCCGGCTTCATAATCAGATACTGCTTATCATCTAGGTCTATTACATTTGTCCAAGCAAATCCAAAGCGCCCAAATACGATGGTGCTATCTTGTTTAGTTTAAATAGTTCTTATAGCCACGTTCCGGTTTCGTCATGGGACCCTGGGCACTACATAGAGCTATTGTGAATACTTGAGTAAGGCGCGTTGAGGCGTTCGTAGCGCTGTGTGACCGTGGTGATCTTATCGATCACCAAGGTTAAACAGCGTTCGACTCGGTCGGCCTGAGATGGGTGACCGTTCGTGACATTTTCATATTCGAGCGTCTCCATACTTTGGAAGTCACGTAAAGCCCATGGTCCCGGTTACCACTTAATGTGGTAGTCGTTAAGCCGAGTTGGAAGCCTTATAGGCGGCTTGATAAGTTCCAACAGCAGGTGGCCACAAACCTGCCTTTACCAATACGAACTGGGTCCGCTTAGTTAAGTATGACCTAATCTCTCTCACCTCGATTAGCGAGAGAAGGCCTTTGCCCAGAAGTGGGCAGTATGGGCTGATATTATATATATATTAAGTAAGTACTTAAGTAGACAGTACTTGTCAAGACTAAACCAGCGAGCCTAAACCAGAGAGCCTTAGTGGGGTTGTTCAGTTGGCCATCTATCATTATCAAACCAGGTCCATGGTACTATATATAAAAGAAAAAGAATAGTCGTCATCGAACTTTTCTTTTTTCTTATTAAAAAAAACGTGACTCCACACTAGGATTTATTCCTGTGTCGTGGGTGCGTTTACAAACATAAAAATTCACATACACAAATACCCAGACCGAAACAAATAATTTTGGATCATACAAAGATTTGTCCCATACGGGAATCGAACCCGCGACTATTAGACACAGTGTGTGCAGCGGCTTAAGCTCTTAACCACTGCGTTAAATCGTCTGTCTAAACTTATATACGTATGCCAAATTTCAGGCCAATCGGAGAACCGCAAGTGTTTGAAAAGTAGATCACAAACTACCTTTGAACTAACGATAACTTTAAATCGGAAAGACAGACAGACATAAGAAAGACAAGTTAATTAAAAAAAAAATAGGTACTCTACGCAGTAAATATTAAAGTATGAACATGACTTAAAATCATCCATAAAACTGGAGCGTTGCGCTCGACGCTCGAGCGCGAGTCGAGCTTCGAGCTCGACGCTCCAGTGAGCGTTTTAAATAAAACGCTCGAGCTCGCGCTCGAGCGCTCTGAAACCGACTCGGCTCTGGACTCCAGCGCTTAGCAACATTTTGAGCGTCGACTCAAGCGTTTAAGCGACGACTCGAGCGTTTTTACAACACTAGTACTATCTCATAAATGGATTTGGACATGCCAGGAAACATAATACAAATTTTATTTTGAGATAAAAAATGTAATTGTTTTTTTTTTTATTAAAATGAGTTGTTCTGTGTGAAAAAAAAATATCACGGTGAAATTATTTAACAGTGAAGGAAATCATCGTGAGGAAACCTGCTTGCCTTAGTTTCTCGAAGGTGTGTGAAGTTCGCCAACCCGGGCCAACACTGGGCCAGCGTGGTTAACTATGGCCTGAACCCTCTCAGTTTGAGAGGAGGCCCGTGACCAATGGTGGGGCAGTTTCTTAAAAGGGCTATTATTATTATTATAACTTGTTCTGTACCTGATTAATATAATATCTTATAGTTGCAATTTACACTTACCCGCTTTGTCGATAGCAGCTTCAAAAGGCATTTGTTTTAAATCACCGTCGTTGTTTGTTACAGACATTTTTGAAAAATAGTGTAGTTATTTCTTAAAAATTAATAAATATTATTTAAGTTAATCCAATTTGACCTTTTGCACATTTGTTTAAAGCATGCTGTTCGCGTGTTGACTAGAGTTATAAAAGCCACTACTACAAATAATATTATTAGATAACTTTATTAATTGGCAAGTGTTATCATTTTTTTATCAAATCTAATATTAGATATAATGTAGTTAGCGATAATGGTGCATAAGTAATTACAATGATTTATGGACTTATTCAATGCAAAGATATCATATCATATATCGCTTCCACGAATACTTAAGTAAAGCTTATCAATTAACCATACTTTAATAGTTTCTAGACGGGAGGTGAAAAAGATTGGAAATAATAAGATAGAAAAACCAGCCGAAAAAGGATCACTGCAGAATCTAGGCCTGTCCACAGATCGCCACGATTATCAGCTTATCATATTTTTCACATAGGATGCAGGTACTGACAGTTCTAATTGCCAAACGAAAATAATATTTAATTTAATGGTGTTAAGGCATAATAAAACCATAAGTATAGAAACGGGTCATGCCTCTTATTGCCATTGAATAAAGTTTAATTTCGTTTGGCAATTAGAACTTACTTAGTGATATACTCATCCAGCCTTATTATTGATTTGTAGGTATATATAAATCCATCGCTATCTATCAACCTATATCATCACGCCAGATCCCTTGCGGAGTAGGCAGAGAGTACAGAGTTCCAACAGGTTCTTTCCTTACGGACCTCTCTGGCTTCCTCCACTCTCATAGTTCGTCTTATACACGGTCGGCGGTTGCAGAGCACTTGACTTGCCTTTCAGATAAGACACGATAAATTTTGTCATGTCAACTTTAGCCGGTGCGTTAAACCTATAAGACTGCCTTAGAGAACCTATAAGACGAAGGTCTACGGTCCCCTACTAGAGTAAAAAAATGAAGGTTCTAAGTAAACCCAAACAAAAGATATGGCCATTTAAAGTCACTCATTAGAAATTATATAGCACTTCCCGTTGACCTAGAATCGTGGAATTTGGCAAAAAGCAAGGTTTACAAGTACAAGTAAAGGAAGAAATCCGATAATTGTCAATTTATAATTATAACATATAAAAAAATATATTATTTTCCCTCAAATCTGATGAAAAATTAAAATAGCGCTATCTAGTGACTACTTTACACACTACAACAATACTTCTTTGTCTATGTGCTATCAGTGAAATTTTGTGGAACTATTTTGATTTGTGGTGAATAAATATTTATTCACACACACACAGAGGTGGCGTCACAGATCTCTCAGATCTGTGGCGCCATCTGTGTACGGTATAGGACGTAAATTGGATGAGATTGTAGATTTATTCTATTTTTATATAGTTTAAACGAAAATTAAATGTTATTAATTTAATAACGGCAAAATATTACAAAGAAAGAGCACTTTTATTTATACGGAAATAATTGAATATCAACGTTGTTCATTTAAATCGTAAAATATATAAAAATAAACATCATCACACCTTTATCCCTCAAGGTCGGATGTTAGGTCTCATGCAATAGGGGGCAAGCCTAATGCCATTATATCGGGCACAATGCCAGTTGACACTGGAAATATTTCTATCGAAAAATAACATGTGTTCTGACCTGGGATTCGAACTCAGGACCCCGTGATCGCTATGCGCATTATTCGCCAATAGACTAACGAGGTATAGGTAACTTTTTAGAAGCTTTTGTGTTCGTATGTCTATCTGCCTTTCTGGTTCAAATCCATTTTCAAGCACTTCGTGTATTTTATTCAGTAGTTTTATTTTATTTTATTAAGATATCCAATAGCGTTTGACAATTGAAAGTATGTATCCGACGGAGCTGAAATTTAGCATACGTATGTATGTTCGGTGACAATACATACCATGGACCCAGATCCAGAACAGCCTTTTGATGGGGTCGAAAGGTGGCCATGAGAACATGTCAATTACAAAACATAACCACCTTGTGTTTAGGCTTGTTAGATTGGTATTTACAAGTACTATACAACCAGGTGATGTTTAGGGTCTGATGATGAAGTGGCAAAGTGACCAACGGAGCTACCCAAATACTAAATATACCCCCGCCGGGTTTGAGCTCGTTGGATTTGTCTTCACGAGTTCTGTAGACCCTGATGGTGTCCAGGATCTGATAATGGAACCTAAGAGTAGCCAACGGGACTACCCAACTACTCAGCATAATCCCACCGTGTTTGAGTTCGATGGATTTGTCTTGACGAGTTCTATAGACCAGGATGATGTCGAGGGTCTGATAATGGAGCTGGAGGGTAGCCAATAGAACTTCTCAATTACTGAACATAATCCTGCAGTGTTTGGGCTCGTTGGATTTGTCTTGACAAGTTTTATAAATCCGGACGCTGTCAAATGTCTGATGATGAAGCCGGGAGGTGGCCAACGGAACCACTCAACTATTTAACATAGCTCCGCCGTGTTTGGGCTCTTTGGATTTGCCTTGACGAGTTCTATAGGCTCTGATGATATTCAGGATCTGATGATGGAACCGGAGGGTTGCCAAAGGAACTACCCAACTACTCAATATAATCCCGCCGTATTTGGGCTCATTGGATTTTTCTTGACGAGTTCTCTAGACCCGACGAAACTACAAATCGGCACTGAAACTAGCCGAAACTGAACCCGGTACGAAACCCTCAGAGCGCAAGTCCTACTTGTTTTTCATATTACTCCTTTACATGGCATGAATTCAACCAAGTAACAATATCAAAAGTTTCGATATACCCATCAAGCACTACAAACAGCACTTGATCCTATGGTTGATGGTAAATAGACTATTAAAAAAAACAATGTCCTCTATGATTCTCCAAAATCTATCCAATATAATGAAATATCTAATGACGTTTTCTGACAAACCGATCTTCAAACAACACAAAGGGTTGAACTTGCTCTGTATCCAATTTTGGTTTCCGGCTTTATCTCGCTACCTTTATCAATTCATCAGTCCATCGAGGACTCTCCACTCGAGCCACGTCATCCGAGAAACTTTCTGCCACAATGGCTGCCAGTTCTACGACTCACTACACTACAGTCCGCTCATTGCCACTTAAGTTTGGTAATTTTGAAAACTATGTCGGTGGATTTGATTTTCCTATGGATCTCTTCATTTCCCATTAATCCCACAGGGAAACTCCAAGCGTTGCTGCAGCGTACGTGACCACGTTTCAGTGCCATCATAAAAACGCTGATTAAAGAGTTGTCTGGAGACATTGTGGTATTTGGGATAAAATGTGACGTAACTTAGTTGGACCACTTTGCAAAGTTAGGTCTACCTAAATAGACTATTTGTCTTGGGTATGCTTAATCGCCCACAACTTGAGTTGACTTGAATGTGTGTGTGTGAATGATTTACGCTGTTGGCCGCGAGGCCTTTACAGCTTCACCGGACTTAAAGGCGAGCGTGCAACCACTACGCTCTAGCCAGCCAGAAGGGCAAGAGGCGACATACTCGGTTGGGACAGTCGCTGTAGGGGGACGGGTGCACTACTAAGTGCACCGGTCAACCGCCGGCTATGGGAGGGGATCTACTACTACGTCGTCGTCGTCGCCCGTATTCTGAGCGGAAAGAAGGGATGACAAAGCATCGGGGGGGTCGGTGAGAACATGTCGCGGCCTGCGCCGCCACGCAGGGGTCGGAGGGGAGATCGTAGTCGGCGGTGGCTACGATTAACGGATTCGCATGGGTAAATGCGTTCGCGAAGTGACGTGTTGACGCCTTTTTAATAAAGGCGCGAATAGGTTCAAGACCTAGATCAGAGTGGAAGGTCGACGTTCCGTACGAACCAGTGGGCTCCTACGGCTTTACGGAGGAAGCGGTTTTGAACCACTTGGAGTTTATCGATGTGAGAGGGGGCCGAATGCCCGAACACAACACACGCATAAGTCATGATGGGTCGAACGCAAGTTTTGTAAAGTGTCACCTTATTTCTAAGGGACATTTTACTCCGCTTGCAGATTAACGAACGGAGACGACCGAGCACAAAGGATGCTCGGTGACGGACCCGCTTGATGTGCGGGCCGAAGGACATGGTACTGTTTAGGGTGACCCCTAGATATTTGACCTCTTTGACCCAGGGAATGGGTCGGTCGAACATGGTCACTTGGCCGAGATTACTTCTAGGGCGGCGCAGGGAGTGGCGCGGGGTGGCACCTCTGGAGAAGAACACCGCAGCGCTCTTGTCCGGGTTCACCTCAATACGCCACTTCCTGAACCAATTCCCTAGGGAATTGGCGGATGCCTGAAGGTTTCTGGTAATGAAACCCTTATTCCTATGCGAGACGTAGAGAGCGGTATCATCCGCGAATAGGGCTAGATGCGCCTTACTCGAACGAGGAATGTCGTTCGTGTAAAGGCTAAACAGGAGCGGAGAGAGAACTGAGCCCTGTGGGACTCCAGCACTGATGGAGTGGGAAGTGGAGCGCGTCATTTCGACGCGATAACGGAAGGCGCGTTGATTTGAGTGTAGAGCCTTGCTACAAAGGAATGCGTATAACGTGGATATTAGGTATGATCTTTATATCGATTATTTTTTTTCTATGTACATTTTAGACGAATTAGTTCAGAAACTTTACTAGGGTCATCGCACCGAGATCTTCCAGGGTCTCAGCCATAAGCACAATAGCACTGGCAAACAGAAGCTCGAATCGTGATCGCTACGCACATTATTCGCCACAGTATCTTTTTTTATGAACCGATTTTGATGATGCTTTTTGTGTTGGGCTCAGTGTAGCTCTAAGGTGGTCCCACTTTAATTTTAATTTTGGGATTTAAAGATACACCAGTGAATACCTTAACAACAAATTATACAAATATTTAGATTAAGTTAAGCGTTTTATGAGTGGACTGTCGGGAGATTTTAGAAAAACCTTTACTGTAAATATTTAATTTATGTCTAAAGGAGTGTTGCTACTCTGCTCTGTGGAAATTATCGCGAGTGATACCAGTGCCGAAGGGAGGTTCGAACGCTGAGATAAGCGGATTTAGACCAGTGGCCGTCCTGTCAACTTCAGCAAAAGTGTTTGAAACGGTATTACACAAATTAATATACGCCCAAGTTAGCGCACAATAGGGAATATGCGTGTAATTCAAATAAGGGTCAAATATTTTTTTTACAAAATTTATCGCATTAGAATAATGTCTATACCAATATTTTTTTTAATAAAATTACTTTTTTATTAAGTAAATAATTATTGAAAGTACAAAAAATGAGTGGGAAATTCAAAGTAGCGGGAACGCCACGCTATTGGTCAGATCGAATATGACGTCAAGGTCTACAATACAAATATCAACAAGTGCATATTTGTTGGATGTTTGCTATTGAGTTAGTCTTATAGTTATTTTTTTTGTCGATTTACACAAAGACAAAATTTTAGTTTAAATTATTTAAGTTAATTCTTACGTTAAAGTGATCTTCGCAGCAATATAAACAAGTTGATGGAGATACCATGACTCTTTTTCTGATTTTACGCCACTTTTTCCTTATATCCGCACATATCGGGTGAATTTTTTATCGTATTTTTACACCTAGGCACAACACAATGTTGTTCCATTGTATAATAGTAGCAATCCACCAATCCATTGTATAAAAGTATAGCTAAATACAAAATAAAAATAAATTACAGAATAAAATACTTCTACAGCTGTTCACTAATTGATTGTTATTTTAGACTTTGACGTCACGCCAAGCGCGCCAAAATGGCGGGCGTTTAAAATGCTCTTATCTGTTTGCTATCTTCAACATTTTTTTTTGCCCTTTACATTTTGTTTTTGGCGCTTAATTTTTTTTTTGCACTTATATATTGATGTAATCTATCGTATAAAAATATAAAAAAATACACGCATATTCCCTATTGGCCAACGCACAGCATGGTTTCAGGCCGGCTCGAAGTACCGGAAGTAATTTATTGTCATTTGTGTACCACTTGTCACTTACCATCGATGCAGGTGGTCAAGTTGATGCTGCATCCTTTGATTCTCAAAAGGCGTTTGACACCGTGGATAATGGCATCCTTTAGCAAAGTTTGCGTCACACGGATTCACTCCGAACTTAATAAATTTTTTTGCGAGTTACCTCAGTGACCGGAGACAATACGTGGAATACAGTAGATACGAATCCGCACTGTACTTCACTTTCTCAGGGGTAAGTCAAGGTAGCAATCTTGGCCCTCTGGCGTTTGTATTGATGATTAACGATCTGTCTAAGGTGGTTGACAATTCGAGGTGCTTACTGTTTGCTGACGATCTTAAACTGTTCCTGTCGGTAAATAGCGCATCGGATTGTGAACTACTGCAAAGAGACATTGATAATGTAATTGCTTGGAGTAAAGACAACAAAATTTATTTAAATGTAGCCAAGTGCTGTGTGATGAGCTACACTCGCAAGAAACGGCCGCTTAAACACCATTATACAATGGACACAGTACCTATAGATCGTATCCATCGCGTGTAAGACCTCGGGGCAGTTCTGGCTGTGTTTTGCGCGAGTTCGGTCGTGTCGCTGCGCTGCCCGCCCGCTCGCTATTTTCGTATTTACGTACGTTTTAGATTTCGACTTGCTCTGTTGGAAACGCCTGCGCTTGCGTGGAGTGGTGATCTGGTTGGCTCATATACGTGTATACGTACATATATACGGGCTTGCGACGTTACTTCTCCGCGTCTGGCTCGCGCGTAGCAACAAGGCGAGCCGTTAGGTAGACGCGCCGTTCTGACGGCGGTCGGCCTTCCCGCGTTTTTAGTAACGGTCGTTTTCTGAGACCTATGTGGTTTGTCGCGGCTGTGATTACGTGTTTTGTGCTTGCGTGTTTACGTAATTGCATTCGCTGTGCGTATGCTTTTGCATCTCGTGTAGGTACGGTTCGCGTATCGCCCGGTGTGACCAATCACGTGGGTTGCTAGGCAGCCGCGTCGGCTAACGGCGCGGCCGGCCCTCCCGCGGTTTTTTCTCAACGGCTATTTTCATAACGGTTTTCAATATTAGTGTTTATTGTAAATCCACGTCTTTTGTCCGTTCGTGGTAAGTCCGGTGGACGCCTAGCGGCGTCGTAAGCCCGGCTTGAGCGGGACCCGAGCGCTCGCCTCCCTCCTTCAGAGGGCGGCCAACTCGGAAGGGCTTGAGCTCTGGCCTTGGGGGCTTCCCTAGTCAGGGCTCTTGATTTCGCCAGGACCCTACCTTAACCCATCCCGCTATCCTATTCTCCGAGCGGCGGTTCTCTTCGCCACGGAGCAGTTAGGGTTTGGTGCCGCCCGTTCGCCCCTAAGGCGAAGGGGCACACCGCGTCTCCCCGGTAGAATACACGCACTAAATAAACTACACGCACGCGCGTTCCACCGCGCAAGGCATAGCCCTATAGCATAAAGGGAGCTCAGGGTGGTAGTGGGGGTGGTCAATGGGCGCTCCAAGGAGGCGTATGACATGGTGCTGGTCGTCCTCGACCGCACCGAGTCCGGCCGTAGGGTCTTCGACCTGAAGGCCATGTGCCATATATCTGGCCTCTCCGTGGAGGCCCCCCACAAACGTGGCACGCCCGGGCAGTGCCACAATTGCCAGCTATACGGGCACTCTGCCCGAAACTGTCACGCGCGCCCTCGATGCGTTAAGTGCATCGGGGACCACGCGACGTCCCAGTGCGCCCGCTCGAAGGAGACGGCGGCCGAGCCCCCCAGCTGCGTCCTCTGCGGCACCAAGGGGCACACCGCGAACTATCGCGGTTGCCCCAAGGCCCCGAAGGGGAAGCGCGGCCGGGCGAGGCGCGGCGGCCGCCGCCGCCCCCGCGCGGTTGCCCCCCCCTCTGCGCCCTCAGCGCAACACCCCCCCGCGCCCTCAGCGCACCCTCGTCCGGTGCCTTCTGCGCCAGCGACCACGGCTCCCCGCGCTCCCGCGCCACTGAAGCTGACCCCCCCTCCCCCGCCGCTCAGGCCGTCCCTCGGCGCCAACGCGTGGGTGAAGCCGCTGCCCTACACCGCGGCCTCCCACCCTGCGTCAGTGGGCCCTGCCCGCCCCCCGAAGCGCGCGCCGGCGATCCAGCCGGTGGCGGCTTGTCCCCCTCCGCCCACTAACGTCAGTCAGGACGTCGACCTCATCATGAGCGTCTCGGCGGTGATAAGCCCCGCACTTTTCCCCAGAGTCCGCGAACCCAACCCCCCCGCACCCAATAATGGATCTACGATCTCCCCGCCATAAGCCCCACAACCTATCCCTGGCGTTCTTTAACGCCGATGGCCTTCGCTCCCAGCGAGATCAGGTTTCTGATTTCCTCCGAGATCACCAACTTAATATCCTCCTCGTGCAGGAAACCTTCCTGAAGCCCGCACAACGCGATCCTAGGATCGCAAACTATAACCTCGTGCGTAATGACAGAGTCGGCTCCCGCGGAGGCGGTACTCTCATTTACTACAGGAGGTCCCTTCACTGCATCCCTATCGATCCCCCCGCGCTCACCAACATCGAAGCCTCGGTCTGTCGCGTCTCTCTCACGGGGCACCAGCCCATCGTGATCGCCTCCGTATACCTTTCCCCCACTAAATCCGTTCTCAGGAGTGACTTTGAAGCACTCCTCAATCTGGGAAGCGCCGTCATTCTGGCGGGTGACTTCAACAGTAAGCACGTGGCCTGGAACGGTCTCACCACTTCCCCTAACGGTAGGAGCCTTGACGCCCTGGTCGACGTTTTCGACTTTGACGTCATTGCACCTATGCACCCTACCCACTATCCTAACAATCCCAATCACCGACCCGACGTCCTGGACATGGCGCTTCTGAAGGGTGTCACCCTACGGCTGCACTCCTTGGAAGTAGTCCAGGAACTCGACTCTGACCATCGACCTGTAGTCATGAGACTCGGTTGGCCCCCTTCCGCCCCTCAGCGACCTAAAAAGACGGTGGTGGATTGGCATGCGCAGCACGGCCTTGGCGGATGCCGACCCTCCCCCCCCTCCTTCTCAGCTCGGACTCCATCCCGTCCCCTCAGGACACCGATCAGGCCGTAGATGCCTTCACCGAGCACATCCGATCGGCTGTCAGTCGATCGTCCAAGCAGGTCGAGGCGGAAGATCTCTACCTCAACCGCTTTCGACTGCCGGACGATGTTAGGGATCTCATTCGTTCCAAGAATGCTTCTATCCGAGCGCACGACTCCTACCCCACAGAAGCCAATCGGGCCCGGATGCGCGCTTTACAACGAGAGGTAAAGCGTCGTGTCGTGGAGGTCCGGGAGGAACGGTGGGGTGACTTCCTAGAGGGCATCGCGCCATCGCATCTGGCCTACTGGCAGCTGGCGCGTAGCCTCAAATCCGACTCCACGACTGACATGCCCCCGCTGTCCCGCCCTTCAGGCGCACCCCCAGCCTTCGACGACGATGAAAAGGCCGAGCTTCTCGCCAACTCCCTCGAGACCCAGTGCGCCCCCAGCTCTCAGTTCGTCGACCAGTCCCACGTCGACGCGGTCGACAGGGAAGTCGAGCGCAGGGCATCCCTCCCCCCCGTCGATTCCTTACCTGCTATCGCCCAAACGGAGGTCGAAGATCTAATTATGGGTCCCAAAACTAAAAAAGCCCCCGGCTCTGACGGCATTTCGAATCGCGTTCTGAAATGCCTGCCCAACTCATCTGCCTCTTAGTGGCCATATTGAACGCCGCCATGGCGAACTGCACCTTCCCCGCTAAGTGGAAGGAGGCGGACGTCATAGGCATTCCCAAGCCCGGCAAACCTCGCAATCTCCCCGCGAGCTACCGCCCTATCAGTCTCCTCAACTCCCTGGCCAAGATATACGAGCGCCTGCTTCTGGCGAGGCTCAAAGACTTCGTAACGTCCAGGGGTATTTTTATCGACGAGCAGTTTGGCTTTCGAGACAAACACTCTTGCGTCCACCAAGTGCACCGCATCACGGTGCACATCCTCTCCGGTCTCAATAGACCCAAACCCATCTACACGGGCGCCCTCTTCCTAGATGTCGCGAAGACATTCGACAAAGTCTGGCACAACGGCTTGATCTACAAGCTCTACCAATTGGGTGTGCCGGACAGACTCGTGCTCATCTTACGAGACTTCTTGTCGAATGGCGCCTTCCGTTATCGCGTCGAAATGACGCGCTCCACTTCCCACTCCATCAGTGCTGGAGTCCTACAGGGCTCAGTTCTCTCTCCGCTCCTGTTTAGCCTTTACACGAACGACATTCCTCGTTCGAGTAAGGCGCATCTAGCCCTATTCGCGGATGATACCGCTCTCTACGTCTCGCATAGGAATAAGGGTTTCATTACCAGACACCTTCAGGCATCCGCCAATTCCCTAGGGAATTGGTTCAGGAAGTGGCGTATTGAGGTGAACCCGGACAAGAGCGCTGCGGTGTTCTTCTCCAGAGGTGTCACCCCGCGCCACTCCCTGCGCCGCCCTAGAAGTAATCTCGGCCAAGTGACCATGTTCGACCGACCCATATCCTGGGTCAAAGAGGTCAAATATCTAGGGGTCACCCTAAACAGTACCATGTCCTTCGGCCCGCACATCAAGCGGGTCCGTCACCGAGCATCATTTGTGCTCGGTCGTCTCCATTCGTTAATCTGCAAGCGGAGTAAAATGAGGCGCCCTCGAGTATGTCGCCTCTTGCCCTTCTGGCTAGCTAGAGCGTAGTGGTTGCACGCTCGCCTTTAAGTCCGGTGAAGCTGTAAAGGCCTCGCGGCCAACAGCGTACATCATTCACACACACACACACGTAAGACCTCGGGATAGAAATGGCACCAGACTTAAATTTTAGCTCACAATCACATTACAAAATGTTGCAAAAAGGCTTTTCGTAATTTAGTATTGACAGTTGTATTGACAGTTCAGGTCCTCTATAATGCACTCACTCACTCTACGCAGTCACTTAGAAACAAATGCCATAATCTTTAATCCCCATGAAAATAAGTACAGTCTTATGATTGAGAAATATCAAAATAAATTTTTAAGGTTTTTATATATTAAACAGTATGGCGTGTATCCTTTTTATCCACTTATGTATTCGAGCTTGTTCGTTTTGGGTATGACCGGATACACCATACTGGCCGTAAGACGAGACGTTACCCTCGCTAGATACGTAGTGCACGTCTTGAAGGGGAAAGTGCATCACCCGGAGATATTAGAGGAGCTCCAGCTTTTCGCGCCTGATAATTATGTCGGTGCGCGCTTGCGGCCTCTGTTGCTGAGTGTTCCGGTAGCTCGCACTAGTTTACTCATGTATTCACCTGTGGCTCACGCTAAACGTATTGTGAATCTCATACATAAAGAAATTGATATTTTTCGTTGCAGCCAAACGAAATTTATTGAATGCGCAACTAGGTGTTTAGATCAAATTAATAATAATATGATTTAATTTTTGAATATACATAATGTTGTTGGTTATAGCATCGATTTGTAAGGATGTTGTAATTTAAATAAATAACAAAACTAAAAAAATTAACCGACGTCAAAATAACGAGAAAGTGTACAATTGATCTGTATACATATTTTTATGTATAATTGACCATAACGTCTTCGTTTATGAACTGATTTTGATAATAACATTATAAAGTTGGCATGGAACCCTCAGAGCGCGAGTCCTACTCGTACTTGCCGGGTTATTTGATACATAACTCGACAGTAAAATATTTCAATTTAGACACGTATATACTTTCTAAATAAAAAAATGATATTAATTTTAGAACAGCACAATAATTTTATTAGCAGTAAAATTAGGAGGTCATGTCCAAGAGCATGCTCGTCGCGGCCATTGCCAGTCATTATGGCTGCAATCTTGGAAATGAATAAAATTGGAACGTAAGAGGTGGTATGGAAGATAAGATGCATAAGGTAATTGATGTAATGAAAGAGAGACGCCTGGATACTCTGTGTGTAACAGAGATTAGCGAAGGTGCAGTGAAACTTCTCTTCCTGAGTGCACGATGGCTCTGTGGTCTGAGGTACCGCAGAGCAGTCGAGCATGGGGGTGGGTGTCTTGGTGTCCCGTCGCCTGGCCTCTGGAGTAAGTGATTATGGCCTGTACCTTCCCTTCCCTTAGACAAAAAATTCAAAGAGATAAATATTCTAACTGTTGTCTCGCAATTTATATATGAAAAGCTGTTATATGTTAAATCAGTAACTTTGAAAAATATAGCGACATTCATCATGTTAATACATGGAACAAAGATGATCTTATTGTAGAATAAGCAACTCTTTCATGGGACAATGTATACGCTTCTACAACAAATTACCCATAGCTATACGAAATATGCTTATTAATAAGTTTAAAAAGGCTATTATAACTAGCCTATGTAGTAAAGGATATAATAATATTTCGGAATATATCGTCGATAAAACTGATTGGGTTTGTGCAACTCCTCATTCAGCAGCTCCTAAATATATTTTGTAAAATACTTTATTATTAAAATACAATTTTGTAAAAAAATAATGATAAACAGAAGAGGCGAGAACAATTAAGTTAAAAGACTAGCCCGCTGAGTTTCTCGCCGGATCTTCGGAGTTTGAGGCCGCGTTCTGAAACGGCGGTAGTTGTAAAAAATGTAATATTTTTAGGGCTCTTGTTGGCCTATACAAATAAAATATTTTGACTTTGACGATGCGCAACTTCTCTGTGTCCGTTTAAAACTAGGTGTCACTAGAGTACTTTTGGTCGCAGCACAAACTCCCGTAAGCACTTCGACACCCCAGGCCTTTGAGAAGTTTTGGGATAATGTCCGGGAAGCTGGATCCGGCTTAGGCGAACGAAAAGGTGATTTTGTGTGGCGACCTGAACGGATGGGTGGGAACCAGGCGGAAAACTTGCGACGCTGCTCTGGGTCCTTGGTGGTGATAAAAGAGTGAACGATGCAGGTTATAGTTCATTGTAGATGTATGTTTGGAAAGGGGCCTCCTTGTGCCTAATATGTTATTCCAATAACAAGGACATTCATCTGTATATGTGGAGAAGGAATAAAACAAAAAAGCATGATAGATCTGATCCTGGTTGATAACCGTCTCCGAAGCAAACTTCAAGATACACGTGCGTACAGAGGCTCCACTCTAAAATCAGGCCACTACCTCGTAGTTGCGCGGTTTAGTGGTCTGTTCAGGTAGTGGAGGCACTGGCGAGAGCGTATCCCCTTCGTAAACCTTAAAAGAATAAAGGTTGAAAAGTAGCAAGATGAGAGCATGAGGAGAATGTATGAAAATGAAATCCGGGACAAGCAGGTTCTTCGGACTCAAATGTAGATGAATGCTGGAATAGCCTGAAAGAGACTTTGGTAGAATCCGCGAAAGAAGTATGTGGTTGCTCACAGAAGCATATTACAGCAAAAGGTGATGCATGGTGGGATACGGAATTGCAAAGCTCCGTAGAAAGTAAGAAAAAAAACGTGGCAGGACTATGTCTCTTCTTTGAACCTGAATGCCAGTATGACAGAGATGAGGAAAGAAATATACCGGCAATGCAAGAATGCCACTAAGACTTTAGTGAAAGAAAAGCGTGAAAGAGCCAGTGCGATTGAGGAGGAGAGGCTGGCGAAGAACTTCGAGAACAACACCAAACTCTTTTGGAGCAAGGTGAGAAAGGCTCGAGGTGATTCATCAGGCTCCAGAATGGAAAAGATAAAATCTAAAGATAGTGCCATTTTTACAGACACACAAGCTGTGCTAAACCGGTGGGGTGAATATTTTTGAGAAATATATGGCGATGCCCCGGATACTGGTGCCGCAGACGTGCCCAAAGGCGAGTTTGCGGCACCAGACTCAACAGAGGACATCACTATGGAAGAAGTTGAATGGGCGATAGGAAGTATGAAAAAAGATAAAGCTGCGGGAGTAGACATGATATCCGCCAAGATGATCAAATATAGTGGAACTTGCGTCCGGGACGCCTTCCAGGCCCTTGCAAACCTTTACTGGAGGACCGGTAGAGTCCCTACAGATTGGCGCCGCGCAGTCATAGTACCCTTGTATAAAGGCAAGGGTTCACAATATGACTGCGCCAATAACAGAGCCATCAGTTTGGTCAGCTTGGCAGCCAAGGTGTACGGTAAAATTATTGAACGGAGAATGCGCGAGAAGTCCGATGGAATGTTGTGCGAGGCACAAGGGGGTTTCAGGTCCGGAAGAGGATGTTAGGAACAAGATTTCTCCCTCCGCAACATCATAGAGAAGCATCTGGCAGTGGGCCGGAAGGTTTTCTGCGGTTTTGTAGATCTGGAGAAGGTGTTTGACAGAGTTGTGCGAAAGAGACTTTGGGAAATTTTGCCAGAGTATGGTATAGATGGGACTCTGTTGCGAACCGTCCAGACCACTTATGTGGACTACAAGGCATGCGTACGGGTGGGTGGTAACAGGTCACCCTGGTTGACGTTGAAATCGGCGTCAAGCAGGGTTGCGTGTTGTCCGCTAGACTGTTTATAATATATCTGGATAAAAGTCTTCAAAGACTGAAAGCGATGAATGAAGGTATACAAATGGGTGACATAGTGGTAAACCATCTACTTTATGCAGATGACGCGGTTTTAACAGCCACTGATCTGCAAACACTAATGAATTATGAAAGACGACTAAACAATGTCTTACACTTTAATGTAAAGAAAACCAAGATTATGGTTTTTGAAAGGGAAGAAACCAGATCGAATGCAAGGATTGTGGTTGGTAACGATGTGCTGGAGCAAGTGAATGAGTTTATATATCCTGGATGCGCCTTCAGTAAGGATAGGAAATACATACGCTGACATAGAGAGAAGAGTGAGTGGAGGGAACAGAGTGTATGGTGCGATGGGAAAGCTACTTGGGAGCCGACACTTAAGCCAAAAGGCGCAACTGGCCATACATAACTGAGTTCTTGTCCCAACGCTGTTATATGGTAGCGACAGCTGGGTATGTAAGAAGGAGAATGAAAGTAGGATAAATGCGGTAGAAATGCGAGCTCTGCGGAAGATGTGCGGAGTGAAGCTGGCCGACCGCATTAGCAACAGCGTAGTAAGAAAGCGAGTAGGTATGAAAGATATTATCGGTGTAAAGATGAGAAAGGTCATGCTCCGTTGGTTCGGGCATATAGAAAGAATGTCAGAAGAAAGAATGACAAAACAGATATACAATGTGAAAGTGAAAGGATGTAGGTATCGGGAAGTCCTAGACTATCTTACCACGATCAAATAGACCGAGTCTTATCTGAAGGTAAAATCAAGAGTCTCCGTAACCGGCGAGCGTGTATGAGACGAACTATGAGAGTGGAAGAAGCCAGAGAGGTATGTAAAGAAAGAACCTTTTGGAACTCTGTACTCTCTGCCTACCCTGCAAGGGATCTGGCGTGATGATATAGATAGATTGATGTAAACTAGCTATCTTTACATTTAATGAGTTGTATCCCTTCCTGTTAAAGAAAAGATGCTCATCTTTGCTTGGCTTTATAATAGATATGTGGATGCAGTTTATGCATCCTATTACACCCGGTAAATTATATCTTCTTTGAAATCTATAAAAAAATGTATAAAAATGAAACACATGAAAGTTGAACGGGTACATTAATATCTGAATTGAATGATTCTTACTCTTGTCATTTTCTTTCTAACAATGCTAACAGAGTACTAGAAAACGAAAATTATTGTCTGTTCATGGGCGACTTTAATCTAAGTTCAATACAATGGCTTAACAACAGTGGCTCGTTAATTGACTACCCTACCTATACCTCCTGTAATAATGAACGGCTGTTCATTGATTTTATTGCTACTAACGCGCTCAAACAACTTAATAATATATCGAATGCCAATCGTAAAATTCTCGACCTCTTTCTATCGAACTTACCATACAGTATCCTCGTTTCTCCTGCGTCTGAAATTTTATTTAAATTGATACTTACCATCCGCCAATAGAATTACACCTCTCTTTTAATGATACTGTTCACTTTCTCAAGTATAATAGTTTGGAAAGGTTAAATTACTTCAAGGCTGACTACAATGCTATAGCTGCAGAACTGGAATCTGTTGATTGGAATAGTGCCCTATGTTCTCAGCTTTCTGTTGACGATATGCTAACCTCATTTTATAAAATTATAAATACCTTAATTGGAAACCATGTACCTAAAACTAGACGTAGAAACAATAAATATCCTCCGTGGTTTTCGAGGTCATTAATAAAGAGATTAAAGGAAAAGAATAATTTAAAGATCAGAGTAAAAAAATATAAAAACCCTATAGACAAATTGCAGTTGTCCGTACTTTGGAAAAGATGTGACGAATTATCAAAAACTTGCTACAACTCTTACATTGCTCAGATTGAAGTTAATATTAAACATAATCCCAAATTTTTCTGGAGTTATATTAAAATGAAAAGAGGAGGCACAAGTGTTTATCCTGCAGTTATGTCAGATGGTACTTGTTGTTCCGATAATGCTGAAGTTATAGCTAATCTTTTTGCATCGCAATTCTCATCAGTCTATGTCAACTCTGTATCTAATATCCCTTTAATATACTATGGTCTTCCAAGTGACGATTGCGTGAGTAGCATTACTCTACAGATGTTACGCATTGATAGTCTTCAAATTAAAAAAACACTTCTAAACCTAGATTTGACTAACGGCGCAGGTCCTGATAATATACCGCCAGTGTTTCTGAATAGACTAGCTGATAGATTATCATTTCCGTTGTCTATAATCTTCAATAAATCTCTTTTATCAGGTACTTTTCCATCTGCCTGGAAAGAGACTAAAATAGTCCCAGTGTATAAAAATGGAGACAAATCATTGGTTGCATATTACAGACCTATAGCTATTCTGTTAGTAATGGCCAAACTATTTGAATCATTCGTAAGTAAAATATTTGCTTGGCATATCTTGCAGATAATTGACAATAACCAGCATGGTTTTTTGAAGCATAGATCCACCGCGACTAATCTTGTAGATTACGTCGAGACTGTTATAGAAGCTGTTGATGCTAGAACACAAGTGGATGCTGTCTACACTGACTTTAGTAAGGCTTTTGATACAGTAAACCATCGAATAATGTTACAAAAACTGGAAAAATATGGAGTGTCTGATCCCCTTTTAAGTTGGTTCAAGTCGTATCTCTCTGATAGACAACTTAGGGTGGTATTAAATGGTTATGCTTCTAATTTTTTTACTGCCACATCAGGTATTCCACAAGGATCCCATCTTGGACCTTACTTGTTTAACATCTTCATAAACGATATTACTCAATGCTTTCTACACTCCAACATTTATCTCTTTGCTGATGATCTTAAAGCTTCTATCAGAATTTCATCAGTAAATGACTCTCAGTTACTGCAAAATGACTTGAATAGGCTTTACGATTGGTGTAGTAAAAATGGCATGTCATTGAATTTCAAAAAATGTAAACACATTAAATTCACTAAAAAAAAGATTATATTACCTACAAACTATAGTATAAATGGTGACATACTAGAGGAAGTAACATTTGTCCGCGATCTTGGTGTTTATTTTGATAGTAAGTTAAGATTTGACAAACACATTGATAATATCGTACTTAAAGCTTCAAAATTGTTAGGTTTCGTAATTAGAGAATGTAAAAAATTCAAAAATGTATCAACCAAAATAGTTATGTTTAATGCACTGGTTCGGAGCCATCTTGAGTATTGTAGTGTTGTTTGGTCTCCTAATTACAAAGTGCATGTCGCAAGAATTAAACGTCTACAGAAGCGTTGGCTGTGGCATGTGTCTTATAGTCAAGGAGTAGCAAATAAATTCAAATCCTATCAAGAACGTCTCTCCCATTTTGGATTACACTCACTGGAGAAACGTAGAAAATATTTGGATCTAGTTTTTCTACATAAATTATGCACTGGCTTGTTTAACTGTCCTAATTTGCTCAGAAAAGTTCAATTTAACGTTCCAAGATTTAATCCAAGATCGTGTAGGAAGATGCTGTTTTCTCGTCCTGTCTCTCGCACTAATTTAAGAAAATTCAGTCCATTGTCACGTATGTATACATTGTGCGATGTGTATAAGAATGTCTTAGATTTATTTGCAACCAATAAGTTAAAAACGATTATACTTAGGACTTAGATTTCTATAATATTTATTTTATTTTCTGATTGGGGAGGTTATTTATTTATTTACTTAATTATTTTTAGTACTCAGAGCTCTTACAGTACTTAGCATTCTTAGTTTAGTTAAAAAAGATCTTGTTTAATTTATATTTTAGTCTGTAGTGTCCACTCGTAATATAAGGCTTAAAGTGCACAGCGATAGACAAGCTCTATCCCGTATTGCTTACAGTTGAGTATTATGTTGCGATTGAACCTTAGCCTTAGTTTTAGCTTGGTGGTGGTAGTAATTCCCGTTTTTATTTAGGTATTATTGCATGCTGTGATTTCCTGTAAGTGACAAGACACTTAGCTTAACTTTTATATACATGTATCTTTATTTTTAAATGTGTACTTGTTGTTGGAAATCCAAATAAATAAATAAAAATTGACCTTTCTTGATGATTGCGGCCTAACTGAATATATTTACCAAAAACATAATGATTATTTAGTGCCGCCAGAACTTCCCTAATGCAGCGACTTGCTGTTCTTTGCGGCAAATATTGGGCTATTCCCACAATCCTTTGATACGACCCCGTCGCTAAGAAACTTAGGGCGCAAAGAATCTTTAAAAAAGGATTAAATATTAGTTACAAATAACCTATTAAATTGTATACATAACGATTGTATTTATTTGCATACTTACCTTACTTCTTCTACCCTACTTTCTTCTTCTCCCCTTACTTCTAAAGGAATTTCCTTAGTCCTTCGTAGTGAGGTATGCGCACGTAAATCCACGCACAGCTATTTAAATGATTCTTTATCTACCCTGAATCTTAAAATAAAAATTATTTTTATAAAAAAACCGAAACCGACTTCAAAAAGCAAAAAATAAATATTTGACGTCGGTACCGGTTACTGCAGTCGGTTACTTGGCACCGACTTGAAATATTTATTTTTTGCTTTTTGAAGTCGGTTTTCTTTTTTTAAAGATTTTTATTTTACAATTTTAAGTGACAAGTGAATTATTTACTAGTATTTATATACCTATATTATATTATTTTGCTGAGTTGTACAGCAAGGTACTTAGAGGATTGATATAATAAACATAATAACGGAATCTATACATTCGTGCTGTTCGCCGTTAAGGAGTCCCCTGATGTATCTTCAAAGTCCAAAGTTCAATACCGATTTCATTAAAATGGGACCACCTCGAAACTATACTAAACCCAACGCAAAAAGAATCATCGAAATCAGTTCATAAATAAAGACGTTATAAAAAACACACAGACGAATTGTCGACCAACTCATTTTTTTGAAGTCTTTTAATATTCTGATTAGTTCTATGGCAGGGTACCTATAGGATTGACGTAATACCCATAATATCCTGATGGAGATCTGGTACTTAGAAAAGTTGGGCGCATTTGCGAAAAAGCGAACTGGCACTTTTTGAATATAGACACGAATAGATTTGAGAACAAAGTCAGCTGTCTCAAATTCCTAAAGAAGAAGAAAGTAGATCGAGCTGAATCGTTGGGAAAGTGACTCGAGGTTGTATTCTATGAACTCGAGTTAACGAGCTTAGCTGGTTCGCTCATCACTATGAAAGAGTCTGTCGGTTCGTCGACATAGTTGTCAAAGTCAAAAAGTGTGTCTCGATGTCTCGACATTAGTGATTTTGTGATAAAAACGGGTGTAAATTAAACACATCGATCGGAGGCGGCGCCGCTAGCCTGGCTTTGCAAAGTCCAAGGGCATTTGGAACAGAGTATTGAGGTAATAACAACTTGATTCCCGTGCATATAACGCAGATGACTTGTGTGTCCTAACGCATTGATTTTCCAATAAACCAGGCAAGTAAATATTTTTTAGGGGTCTTAATACCGTAATAACTCGTACGAATAGATATGTGATAGCTTTGTAAAGATTCTGACTTGGGCATGGTAAAATATTGATTTGATCGAAATGGAGTTCGTATCTTGTTTATAGAAAAGAAACTACATTCTTCTTAAATGTTACATGCAGTGATATTACACTTTATGAGCCGTAATTAATAATATTAAGTCTGGACGTACATAGGTATGTTTTATAATTTGAGATGTGTCCCTTGATTATCTGAAAAGTGGGGATTTTCACGTATACAAACTGAGAGATGTGATAAGATGACCACCTACATAATATATATCACATTCTTTATCTCTATCTATCTATCTATATCATCACGCCAGATCCCTGGCGGGGTGGGCAGAGAGTACAGAGTTCCAACAGGTTCTTTCTTTCGTCTCATACACTCACCGGTTACCAAGACTCTTGACTTGTCCTTCAGATGAGATTCGGTATATTTGGCCATGGTAAGATAGTTTAGGTTTTCCTGGAGTCCTACATCCTTCCACTTTCGCATTGTATATCATCGCATGTTTTGTCATTCTTTCTTCTGACATTCTGTCTATATGCCTAAACTAATGGAGCCTAGCAAACCGCACTGGGTCTGTTTGATGGAATATGACCTAATCTGTTATAAAGGATGGGATTATTATATAAGATTAGAAGAGGCAGGAGGTGAGAATAGAGGAGCCAAGAGGTTATTTCACTAATCTCTCAAGCTACCAGAAGATATTTCTCTATGCTTGCTTCTTATAGGCTTGGTTATGTTTGCCACTAAAATTCACAGTTAAAGTCACTCCAGGATACTAACAGTCACTCTGCCTGCCTTGTCAGTGAATCTGGCCATATTTTTGTCTATGAACACAAGTTAGTTTAATTGAAATATTATATAAAATAATATTTCTATTCATATTTATGACTTAAAAAAAATATCACATCAACTCCATCATGTCCAACTTTTTCCAAACGGAGCATCAGTGTTGCCCACCCACCCCAATATTGCCAACAGTCTTAGGTCCAAATGCAATTGAAAGGATGCTTGCTGCCATTATGCCAGGCGCATCTGCAGACTTAGAATTGGTATTCAGGATTTTTCAATAAAAAAAGCCCAACCCAATATTCGAACTGAAGACCTCATAATCTCCAGCTGCACTATCCACCACCATACTGATGAGGTAGTAACAATGTTATCAGGAATCATTAATTTGATATGTGTTAGGAATCGTCCATTAATCACGCGAGGCTCGCAAGGGGGAGGGGGTTCAGATAAAATCATTTGGGTATGTGACCCACCAAAATGAATGTCTTCAAAAAATTTTGAATTGTGGTTGTTGGAGGAGTCCATGTTGACAGCTTTTTATCTGTTTAATTATCTTTTGATGGTTTGATACTGGTGCACTGAATTTGCCTCATGATTTAGATAAGTATTCATATCTTTAGTGATGAATATCACAGTATCTTTCGGAGTACAGTTTGCTGTTCTTCATGTACATTTTTGAACGCTACAGTCTTTTATTGTTTTAATATTGAAAATGTTCTCTATAATAAATTGCCAGAAAGAATATTCTTTATAAGACCGCCAAATTTTGAGATCGGAGGCATTCTTTGTTTTTATATGCATCTTAGCAGTTTTTTTTAATACTCATGTACCTTTTTGCGTAAACGTTTTATTTCATTTTTCTGTTTATTAATAACTTATTACGTACTTTCTGATCATCTTCGATCTTCCATAGTCTGTTGTTTTGTGAAACTAGAGGTTGGTTTTCATTACCAGACATAGGCCGGATAATTTCTAGTAGATTGTTGCTTCAGAAGATCTCTATGCGGTCTAGTTTTTTCTCTATATATTTTACTAATAATAGCCCTTTGCTCCCTTTTAAACATGTCTTTAATACTCATAATTTGCCTGTTTTTCTTTTTTTAATTATATTTATGCTTTTCATTTTTAACTCTTTGGTAACGTAATCTCTTAGTTTCATGTTTTTTTCAAACTCTTTTCTCTCGTTGCCTTTTTATGTATTCGCTATGATACTGCAGTATATTTAGTAGTAGTGAATACCTAGAATAAATAAAAATAACCGTTATAATCGTAAATTATAATTAAACAAAATGTTTGTAACTCCCCTGAGTCATATGTAATACCCCTGGTATATAAACCGCTAGAGAAGTGACGCCAAAAAATTGACAAAATCACACATAAGCTACAATAATAACATCACGCGTATTTCTTACCAAAAATAAACGAAAACCATGAAATCTACCCACAATAATCATTGTATTATACAGATATACAATTACATAATTATAAAATATAAAAACATACACTTACCAGGGGAAATACTGAAGCTACTAGCTCAAACACGCACTCTGACAACTGACAGATCACTGAGACAAAATTATTTGAATTATTCTCAACGCTGTTAACTTGATGTTAAGTTTACATAGTTCAACGCGTGTTGCTCAAGGTTCAAGACAACCGTTTGAAATTTTTATGTAAAATTTTCGTTATTTAATTCCGCCAGGTGAGGGTGACACTTTTGTCGGGTGCCATGAAATTGATAAGATTTTTTTATGTTAATAAATATAATTACAATGTATGATGAGAAAATATGTTTTGATGTATATTCAATTATATGACTGCATTTGATAAAACATTATACCGGTTAAGGAAATAAAGTAAGTTAAAATTTACAGTAAAATCTGGTAACGGGGCCCGCCAGGGAAGTATACATTTATCACTATTTTAACTCATTAATGTCTCGATAGAAACAGTTATCGGGATATGACCATGTGGACCAAATAAAAGACGATATTCTTTATTACTTTACCGTGAAGTAACCATAAAGAATAAGTTTCAGATAAAATTAATCAACGGACCGTTAAAATCCAAATACCGTATATTGACCCATATCACGAGTATTTATTTTTTCGTGAAACCCGCAATTCTAAACCGTGAATAGCGATACGCGACCCTGACTCGCCTTGAAAATTTTTAAGATACTTTGTACCAAAAACCTTACGGGGAAGTGGGTTAGTCTAAAACCTCACCACATATCACCAGAAGGGAGGGAAAGTTAAAAAGTTGCTTAAAACATTACACGATTAATGGATGATCCCTTAGTGCTTAAGGATCACATTTTTATCAGCAAATTCATAGATCTATTTTATTGTTCATAATCAATGATAAGAAATCTACATATTTTATTGTTCCATTTTCTATTTTGAGCTTAGACTGGGAGTTATTAATATAAGCCCCGCTTGCACTATTAAATATACGAAGTGCGTGAGCGTGTGCCTATATTAATATTGTAACTTATATATACATATATAGCTACGTAGGTTAGATGCATCCGCGCAGCCATCTTTTGATTTATCAGTTGTGGTACTAGCCGCTAGACGAACAAACGCATTTCCTTCCATTAAGAACTGTTTTGATTTCATTGTCCCTGGTACCCTGTTAACATGCACAAACCAGGGTTAATGTTATAATATTAGCCCTGCTAAGACACTGTCCCACTGTTGGGCACGGGCCTCCTCTTAAACTGAGAGGGTTAAGGCCATAGTCCACCATGCTGGCCCAGTGCGGGTTGGCGAACTTTACACACCTTCGAGAAACTCTTAGGCATGCAGGTTTCCTCACGATGTTTTCCTTCACCATTAAAGCAAGTGATAATTAATTTTTAATACGCACATGCTTTCGAAAGACAGAGGTGCTTGCCTAGGTTTGAACCCGAGATCTCTGACTTTGCAGTCCAAAGGTCTAACCACTAGGCTGGTTTATGCAAGTGGGACTTAAATATTGAAAAGGATAATTGAATTAGTAGAATCCAATGTGTACATGCTTATTTAACTGAAATGTGTAGGTTTGTTGGACAAGACTGCTCCAATTACATGTCATAATCATAATCATTTATTCATCTGCAAATATGGGTTTTACAATGATGACGTAATGTTTACAATAGATTCTCCATATTTCGCCAAAGAGCATGCAAATATTAGATAGACCTTAATAACACTTACTGTTAAATTTAAATAACGCCATAATATAATTAAATGCAAACATAAAGTAGGGTATTAGGTACATTTAAAATAGACAACAAGTTCTATAAATATTTATTAATTAAATTATTGTAATACACATCAAATGTCAATTCAATGTCAATATTAATAACTAAAATAATGTCCATAGTAATGTCAATAAAATTTAATATTTATAAGATTTTTACTCTTCAAGATATTCCCTTACACTATAATATGTTTTTTCGACTAAAAATTCTTTCAGTCTTATTTTAAATAAGTGTAAGTCTTATAGAATATTTTTTATCAGATGTATTTTACAGATATTATTTCTAGACATGTTAAATATGTATAATACTAACTTTATCACTTGTATGATAATTAATCAGTCAAGGACGGTTTGACGGACGATTTGGTGCAGTGGTTAAGAGCTGAAGCCGCTTCGCCCACCGGGTCGAATTGTCGCGGGTCTGATTCCCAAACGGGACAAATCTTTGTGTGACCAATAATTAATTGCTACGGTCTGGGTATTTGTGTATGTGAATTTTCATGTTTGTAAACGCACCCACTACACAGGAATAAATCGTAGGGTGACTTTAAGTATTCTTTTTAAAAAAAGGACCCGATGCCTGTGTATTGGGTGCTTCTTCTAGCTAATAAAACTATGTCGATACATGATCATAAAACTCGGTTTCTGTACCTACATGTGAGGCATCAATCAGCGTATTTCAGTTAATATTATATTCATATTTCTCATTAAATAAGTATGTACATGTACCGACATAACTCATGTATTATTATTGTCCTTAAACATCGTTTTAAGTAAATAGAACAATAATACATTATAGGTAGTGTGTGAAGCCTTAAAACAGCCAATTTGTATCAGCAAGTATTAAGTTACTGCCTTTAAATTTGGATAAGCTAATTAACAAATTACCTGGTCAATTACACAAGTCAGTATTGTTCTTACAAACAGGCATTTCAGACATATTTCTGTACCTGCAGTGAAAGGTGATACAACTCGAGTTAGAACACTTTTGATATTTGTACACATTATGCATCAGAAAAAAATCCGCTATTTTTCTATCTGATCTCCATCTTCCTAAGGCTTTAAATGGTTTTGATGTGTAATACCTTTCCTCTCGGTTGATGGGTTTTTTGTGAGAGTGATTTTGGAAAAGGGATGGAAATGTGTTACAGGAAACCGGGGAAGTGCGCGCTATGTCATTTGACCAATGAGCGCGCGCTATTTGATTTTTAGGATTATGAATGTGTAAGATGATATATATCCAATCGTCACAAAGTGAACTGAACTGATTGTTCTAATTATTTTTTGCATTACTGATTCAACTTGAAATAATCTCTTCTACACAAGCAGCAGGAATGGATTAAAAATGGTGCAAATTGAAATAATTACACATGCATCAGTGTACACCAGTGTTATTCAATCGATGAACCCATTTATATCATTCGACACCACTTCAATACGCAACCAAAACCAAGTCTGTAATGATTCATGTATATAAACAACAATTAACACAAAAACGTATAAAAAATAAACCTAGTGTCAGACAGTAAAAGTTAATACCTTTTAATTTATATTAAAAACTGCTTCTAATAATTTCTTAAGTCTTTGAGTATAATAAATCTTTAAGTGATTGTTAATCAATAACCATAATCAACATTCAATTAAGTGCAGTAGAGTAAGGAAGGCACGTTAAGCAGTTGGTCCCGGCTACCACTCAATTTGGTAGTCGTTAAGTCGAGTTGGTAGCCTTAAAGCCGGACTTCCACTGCAAAAGAGTAATGAGCGGGAAATAGTAGAGTGCAACCGAGTACAACTAGTTAAAATAGGTTTTACCTTCCACTAAGAACGAGTTTTCACTATTTTAATTATTTGCCTTCCACTTCAAAAGAGAAATGACAGCGAGAAATGAGCGACCGTCCGAGATCCGTTACCTACTCATCAGTGACATCTTGTCGCAGCGAACTTGTTTTTAACCGAATTCAAAAAGGAGGAGGTTCTATGTTCGGTTGTATGTATGCTTTTTTTTTATGTATGTTCAGCGATATTTCCGTCAATTGTGGACCGATTGTGATGATTTTTTTTGCATTGGGTTCAGTATAGCTCCGCGGTGGTCCCATTTTAATTTCATTGGCATTGGACCTTGGACTTAGAAGATACACCAGGGAACTCCTTAACGACAAACAATAGGCATGTGTAAATTGAGATATTATGGGTATTACGTTAATCCTATAGGTACCCTACTATAGAACTAAGCAGTATATTAGCCAACTTCAAAAAAGGAGGTTCATAATTCGTCCTTTTTTTATAACTTCTTTGCTTATGAACCGATTTTGATTATTCTTTTTGCATTTGGTTCAATATAGTTTTGAGGTGGTCCTATTTTATTGTTATTGGTATTGGACCTTGGACTTTGAAGATACAAGAGGGAACTCCTTAATGGCGAACAACATGAATGTATAGATTCCGTTATTATAGTCATTATATTAATCCTGTAGGTACCTTACTTTACAACTTAGCAAAATAATATAATATCGGTATATAAATATTACTAAATAATTCAATCGTCACTTAAAATTGAAAAATAAAAATCTTTAAATAAAAAAAGGTAAAACCGACTTCAAAAAGCAAAAAATAAATATTTGAAGTCGGTGCCAAGTAACCGACTGCACCAACTAGCACCGACTTCAAATATTTATTTTTTTGCTTTTTGAAGTCGGTTTACCTTTTTTTTTTAAAAGATTTTTATTACATATTTTTACTCGTTTGATCCGTGCCGCTTACCTCTCTGACGGTGGAAGCGCCTCTATGAAATTTACCGTAAAGAGTAAAGCGGAGTCCGTACGGAGTCCGCTCCATTTGCTTAAGCAGGCGAGTCCATTATTAACTATTTTTATTCGCTCAGCACTTTCTGCTTAACTCTTTTTTTTTTTTTTTTTTAAGGTGATGGACTTCTATGAAGTTTACTGTTGCGAGTTATCGTGCGGAGGCCGTTCCGCTCATAGTGAAAGTCTGGCTTAAAGGCGACTTAATCAGTTGCAGGTGGCCACAAACCTGCCTCCACCAATCCGCACTGGGTCCGCGTGTTGGAGTATGACCGAACCTCTCTCACCTCAATTCGTGAGAGAAGGCCTTTGTCCAGCAGTAGGCAGTATAGGCTAATATTATTATTATATATCTCTTCCTAATCTTACTCACAGTTGACCAGTGACCTGCAATTTATTGCACCACTTTAATAGTGATCTTCCTCTTTTCCATTTTATCTTGTACTATTGCCATTTCGCTTATAGTTTTAGGACTGAAAGCAGAAACTAAAACTCAAGAGTAGTGCCACGTTTCTTATTAAAGCTGGTCATTATGTCCTTTCTCCTGCAGTCACGTCTTTCAGGCGCTGACAATGAATCTTATCGGTCTTTTTGCTCCAAATATTATAACTTGAATTGGATAAACAATATGTCAATTATTTATTCCAGAGCTATTCTCAACTATGGCGAGCGGGTCATGGGAGGAGTTCTTCGCCGCCCACCTGCCGCCCCCTGACTTTGAAGACAACCGCTCCTTGCTCAAGGAGTTCTGCGACCGGCACGAGCAGTACGGCAACAAGATAGTCCTTGTCACTGTGAGTTAGATACAAATTTATGGTCGACTAGCAGTTTCCCGCGATTTCGTATCCGGTCGACAACAGCGCCACCTACCGGGTCTAGATTATATAGCCTATGTTACTTCTGGATAAGGTATCATTCTAATAGGGAAAGAATTTTTGAAATCGGTCTAGTAGTTTTTGAGTTTATTTGTTACTAACATACAAAAATGCAAATCTTTCCTCTTTATAATATTAGTGTAGATGGACGATGTTCAAGGACGATCTGAGAGTCTGAGAAGCTTCTGCTGTATTCAGCCTGCCCCTTTAACTAGTTGAATATTAAAGACTATTACGCCTATATTCCCCAAATAGGTGTCGCAGAGAGGGTGTGAACAAATTTTTCTGTCGATTACATTCCTAACACTGGGTTGCTAATTAAAAATTGTTCGATAGAAAAATCGCAGTAACATATCCGATCCACGAACTATTTCGCGGATCACCCACATTCGATTTTAGGAACTCCTGATCAGCTGCACCATACGCCACTACCAAAGTGGCAGTCACGTTAGTTAGTATTGGGCAGTAGTAGTTGCACACTCGCCTGGTAAACCTGTAAAGGCCTCTCGGCTCCAGTTACGACGTGGTTAAGGAGACTCTTGACTTGCCCATCAGAGTAGACACCGTCTATTTGACCACACTAATCATTTCTTTTTATTATATTTGGGAAACTTACAGCTAGCGTAATATACAAGTTTCCACAGTGTACGAGCTACGCCGTACAATTAACCTTTGTTTATAGTAAAGAATTTGTTGCAATAAAAATGTCAGCGGATTCTATTCTATATCAAAGTGTTTGTAAACAATATACATTTAGTACGACAATAAACTGGTAACAGAATTTAGATGTCTACTCATTCAACAAATTTAACAGTTAACGGTTAAACAAACCGTTAACATAACATCTATAACTTGAGTAGTCGCGACTCTTTAAGAGAACTGTTCAAAGTAGTTAATATCATGACGGTCCCATGTCAATATATTTATGAAAACATTATTAGCTCTTTTTAATCAGCTAGGTGATAGGCATTGCTATAACACACGACATAGAAATAAATTAGACCAACCGCAGTTTCGTCTGTCAAAAATTCACACGTCTTTCATGGGGCACTGTGTTAGATTTTATAACAAAATTCCCATTGACGTCACTAAACTTAGTGATATTTTCACTAAGTTTAATGACGTCAATGGGAATTTCAAGGCTTGTGTAAAACGAAAACTTTGTAAGCAAGCTTATTATTCAATAGAAGATTATTTAAAACATAAAAATGCTTGGATATATGCTATTCCAGCTCCACTTGAGTCATGACAACCTGTTCAACTGTTGTTAGTTAACATTTCCTCTCTTCCTTCTATTAATTTAACACAATATGTACTTTTTTTTGTAAATGAGGGAACCATGTAGCCATTCTCATAAATAGTATTATTCGCTTTTTTAACTTAGACTCACCTGATGACCAACCTACATTGTTCTCCCATACCCCACAACAGAATGTAGATGAAAAAGTTTGTAATTTCTTATTTTAAAAGAGTAACCGTGGAGTTTCTTGCTCTTCTTCTCCACAGGAATGACATTCCGAAGTGGCGGTAGAGTCTTTGTTACTTTTCTGACGATTCATAAATACTGTAATGGTTTACATGAATAAAAAAGATTCTGATTCTGAACATTTTAACATTAACAAACAACAAACAGTATATGTTGGATATTACTCCAACCACAGGTAGCAGAAGAATAAGAAAAAGAACAGTACAGCCGGCATCCAGTATAACATTTATGACTATTACAATGAATTTGTTCCTGCGTTGTATGATAGATCGCAAGTATCAGACGAGCTGGTATAAAACACATGATTAAAAGAGTTAGGAAAAGAATGCTCTAGGCAATAAATATTTAATGACGGACGATTTAGCGCAGTGGTTAAGAGCTTAAGCCGCTCCGCCCACTGTGTCTAATAGTCGCGGGTTCGATTCCCGCACGGGACAAATCTTTGTGTGATCCACAATTATTTGTTCCGGTCTGGGTATTTTTGTATGTGAATTTTCATGTTTGTAAACGCACCCACGACACAGGAATAAATCCTAGTGTGGGGCTACGTTTTAAAAAAAAAAAATAAAAAAAAAAAAATTTGAGAAGCACTGGTATTGAACAAATCTAAGTCCATTTTAGCAGCGATAACATTGAAATCATGTAGAAAAATCTATTTTCCTTCCAGTCTGGTGGCACTACAGTACCTCTAGAGCACAACACGGTACGTTTCGTGGACAACTTCAGCGCGGGCACCCGCGGCGCTGCATCCGCTGAGTACTTCCTGGAGCAGGGCTACGCGGTCATCTTCATGCACCGCCAGAAGTCGCTCGAGCCCTTTACCAGGCACTTCATGGGGCAGAGACTGCTCGACATGCTGGAGATACAGGATAGAGGACCTAATACTACTATTACAGGTAGGTTTAACCTCTAGGAACGTGGATGAAAGACCCTGCAAAGGTTGAGGGTAAAATCTAGAGGCATACAGCATAAAACCGGTAATTGTAGCGTCTTTGTGCTTCGAAACGCACTGCTAGGCAATAGCCTTCTCTTACGAATTGAGGTGAGGGAGAGAGAGGGCAGGCAACCTGATCTCTGTACCTGCTCACTTCACCAATTCATACTGGGTTCGCATCGTAGTGTATACTCTACCACGCAAAGTATGGATTAGTGAAGGTTTTATGAATTATACTAATAGTAAATAAGTATTCTAAAAAAAAACACCGCCACGCCTATATTCCCCAGAGGTGGTGGCAGAGGTATACTGAGTACACCTACGTTTCGCCGACGATGTTAGGTCCCATGTAATAGGGGGCGAACCTATTCCCATATACCGGGCACAATTCCAGACTCCGGACTCGTACTGGTAATTTTTTCGTTAGAAAAACTACATTTGTCTGACTTAGGATTTGAACCCAGGACCTCGTTATCACAAAGCCATGCGCTTTGCCACGAGACCAACGAGACAGTCATAAGTATGCTACTATTAGTAAATAAGTATAATTCATAAAAATGCTCTGAAATTTGTGGTAATCTGTGATCATGCCCGATCTCCTTCAGGGTAGATGTCGTATTCAGTCGATATTTCCAACTTAACCTAAGCCCTTTATCGACATGACCTTCACTGACAGAAGTTACTGATCAACTAAAAATTATTGCTAACAATCGAAACGATCCCCGTATCGATTGTACCCTGCGCGTTGGCAACGCACCGTCTATTTTCATTCGTTCGTCGATTGTTATTCGATTGTATTATTGTGAAGACGAATGAATCGATAATGGAATTTGTGTCACTACAATTGTTGATTCATTTGATAGTTTTTTTTTGTACCAATCGCCCACTGCTAATTTGTATGTGTGCTGTGCTTAATAAATATTTTCTTGTTTTCTGCTTCTTTTTCTTTTCTGAGGGCAGATTTGATGCCCATCTGCTTAGCAAGTCACTTATACGGTTCCACATTGGCTTACCAACTACCACGTTAAATGGCTAATGTGCCTTCCGAAGCATAGAAACATTCGAATATGAAAATGCCACAAACGGTCACCTATCTCGGGCCGACCAAGACGAACGCTTCTTAAACTTGGTGATTGTTAAGAATACTACGGTCGTGCAGCGCCACGAGTGCCTCATGTCTGCCGTACCTGACTTGTTTTTTTGGGATTTAGTTTGCCATACATTTCTACCATAAGTCAATGGTCTTCATAGTTGACACCAAGGCTTAAACCTCGGGGTGCCCTGACAGCTTTAAATATCTTGGAACACGCAACAAATTTAATTAGAATGAAAAGAGTAGGAAAGAATATATCGCAATTAATAACATCACTATGAGGAAGTTCTGATTACTACTCGTATTCTTGCCTATGCCTATCCAATTAAATTTATCATTAGTCGTCCACTGCAGAACATAAGTCTCCCCAATGATCTCTGCTACGACCGGTTTTGTACTGTACGTGTTCTAAAGTGCATACATGTACTCGTATTATGCCTGTGAGTTCTTGAGTGTAAGGTCTCCCCCATAATCTTCCACGTGGATCTGTGATTGGCCATCTCTGGCCAATATATATGAAAAGCATCCAAGTCATCACGCCAACGTTTCCTAGGCCTGCCCCGACGTTGATGTCCATCTGCAGGCACCCATTGCGTGACTATTCTAAGGCATCTTTCAGGATGCATTCGACTAACATGCTATGCCCACTCCAGCATAAGCTTAGCAGATTTAATGCCCATATATGGTTATTGCCTGTGACTATGCAAACGACTCCCACAAAGATCACCACGCCGACCGGCTGAGTGCTCTAAGCATCCAATTATAATATCCAGCTGAAAATGAACGACTATCTCTCAGTGAAGCCGGACAACGTGGATGTACTAGCGCCGGTGCTGCTGCGCTACAAGGCGGCGCAGGCGGCGGGCGCGGTGCTGTACGTATCGTTCACGACCGTGTCCGACTACTTCTGGCTGCTGCGCGCCGCCTGCGAGTGCCTCGCCAACTTCGGCGCGCGCGCCACGCTGTACCTAGCCGCGGCAGTGTCCGACTTCTATGTGCCGAAGGATAGAGTGGTATGTTGACCTTCCATATACTTGGATCCTTTGCATGACTCCACTGATGGAGCCTAGCACCTTTTTTATCGTGTAGCTAGGACACTGCCTAACGCAAGCTCACTTAAACAGACTACTTATTATCACAGACAGCTTATGTTCTCACTGTAGACAAACTGATGCTGATATAAACCACCTGGTATTAATCGACCGATCATTATAAGTAAGTGAATTGGGTGACGTAAACACATTGTTTCTAGTGATTCGACGGACGAATTAGCGCAGTGGTTAAGAGCGTAAGCTGCTCCACCCACTGTGTCTTGTAGTCGCGGGTTCGTTTTCCGCACGGGACAAATATTTGTGTGATCCACAATTATTTGTTGCGGTCTGGGTATTTGGGTATGTAAAGTTTCATGTTTGTAAACGCACCCACGACACAGGATTAAATCCTAGTGTGGGGCTACGTTTTAAAGAAAGAAAAAAGTGTACCCTACCGCATTGAAGATTCTTTGGCTAACCTAGATATTTATGTAACATTGTTTAATTATGTTAATGTTGTGTTGTGTGTTAAGCAACTAAGCAAGATAAGTACCCACTGTTCGTCTTGTGTTACTTATTTTTAGTAACTTGTTACATTAGTAATATATAATTATCTATATATTAATACGTGAAGCAAAAACTTTGTACACCTTTTTACGAAAATTGCCCGGACGGAGGAGTATGAAATTTCCCACACTTATAGTTTATATAGAGAAGGAGTGCAGAATGCTAATATTTTTATAAAATTATGCATAAAACATACATTAAATCAATGAAAATAACATTACACACACTACCATGTATTTGACACAATACACTTCAAATTATTTGTCTATAGTCTTACTGAATGTCAAACATAACCAGCAAACAATGAAAGAGTTTTTACATAAAACATCGCTTACAAAGAAATTTTGTATCATTAATTAAAGTATCGAAATATGTATGTCAAGTTCAATGGACAGTATTTACTTCATCGCATGGTTTTTTGTTACAATAAAAAAAGGATTTCTATTTATCTATGTCATCACGCCAGATCCCTTGCGCGGTAGGCAAAGAGTACAGAGTTCCAACAGGTTCTTTTCTTACATAAAAAAGGTATTCTTTATTTTAATCATGTATTGTTTTTTTGTTTTTTTTTTTTTTTTTAATTTCATATAATTTTTCTGCATGCCTAAGAGTTTCTCGAAGGTGTGTGAAGTTCGCCAACCCGCACTGGGCCAGCGTGGTGGACTATGGCCTAAACCCTCTCTGTTTGAGAGGAGGCCTGTGCCCTACAGTGGGACAGTTTCTTAACAGGGTTAATATTATTATTATGTATCTCGCTGAGATTCACGGGGTTTATCCGGACCTTTGAAAGACTTGCATGGGGACATGGGTCCCACACGTAGAGGCCCTTTGCGAGAAGTTATATGTTATGTTAGCCACCTGCTGAGATCACTTGCTGAAAATGAAGAAACATAACCAGCGAACTGACCCCGGCAGGTGCAAGGACTATTGTAAATTATGGAAAGAAAACAAGGGCTATGTAAATGAGGTTTGATGGGCAAAAACTGGACTATTTCAAAGGGGACGGACACCGGCCATTATTAGTGATACCTAATTACCCGTGGCCGGCGGTGACTCGCCGCTTACTAGATGGGCCCTCAAACGGTCGTCCTAGGACAACTGAGGGCAACACCGGTGTGAGCGGCTCAGGGGTGTAGAGAGGTGTGCTGCGATTTCTCCGAAGTTACTCGCGGCGTTATGCCCTTTGACACTTCCACCCCTGGAGTACATCGACGTAGGACCGCATTATCTTCCTACATCGATATAGCTCTGACGGCTCCTCTCTGGACGGCCAAGGCTAGCCAGAGCCGAGAGTCCTGCGGGCACCCTTCGATTTCCACTCGACCGACGAAGACACGCCGAGTTGGGGTCTCTGACCGACTCTCTGAAGCACTCGGGTCCGTGGTGTCGTTACTCACCAACAGCTCGCCACAAGCTGCCCTGCGGGCATATATTATTATTATTATAATTTGTTTGAAAAAAATAGGCAAATTAACAGTGTACTCTTGGCGAAATCGGTGATTATAGAAGTATATATAGTCTTTGACAATAGAACCTCAATAATGTTCAAACTTATAATTTAAATTAATTATGGTCGAATTTCGACCAATGGGCGACCACTAGTATTTAGAATTTTTTAGATCTCGTTACAGATCGTTAAATTGTTGTGCTACTATAACAGAATAGTTAGATATTTGAGTGTACTTTTTTTAAGAATTTAGTTATACAATACTTCCCCAACTTTATATCTACGGCTGAAGGACTCTGTATCCATGGCTACGAAAATAAATAATTAAATATGAACCAGCTGAATGCAACAAGCAAATAAATCAGAACTATGTGACGAATTTAAGTCCGTCGCACTTTTACAACTCTATGAAACTGTAAAGGCCCCGCGGCCAACAGCGTAAGTCATTCACACCACAAATCAATATCTTGTAGATAAAACAGAACGTGCCTTTATTCACTAAGACAGGTTAGCAGAAGTGTACTTTGTACACCGACTTTTTGCCAACGATATGATACGAGTGGAGGAAGCCAGAGAGGTATGTAAGGAAAGAACATGTTGGAACTCTGTACTCTCTGCCTACCCCGCGAGGGAGCTGGCGTGATGATATAGATAGAGATAGATAGATAGATACGATACGATAGGATATTGGTCATGGACCTACCATGACCAAATAGACCGTGTCTTATCTGAAGGGCAAGTCAAGAGTCTCCGAAACCGGCGAGCGTTTGAAACGAACTATGACAGTGGAGGAAGCCAGTGAAGTCTGTAAGGTAAGAACCTGTTGGAACTCTGTACTCTCTGCCTACGTACTCTTCTATAGAAAAATTCCCAGTCCGAAGTCACTGCTGACTCCGACTATTTATACCCGGTGAAACGGCAATGGGCTTGCCCCCATATTACATTAGGTCCCTTATACCATCGGCGGTAAGTACCTAACTGTTAAGCTATTATTCACGCTTGTATTCTCCAAGCGGGGATGAGAGATCTCAGCGACATAAGTCGCTTAACATTCTCAGTTTTTCAAATCGTTTGCACACTTTTGTTTTGTATGAAATCTATTATTTTTGTTGATCTAAATAAATTTGAATACGTTCCTATTAATTTGGCTTCGACAATGTTTACCGAAATTTGAAACAAAAAGAGTAGTACTGATTTGAAAATCTGAGAATGTTAAGCGAATTACGTTTCTGACTGTACATCCCTCATTTCCATTGGGAAATATGAGCGTAAATATTTGTTTGGTAATTTTTTCAATTTTTTTTCAGCCTACACACAAAATACAGTCGGCGAGCGGGCCGCCCGTGATCCAATTACACCTGGTGCCCAAGATACTGGCACCTCTAGTCAACCTGTGGGTGCCGGCCGCCTACGTGGTGTCCTTCAAGCTGGAGACGGACGAGAATCTGCTCATATCAAAGGCGAGAGCTGCCCTGGATAAATACAAACACAAGGTAACCGCGCGGTCTAAATTACGTCACAGTTAAGGGAGGCGCTTGTAGCACTGTGCGACCCCGGTGTTCTTGTCGGTCACCAAGGTTAAGCAGCGTTCGACTCGGTTGGCCAGATATGGGTGACCGTTTGGGGCATTTTCATATTCGAGCGTCTCCGTGCTTCGGAAGGCACGTTAAGCCGTTGGTCCCGGTTACCACTTATGTGGTAGTCGTTAAGCCGTGTTGAAAGCCTTATAGGCGACTTGGTAAGTTCCAACAGCAGGTGGCCTCAAATTTACCTCCACCGCACCGCAAGGACGAGTCGAATGCTTCGTGACGTCATAAATGTGACCACCCACTACAAACACAAGGGGCTCGAACAGCTCCAAAAATCATGAAATGTTTGGTGACCTATGTGGCCTAAGAGAAACACCATCTAGGGTGTCTGGTTGGTCGTGGCGTCTAGGGAGCAATCCTACTGACGAAATTTCGCAAAAACCGAATCAGAAGACAAAATGTTTTCCTAGTCTGCTAACATACAAAACCATATAAACAAGATTAATAAGAATTTGTGAAATTTTGTTAGAATTGGACCTCCAGTTGAGAGAGCTGATCCTTCCCCTCAAGGTATCTTGAAACGAATCGAGGATCGCACAAAAGAGAGGCACTAGTGCGTTCGTTTAGTGACGTCAGAGGTCCTCTTTCGTGCCATACTGGACACTGCAAGGGTTTTAATGTAATAAAAGTTCAATGTACCTGAGTCCTCCGCCCTAGGGGGGGCGGAGGACTCAAGTACATTGAACCCTTAGAACTATCACTACCCATCCTATGTGAATAATACTATAATAACTGTATGCGTACAGTATAAATCCGTTGCGTGGTCGCCTATGTCCTGCAATGGACATCATTCTGATGATGTCGACTTATCAATGGCGGTATATACGGGTTTGTATTGCAGATGGTAATCGCGAATCTTCTGCAAACGCGACGGCACCGCGTGATCATAGTGACGCCCGACGAGACGCAAGAGCTCGCGCTAACGAGAGAAGAAGTACATGCTGGTAAGTATTATAAGTGATATTATGCAGTCCTGCAGAATGTCATAGTATTCAAGTTGATTGGAATTCTTAAATTGTTGTCAAGATCATTGTTGTCAGTTTGATTTTCGAATATCTCCGTGATCGGTGCGGAATGCACGTCGAGTTGTTAGTCTCGATTACTTCTTAATGTTAGCACAGTCGTTAAGCCAATATGAATTCTCGGAAGTTTTGACTATTCTGAGATTCGGAATATTCTGAGAACGGTATGAGTGAGTAAACTTAGAATGTCTTACAAAGAATCAGAATATTTTTATTCATGTAAACCATTACAGTATTGACGAATCGTCAGAAAAGTAAGAAAGACTCTACGACCACTTCGGAATGTCATTACTGTAGAGAAGAAGGGCAAGAAATTTCACGATAACTCTTTTAAAATAAATAATTTACAAACTTTTTCATCTACATTTTGTTGTGGGGTATGGGAGAACAATGCAGGTCGGTCATCGGGTGAGTCTAAGTTAAAAAAGCAAATTATTCTATTTATGAGAATGGCCACATGGATACATCATATACGAAAAAAAAAAGTACACAAAAAAATTACATGTTAATAGAAAGAAGAGAGGTAAAAAACAAGGTTATAGTCTTATTCATGAGACATAGGTTTGGTGACGTTTGGAATTTGACGTTTCTAGAAATGTGGTGATGATAAAATTGAATGCAATAGAATCGATTGACCAAGGGAACGTACCCATACTACGTGACCCGTTCAAAGGGGGGAGGAAGGTCTTCAAAATACCTTGCATGGTCACAGGGGGAAGGGGGAGCTTAGGTTTTCGTCACGTAGTCAATATCACGATTAAGCACGATTGATTTGTTCGACGATTGGGGGACGAACTGTTTAGAGCAACTCGGCTCGCTGAATGAAATGGTCGCGGGTTTGATCAGCGTGCGTATGAGACATATATTTGTGCGACCCTCAGATGTTTGATTGTATCTAGATGTTTGGGCATATCAAATTTGTAAAAGCATCCATGATATAGAAATACTAACTTTAACGACAGCTTGATCTGGTGGTTAAAGCGTAGGCCGCTCCGCTGACTGGAACGAGTAATAGCGGGTCCGATCCCCGCATGGTACAAATCTCTGTGTGACCTACAATTATTTGTTTCGGTCTGGGTATTTGTATATGTGAATTTTCATGTTTGTGAACGCATCAACGACCCAGCGCGACGGGAGCGCGGCGTGGGGAGTTGAAATGTACGGGAGACGCCATACAGCGCAGCCCCGCTCGGCGCGATGGTAAACGTCACGACCGAACGTAGCTCACCGCTTGCGTCAAGCTTCGTCGGCTTTTTGACTAAACCCTAAATCTTAGTGTGGGGCTAAGATTTAAAAATAAAGTTAATAACGCAAAGATGGATACCCCTGGCGTGAATAAATCAATCTTACATTGGGGTCGGTGTTTAGGTGTGGACATCGAGTCCGCGCTGGTGGCGGAGATCTCGCGGCTGCACGCGCTGCACATGGCGGGCGCGGGCGAGCCCGTGTCGCCGCCGCGCTCGCCCGCGCGCTGATTGTCGCGCGCGCGCCGCCGCCTCTACCTCACCCCCGACTAGCGGCGCTGCGCGACACATACACACACAGACACACACACAATTAAACCAGCCGTACACAACACACACACTCTTGTACACAAAACACGCCTGTACACGCTGTGTACTCACAGGTACACACAAAACACACCTGTTTTACTTTCTCTGTAAAAACTGTATAAGAACATATTTGAATCTTACTTCACCGTTCACATAGTGGCAACATTATTGTATGGTGAACAGTGGATAGCGCTGTGGACTGTACCGTATTTATATAATAATTTCTAAGGACTGTATTATAATACTTCTGTGTAGTTGTTTGTTGTCCCGAATAAAGAATTTTATTTTATTTACACACACAGCCATACGCAACACACTCACCTGTACATTCTGTACGTATAAAACCGTATACAACACACAGCTGTACGCACACAGCCACACAATACAATTATCTGTGCACATACAACCCATACACAACGCTCATACAATCGTTCACACCACACACGGCCATACAAATTACACTTCTATACTCACAACTCTACAGAACACACTCACACAACTGTACATATACAAAATATTATCGAAATATTTTAGATTTTGTCACAGTAACGTCTTGAGTTAAGAACTCATTTAGTGATTTGAGTTCTTTACAACCTCTTTTCTATAAAGATTATCGTTTTTAATACAGACTAATATTATTGCTCGTGCCTGTACACAGCATAGAACCGTACACAACGCCACATATCTAAGACATAAAACTGGCCAGCGCGAGCATGGAAACGCCGGTAGTGACCACAGAAGTGGACATGGAAATAAGCAAAGTGGTGTAAACTTTACTAACCCGCCCTGCTCATGTTTATGTCAACTTCTGTTTACATTGTTGCGTAAACGAGCTAAATTTAATACACATATTGACACACAATATTGACACTGAAACACTTGTCTTATATACTCACGCACAGAACCATCACCATATGAGTAAATATCCCAACACATACAATAGTACTACGATAGCACACTACTACAAGACGCGAAGGTGTGTGCGTGTCCTCTCATTAACTAGTTTACGTACACGCTGCCCGAGGACAAAGTTGAGATAATGTACGCCGGCCATTACCGAAAAAGCGTCCCGTCACGTTCATCTTTATGTAGTATATTTGATGTGTGAAAAGGATGACATATCAACTCGATATCGTCTCACTAACGTTAATCTGTTCATGTAAGAGGTTCACATGAACAGAATAACGTTAGCGAGACGTACCCAGCAAAACTTGGTGGCTGCCTCTGAAAATGCAGTCAATTAGGCCGCATTCTGGGCCGCTTCCATGTAACTATGGCATATTTGCCGAAGAAGCCGGTGCTTGTCCTCTGGAAGCATGCACTTGTAGTAGTGTACTATCATAGCGCGGTTGTTGAAACTTGGTCTCTTTTGAGATATTTACTTATGTATCGTCGAAATATTACACACGCCTATGCCTCCTCACAGGTTAAGGTAATCAGTAATCACACAATTTTCATTTTCAGTTGTACATTTTTTTATGCAAATTGATTTCATGGACTTGTATAATAAATGACTAAAGGTACGGCTAAACCAATGGGGTCAGCCGCGGCCGCGGTGGCATCCCCGGCAGCGATCAGTATCTCCCTATGATTGCGCGTGCAGTCGCCGCGAACCGTGAACATTCCCATACAAATATTTCCATGCAAATACTGCAGGAGCTGATCGCCACCGTGCACTCCACCGCGACCGTGGCTGAACGCGTTGATTTGGCTGTACATTAAATGTGACATTAATTTGACACATGATTGTAAAATAATAAAATCATTAGATATTTTCAGTACAAACTGATATTGTTAGCTAGTTTAGTTATAAAATCACGTGATGTTTGATATCAAACACCGGTTTAATCTGGTATAGGTCATCAGTCTACAGATTCACGAAGTCCATTCGGACTCTTAATTAAGAGCGGTTTCGCAGATACGCTCACAATCGCACGGGCGGTAGAATGACCAACACAAATTATAAGTACGGGTACCTGCATTTATTAACGTCAAGCAATTACACGCGGTCACGCCTATATTCCCCAGAGGGGGTGGCAGAGGTGTACTGAGTACACCCACGTTTCGCCGACGATGTTAGGTCCCACGTAATAGGGGGCGAGCCTATTGCCATATACCGGGCACAATTCCAGACTCCGGACTCGTACTGGGAATTTTTCGTTAGAAAAACTACATTTGTCCGACCTAGGATTTGAACCCAGGACCTCGTGATCACAAAGCGATGCGCTTTGCCTCCAGACCAACGAGGCAGTCAAACAATTAATAATCAATTCATAAATATCCTTTCACATAGGCCTGTTCGAAGGGCACAGAGATCTCAGGTCGGCTGCTCCAACGCAAAAGAGCTTGTTACGAACAGTTGGAGTCGGTCGGTTGCTTTCATGTTTCGCATTGGGACGATTTTCGAACATCCACTTATCATAAAAGATGTGAAATGTAAAACTAAATCTTATTTCAATGTCCCAAAACTCTATTTCCAACACGATCAAAGTTTGCTCTGCCCAGTGAGCCGGTTTTAGTGAATTGAGCCTAAGACAAGAAATTATGTGTTAGTACCCATTGACTAGTGTTGTAAAAACGCTCGAGTCGGCGCTTTAAACGCTCGCGTCTTCTACGTGTTTCAACGCCCGTAAGTCGACTCAGCGCTAAACGCTCGACTTAAGCGCTCATTTTTACAACACTACCATTGACGCCCGCGCGACTTTCAGCGTAACTATAACATTGTTGAATATAATTATGTACCTATTATTAAACTTATCGTGATTTCAATTTATTTATAATTTAAATAAACTGAGTTAGATATGTACTTTTGTATGATAAAAAAATTTTTACTACGCATCTAAACTTAACAAATCTTAATTAAGTTCGTTGAACTCACTCCTCATATCGGTTCTAGGTCAAGTATTTTATACGATAGGACTAAGCCATTAGTACATGTGGTCTGATTCAATATTACACTATATTAACGCCCGTATCTATAAACATGTCTAAGTAATTACTTTTATTAAGTATTTACTTAGTACATCATTTTTATTGTATAGTTTTTCTATAGTCTCCTGGATTTTAATCCTAACTGTGATGTGCTTGCTAATGGATGGTCGAAAATTTTGTGTAATTGGCAGAGGTTTTGTGAAAAGGATGAATGATACTTTTAAGTTTAATAAATTATTGTTTGGTATATATATATATTATTGTAAATGGTGTTTTGTTAATTAGTGTAAATGGTATATAACCGTGCTAATTAAATAAATAAATAGTTCAAAAGTAAGAAATATCATATGTGTGTGTCTAAGTAAATTGTTAAGACTAAGTATTTACTTGTCTATAGATACGGGTGTTAATAATTAAAACTCACATATCGAACTTGTATCATACAAATATAATAAAAGAATTATTTTTATTCCTTGATATTTACTGAAATCTATGATTGATATTTTAATAGGATGGCATAATTAAGTACGACCGCTTATACTGTTGAAGACCACCCTTCCTTTTTTTAACCAACCATGTATGTTTAGGATATGTATTTAAACAAAAGACAAAACATGATACATTCTAAACTTTTCTCTTTCTACCACATATCGCCATCTCTCTCGTCTAATTGTCTTGTCTTCAAAGGTACAAGACGATTTATTTTATAACTCTCGAAATAGCCTACGAGCCTCTTAAGATATACATATATGTTTTTATAATTTACTTAAACGAAAACCTACTTTATATATTCGTCTCCATTTATTAGACAAGGTCTTCCATCAGAAGTGGAGCATATGCGATTTTTTTTTATTATATAATTTATATCAAAATTTTCAAGATTACATTGATATTATGTTACTATTAAAGTGGATTGAACTGTCGTATCAATTTTAATGGCTACTTTAAACATGTTTGATTCTTTCCATTCGGTTGATCTATATACAAGGTGTAACATAATAAACGCAAGACCTTAGACACCCCGATTAGAGAATTGCTTCATAAATTCAAAACGAAAACCAAATTTCCATATTTAAAGGTTTTTCCCCTTTTTTAAGCACTTTTATACCCCAATTAACAATGAAACTTGTATGTGTATGTGTGCATTTTGAGAAATACGTGTCAGGAATTCATTTGTTATCTCCTTATTGCTATGAATCAAGAATAAATTTAGTTTTTTAAAGCGCACTGAAGGAGTAAAAGCATTTTTGGTGAATTTAAAAAAAAATGTAACGTTCATTAAAAATAGTTGGAATCAATTCAGTTACCGATTTTGAACAAACTACTTTTAGGTCTATCTATCTATCGATAACCTCACGCCAGATCCCTTGCGGGGTAGGCAGAGAGTACAGAGTTCCAACAGGTTCTTTCCTTACATACCTCTCTGGCTTCCTCGACTCTCATAGTTCGTCTCATACACGCTCGCCGGTTACGGAGACTCTTGACTTTTCCATCAGATAAGACTGTTTATTTGGTCGTGGTAAGATAGTCTAGGTCTTGCGTTTATTATGTTACAGCTTGTATACTACAAACGTTCGCCTTATAAAACATATGTCAACGTAAAATTATCTTAAAATTACTTAAAATTTAATTATATATATATATATATATATTGAAATATAAGAAACCAAGGCCCATTTGCACTAACCAGGGTAACAGTTACCTATTGACTTACTTGAGATTATAACGTTAAGTAGCTTCTATTTAACGTTATAAACTCGAGTTAATCTATAGGTGTGTGTGTGTATGTGAATGATCTACGCTGTTGGCCGCGGGGCGTTTACCGCTTCACCGGACAAGAGGGCGAGCGTGCAACCACTACTCTCGAGCCAAAGGTCAAGGGGGCAACTAGCTCAAGGGCGCCTTAAGGAGGAACTGCCTCGGCTTGGGCAGTCGCTATGGGAGAGGGCGTATACTAGGTGTCTCGCAGTGGTGCTCTGCACCGGCCGACGGGCAAGGGATTCTTCGACCTCGCCGGCGAGGTCGGTGTCTGGTCCTGTGTGCGGTATCTGTATCCGAAAGAAGGGATGTAAGGGCATCGGGAGGGTCGGTGAGAACATGCCGCGGACGGCGGTAGCGGCTGATAGGAGGGGAGTAAGGCGTAGTCGGCAGCGGCTACGATTAGCGGATTTCTATGATTGGATGCGTTCGCGAAATATCGGGTTGTCGCCTTATTAATAAAGGCGCGGATAGGTTCGAGACCGAGATCGGAATGGATAATCAATAGGTAACCTTAACTCGGATTCGTGCAAGTGAGCCTAAGAAAATCAATTTATTTTCAGATTTCAGAGTTAATTCTCCGCGTGCCCCAGTAGGTATTTTAATAGGTTTTTTTGTATACTTCTATTTAATAATTAACACATTTAAGTTAGGAAACATAAGTATATACTGGAGCCTGTAAATATACCCCGTAAAGGCAACGTACGCCTACTACACAAGGAATCTGGCGTGATTACATAGTATTTAGTAGTAAAACGTCACATGATTGAAACTAAATTTCATGATTGTTTCAGGATTTTTTCAACTATTATAAAAATGTGAATATTGATAAAATGTATATCAATTAACTTCTATAATATTTTTGACATAGGAAGGGTACTGACAGTTCTAATTGCCAAACCAAATTAATATTTAATTCAATGGTGTTAAGGCATAAAACCATAAGTATAGAAACGGGCCATGCCTCTTATTGCCATTGAATAAAGTATAATTTCGTTTGGCAATTAGAACCGACAGTGCCCATTCTATGTGAAAAATATTATAATAAAACTGTAAACTTACATTTTGAGGAAAAAAAAGTTTGGCCAAAGGCGCCAAACCATGCTGTTGAATAATCAAAGTTTATGTTTTATAATTGTAATTTTAAGAAATGGCACATCGTTGTCTATGAGATTACTTTATTAAATTATTCGTTAGTAAAATTTTGAATTCTGGACAAAAATTCAAGATTCTATACCCTTGGGTATTTGTGGTAATCAAAGACAATGATTGATTAGAAGTTTTTATACAATTTGAGAAAAATTTATATAAAATATCCTTTTTTTTAAGTTCAATATTCTATAAATTCTTCAGTATCGCGATAATTCTGCCGATCAATACACAAGAGGCAGTGATGTAATGAAAAATTCTTTTGAGAGATTTTGTAAACCTATCTACAATAAGTCACGTTAGCCTTGGATCCTTATTCGCTGTGACCAATTAAACCCGTAACGCGCTGCGTGTGCGCTGTTAGTCGCGGCGCGGGGCCTTTACAGCTACCCTGGACAAGAGGGCGAGCGTGGAACTACTACGCTTGAGCTAGAAAGGCAAGAAGGCATCTAGCTCAAGGGAGCCTTAAGGAGGAACAGCCTCGGCTTGGGCAGTCGCTATGGGGGAGAGCGTATACTAGGTGTCTCGCCGTGGTGCTCTGCACCAGCCGGCGGGTAAGGGATTCTTCGACCTCGCCGGCGAGGTCGGTGTCTGCTCCCAGCAATTAATGGTACTCTAGTGAGAAAGTAGCAAACTATTATTTCACGAAGTTATCGTAACGTGCCGCGTTTGGTCATGCCGCTAATGGCCCTGACAGTGTATAACGTGGCTGTGTATAAATTTCATTGGATTTCGCTCCATTAGATCATTATATTGAACTATCACGTGGCTCCATGGGATGAAATTCTGAGCCTAATAGAAAACAGCCATTTTAACAAAGATCGGGTCGCACTCTCTCTACTTTTTCATTCGTTCATACGAATACGTACAAATGAATTCATACCCCTGTATGAATTTACAAGCATTACATGGGCTGAATTGCATTCGGCCCATTATGGCGGCATTCATACGCCTTTCTATTTTCTTGTCCACGTTCCGACACTAGCGGTAGTCCGCTACATACTTAATGTAAATCGGGTAATGTAATCGAAAATATTCGTTTGTATTCATACGCAAACATAGCGAATGTGCGACCGCCCTTAATCACACTTCCTTATATATTTTCTTAGATCTGAGGGGCAACGATAATCCGAATGACGTCTTACTATCGAAAAACATGCTGTCTCGTTCTTCCTTATTTACTGAACTTGTGAGTAAGACGGCACGGCTTATCGATATCGAATCGAAATCATTTTGTACTCGATACTGTTAACTTTCATACCTTAATTCTTCATAAGATGTTAAAAATTAATGTAAATAATATACTTAAGTCATACTCCTACAGAACTACAAAATTAATTATGCGTTTGAGTAAACTGTGGCTATTTTTGGCGACATGAACCTTATATGTATCAGAGTAGAGTCTGAAATAGAATGGTGGTGTAGCGTAATTGATTTTGTACTACTGTTACTAGATAATTTTCTTCTGGACCAGTGTTAAATTTTTAAAGTATTAATATAGTGCGTTTATTTTTATTAAAAAGGGTGTAATAAGTCAAATAATCACTTGTAAAAAGTGGCTGTAGAGTATTTATAGCTTATTTTAGTTTTAGGTATCAGCATTACAATTATATCATTAATATGAACCTAGTGCTATCATAATTATGTGAAAGTTGAAGGATGCAGGTACCGGGGAAGACCTAGACAATCTTACCACGACCAAATAAACCGAGTCTTATCTGAAGGAAAAGTCAAGAGTCTCCGTAACCGGCGAGCGTGTATGAGACGAACTATGAGAGTCGAGGAAGCCAGAGAGGTATGTAAGGAAATAACCTGTTGGAACTCTGTACTCTCTGCCTACCCTGCAAGGGATCTGGCGTGAGGTTATAGATAGATAGATAGATGAACCTATTGCATTCGAACAAATGACAAAAACTGCAATACTTTGTTTCACAACCGGTTAAATTGACCTCTGTTTATATCAGTAGTCTGTTATCTGTTTGACTTTGTGAATTTAAGTTATGACCATGAGGCATGCAACCTCTCCTCGTCGCCTAACCTCAAAAATCTTTAGCGCTATTTTTACTTAAATTAGCATAACTGACTACGGCTCAGCCTAATGGTTTACTTCTTCTTCTTCTTCAAGTTATGGCTTCACACTAATTATAAGTTTATTTTGCCAGTGTCCAGTGAGATATATATTCGTGTTTGTTTTAATTAATTTGACTCCCCGATGAATTCGATGATAACGATGATAATGAAATTAATGAAGGACCCCGCCCTGGATAGTAAAGCGGTGGATAATTTACATACTAATTGCGACGGCCGTTTTGAGGAAAGTTGAAAAGGCACGTTTTATCACTTTGTTACAATTACCTTCACTCATGCACTTATAAGAACACATAATGGTTAATATTCCACCAACATTACACATTATTAGTCGAAATAACACAAGTTTTGGGTATTAAAACAAATTGACAACATCACTCTTCGACTTCCCTAATGGTTTATATCGCTCGGCTTCTTCTTTAAGTTTTGGCTTCACACTAATTTTAAGTGTATTTTGCCAGTGTCCAGTGAGATGCATAATAATTTTTCTATAAATGAATTCAATTCCCCGACGAGCATGATGACGACGATGATAATGAATTTAATAAAGTGCCCCACCCTGGATAGTAAAGCGATGGATACTTTACATACCAATTCCGACGGCCGTTTTGAGGGAAATCCAAAAGGCACGTTTTATCCCTTTTTTCAATGACTTCCACTCATGCGCATATAAGAATACATAATGGTTAATATTCCACCAACATTACACATTATTAGTCGAAATAACACAAGTTTTGAAAACTAAGACATTGACAACATTACTCTTGGACTTTCCGCAAAAAACTCATCGCTCGGCTTTACCAGTGGATAATGTAACTTTTTTTTTGTTGGGAATAAATTAGTTGTATTAATTGTCCTTATGGACAGGCGAAGGTCCAAAACCATACTGCCAAATGTAAATGGGAAAAGAGTACATATTCAAATGATAATTTTTTTGAGTTGTATCATTATTGAATTCGGCCAGCGATATTTGCATCACTCTTTTTAATAACGAGTGAATATGTGATGTACATACATAAAAAAAACAGCTGTAGTCTCTGTTAGTAAATAAATGTTTATTCTGTGACTTTATGATCAGGGTTTAGGAAAGTGTTTAGAGGAACTCGGCGGGTTTGATCGGGTTTGATAAGCGTGCGTATAAGACAAATATTTGTGCCCTCAGATGTTTGATTGGGTCTATATGTTTGTGCATATCAAATTTGTTAAAGCACCCATGATACAGAAATACTAACTTTAACGACAGCTAAATCTAGTGGTTAAAGCGTAGGCTGCTCCGCTCACTGGAACGAGTAGTCGCGGGTTCGATTCCCGCTCGGGACAAATCTTTGTGTGGCCCACAAATATTTGTTTCGGTCTGGGTGTTTGTGTATTTGAATCTCGTGTTTGTAAACGCACCCACGGCACATGAATAATACTTGAATACGTGTAGGAGCAACGTTTTAATATATATAAAAAAATGCATTGTTGTATAAATAGAAGAAAATAAACACCGTCATCCCTATATTCCCCAAGCGGGGGTGGCAGAGGTGTACTGAGTCACTCACTTTTCGCTGACGATGTTAGGGCCCAGGTAATAGGGAGCGACGCTCTTGCCATATACCGAGCACAATATCCAGATTATACTGGGAAGGTTTTGTTAGAAAACACTCCAACGAAACAGGCAGCGTATTGTTGTCTTTAAAATAAGAGGCTTATGCGCCCCTAAAACGCCTGCGACTATTTCCGGGCTATCTTTGAAGTGTGTAATATATAATAGATACTGTTGTAAAAACGCTCGAGTCGGCGCTTAAAACGCTCGCGTCTTCTACGTGTTTCAACGCTCGTGAGCGTCGACTCAGCGCTAAACGCTCGACTTCAGCGCTCATTTTTACAACACTAATAATAGATGTTACGGTAAATGTATCTATTTGGATGTAAAGGGTATTTATTGTGTAAATGGATTATTTATAGGAATTTATATCAGACTTGTAGAGTTTTCTATGTAGATGAAATATATCCGTTTGTATGTGATGTATGTATGTGTAATATTTTTAATATAGAAATTTAATAATGAATTGCTTTTTTTTCTGTTTCATTGATAAATGCATATAACAATTTTTTTTAATATACTGTTATTGTTATGTGAAAGAGAGAGAGAGGGAAGAAGTAAGGGGTCGTCCATTAATCACGTGATGTTTTTAGCAACTTTTAAACCCCCTCCCCCCCCCCTCTCCGCTGGTGATACGCGTTGAGACTAGACATTTCCCCCCAAAATCACGTGTCTATTTGGTACAAAGTATCTAAAAAAATTTCAAGGCGAGTTAAGGTCACGCTTTTCGGTTTAGAATTCGCACGTTCGGACAGAACGGAATAAATAAATGAACGTGATATCTCACTACACCCACCCCCCCCCTGCCCCTTGAGCCTTGTGATATTTCGTGATTTTTTCCGAACCCCCATCCTTCCAAACCCCACGTGACCAATGGACGACCCTTAAGTGCTATTTCTATAAATATATAAAATATAGTTTGCTTAATTGCCAATATTTTATGGCTACATTTTTTTTTATTATGAATGTTGCACATACCTACTTTCATGATGTTTGTAAGTGTAATATCATATTTTATAACTATTGTATTACATATTTTATGGTGCGTTATTGTGTGAAATAAATGGTTCTCATTTCTTCGGAAATGTTTCAAGTATATTTTTGTTTCTGTTCCTACTTCTTTTATACCCAGCACTAGCGAGCGGTCACCTCGGCATGGAAGATTATGTGGGTTAGATTCCCATTCGCAGCGAATTCTTTCTCTTTTCAACAATACCATACATGAAATAAAACTATTTTACGGATTTTATCGCGGTTTATTTTTTTATTTTTAGTTCCCGACGTTTCGAGTGCTTTGCAGCACCCATGGTCACGGGAGGGACTGAGGTGTTAGACGTCCAATAGGCATAGTTGTTCCGGGGTACCCTCAAACTTCTTAATTATTTTTGTTGTTGTTGGTCCGATCTACGCAGAATGAGCTCACGGTGTCTTGAGGTCTTGCAGTGTTATGCTTGGTTTTGGATTTGATTATATTAATTACCGGATCCCAAGACGATGGAAGCACCCAGCCATCTTCTCTATTGAAATTAGGATGTTTTTTAATTTCAATAGCCTCGCGAACCATCCTTGGTAGGAATCGGTGTTCTTTCACGAGGATTTGTGGTCTATCAAATCTGATGTTATGGCGGGTGCGGTCAAGGACATGTTCACAGACTGCAGACTTCTTTGAGCGACGGTGTTTTGTTTGACGGTCAAGGACATGTTCACAGACTGCAGACTTCTTTGACGACCGTACCGGGTACCCCGGAACAACTATGCCTTTTGGACGTCTAACACCTCAGTCCTTCCCGTGACCATGGGTGCTGCAAAGCACTCGAAACGTCGGGAACTTAAAAATCAAAATAAACCGCGATAAAATCCGAAAAAATTGTTTTATTTCATGTGTAATGTTCGCGTAAATCTAAGAACTCAATACCATACACATCATTAAAGGTAGTAAATGCGAAGTACTTGATGTAGCATTACCAGACCATACCGCTCAAACAATAAAATGTCCTGTCAAAAATACGTGTGCAATAATCACGTTTTATCATATACCAATGTTTGATAAACATTGGTATATGATAAAACGTGATTATTGCTCCGAGAATATGACTAAATTTGTAGATGGCCTTCTTAGTCTCAGTTTTAGTGAAGTCTATCAATGTCGGAATGCCGATGACGCGTTTAATTGTTTTTACGACATTTTCAAATAGCTCTATGATCTCTGTTTCCCAATGCGGAAAATAAAAATAATGCTACGTAAAAGGCTTAGATGGATTTCGAAGGGAATTAGATTGAGCAGTAAATGTAAAAGAGAAATATTGTGGCAATACAGGCGTGCCCCCAATACTAAAAATAAGTGCTTGATAAAGCAATACACTCATCAATTTAAAAAAATCATAATTCTTACTCAGAATTCCGAAAATGATTAGCACATAAACACGGCCAAAAATAAAACAAAAGCTTCCTGGAATATCTTAAATAAAAACAAAATAAACTATCCTAAGGAAAATATACCACCAAGCATAATGCTGGATGAAGAATTAATCAATGACCCTCAAATGATTGCTTAATCATGTAAAAATCATTTTATTGACAAAATTGAATCAACAAATCCTAATATAACACCTTGCTGTTCAAATACGAGGCATGCCTTTTAAGTTCTGTCGTTTCCATATTTCCCGGCAATTTTGAATTTGGAACTGTTCTATATTCGAATTCGGCTTCAGTGTTTTGAAGAGCTAACATCTGTGTTCAGTGATGAAGTCCCATGTCTGCGGACTGTCGAACGCTGGCATTTAGAATTCCAGCATGGACATACTAGTGTTAGTGACAAATTTCGCGAAGGACGCCCAAAATCCGCCTTCACTGAAGATAACATCATTGCTGTGAGACAACTAATTCTCGAAGATGGTCATGTGACATATCGAGAGATAGAGGCTCTATTAGGCATCTCAGGGACAACCATTCAGAAGATCTTGCATGAAGCGCTTGGTGTGAGAAAGCTAGTTTGCCGTTGGATACCGCATCTGCTTTCCGACGATCACAAGGCGGCCCGCGTCAGATGGTGTAAGAAAACTCTGCAAAGGTTCAACCGAGGAGAGTCAAATCACGTTTACGACATCATCAGTGGTGACGAATCTTGGATCTATGCCTACGATCCTGATTCCTAACAACAATCTACAATCTGGGTCTTTCAAGACGAGCCAAAGCCGACTAAAGTTGTTCGTTCTCGAAGCACTTCAAAGAAGATGGTGGCCACATTCGTTGGAAAAACCGGCCATGTTGCTACTATTGCACTTGAAGATCGTAGAACGGTTAACGCAGAGTGGTATACCACAGGTTGTTAACACAATTCATCGCCGAACTTCGAAAATCTAACTCAAAGCGACGCATCATCCTGCACCACGACAACGCAAGCTCACACAGCGCTCGTCAAACGATTGAGTATTTGAAGCAGGAAAAAGTAGAGATTCTTGACCATCCTCCATACAGTCCTGACCTAAGCCCTAACGATTTCTTTACATTTCCTAAAATTAAGAAAAGTCTTCGTGGTCAAAGGTTCCAGTCCGGTGAAGAAGCAGCCGACGCTTTCAAGTCAGCCATTTTGAACACCCCCACTTTAGAGTGGAATAAATGTTATAATAATTGGTTTGAGCGAATGGAAAAGTGTATTAAGCTACGTGGTGAATACTTTGAAAAACAATAAAAAGTACTATAAGGTTCTAGTTGTGCTTTTTCTTCAAACGACAAAACTTAAAAGGCATGCCTCGTATTGACATGAATTCTAATTCCATATTTATTCCACCCACAACCCCATCGGTCATTAATACCATAATACATTATCTAAATAATACTAGCAGCCACGGATACGACGGAATCCTTACAAATATAGTTAAAAGTGTATGATTCATAATAGCGCCAGTAATAAGCTATCTAACCAACCTCTGCATTAAACATGGCCATTATCCCGAAAAATTAAAAATAAAAATCGTTAAACCTATCCGTAATAAGAAACATGATAAAAAAAATGATAGACAATTATAGGCCAATATCACCTATCCCAGTATTCTCTAAATAATAGAAAAGGTAATACATAACCCCCTCTATTCTTTCTTTGAAAAATATAATATCATATCCAATGAACAATATGGTTTCAGGATAGGAAGATCCATAAACATGGCTATTTATGAAGTCGTAAAGAAAATACTTACCATTGTTGATACTAAAACTCCAGTTATTGCTCTCCTTATGGGCATAAGTAAAGCGTTAGACTATGTTGTTCATGGTGTGCTGTTAAATAAGTTAGAACAATACGGCGTCCGAGGGAATATCTTGGAACTCATGAAATCCTATTTATCAAACCGTATTCAAATTACGTCTATTGAATGGCTTTCAGCTAGTTCTATTACGAAAACTACATATATGTCTCAGCCTAGAAAAACTACTATCGGTGTTCCCCAAGGCAGTATACTTGGTTCTTTACTGTTCAACATGTACATAAATGATATGCCCAAGTCAAGCAAACATCAGATGATATTATTTGCCGACGACAGTACTATTCTTTTCTCTGACACTAACACAAACGTTCTTGAAGATAGAATAAATAATGATCTTAAAAATATAATTAACTGGTTGACTAGTAATAATTTGAAAAAAAACCTGAGTAAAACAAAAATAATGATATTTCACCAGCGGAAAAATAAGCTGAAGATGAATATAAGGTATGAAAACACGACTGTTTCTGAAACTGATATCACTAAATTTCGGGGAATACATTTAGATGGCCTTCTAACATGGAAACATCATATAGACCATCTCTCAAAGAAGTTAAATCAGTTTGCATACGCTCTATATAAATTGTCAAAAACGGTAAATCGTTATACCGTGTTATATATGGCCTATAATGCTTACGTAACATCAAATATAACATACGCCCTCATTTTCTGGGATAACTCAACAGACAAAGACATCGCATTCAAAGCTCAGAAAAAATGTCTACGGTCGATCGGCAAGTTACAGTCAACCGACAGCTGTAAGCCAGTCTTTAAAGAATTTAAGTTGTTAACATTACCATCTTTGTATATTTATGAAGTGGGTGTATTTGTTCTTTTAACAAATACACCCACTTCATAATTTTCATTTATTCCAAACACGTCGAATTCACCAGAAGACTATTTGTGCTGCACCTCATAAAACAGCATTATTTGCTAGGAATATACTAGGTATAACATCATAAATTTATAACAATTTACCAATGGAGATAAGGAATAAAGATTGCAATGAATCATTTAAGAAATGTCTATTTGAATTTTTAGTATAAAGGTGTCACTACTCCATCACAGAGTTCCTTACTGACAAACAGAGCTATAACCAAGGTCTGATTTATTAAACGTGACCAATAATATTTTTGTCTTATTTAATAATGACTGTATTTTGACAAATCTATAATGACATACTGTATAATTCTATTAGTATTGTATACTGACTTGAGAGAATTGCTTTATTTTATTTTCCATAATATATACTCTCTAAAATGTAAAAAGACTAAATTAATATGATGCCTTAATTTTTATACAACTTATACCCAAATTTTGTACGCCAACTACTGGCAAAATATAGCGGTCTACATTAAGATATCAACATCTGTCTGTACACACTACCTATTTTTACAATATAAATGATTGATTGATTGAACTAGTTTCTGCCGGCTGCTTCGTCCCCCTTGATTTTAGACAGGAACCTTACATTTTTCCGGGATAAAAAGAAGCCTATGTGTTAATCCGTATAATAAACGGTGTGGCAAATTTCATCCAAATCTGGTCCGCCGTTTATGCCGCCGTGATTGAACAAACATACACAATTTCACATTTATGATATTAGTAGGATTAGCAGCCAATAGTGACTTCATCTGTGTTATTATGTTTTTGAGAAAAAAAATATGCAATGTGCTTCTTTAGGATGGACTCTATCACGTTTACAAAATTAATCAAAATGTATTCAGCGGTTTACGCGAAAAAAGGTGACAAACGAACAGAGTTACTTTTAAATTTATTACATTAGTGTTGATCATTATTCTAAGGTCAATGGGGCGTGTTATACTTAGCCTTACAACCTTTTTCCGCAGTGAAGCGACATGCATTAAACCAAATAAAATATCTTTTAAAAAATGTAAACCGACTTCAAAAAGCATAAAATAAATACCTGAATTCGGTGCCGGTTAGTTTAGTAGGTTACGGGGCACTGACTTCAAATGTATTTATTTTTTGTTTTTTGAAGTCTGTTTACATTTTTATAAAGTTATTTATTTTACAATTTTAAGTTTGAGTGAAATAATTATTAATATTTATACATCTATATTATTTTGCTTAGTTCTACGGTAAGGTACCTACACGATTGATATAATAACATTCAGGCTGTTTGCCGTTAAGGAGTCCCCTGGTGTATCTTCAAAGTCCAAGGTTCAATACCGATTTCATAAAAATGACCACCTTGGAACTATACTGAACTCAATGCAAAAAGAAGCATCAAAATCGGTCCAGAATTGACGGAAATATCGGTAAACATACGAAAAAAAAATCATACATACAGACGAACATAGAATCTCCTCGTCGACAAAAAATCAAAACATTGGTTTTTATACACAAGGTGTAACACAATTAACGCAAGACCCGAAAGTAATTTGTTCTAAATCGGCGACTGAATCTATTCCAACTATTTTTAAAGTTAATTATTATTTAATTTTCATAAAATTTAGTTACTCGTTCTGTTCGTTATATTAAACTAAATCAATAATTATTTAAAGCATCACGGCTATTTTAATAGTATTTCTATTAGACACGCCTCAATACGCATAGAAATAGTTAATTATTTATTAAATTTTATGGCGAATTTGGGTACCAAAGAGCTTAAAAAATTGGAAAGAAACTGGTCTGAGGTCGTTACATCTTGTATATACATTCAAAACATTGGTTTTATATATAAATACATCCACATGAAGATTGAGTGAAGTTTTCCCACTTACTACACGAACTCCCATCAACCTTACAGTGTAAGCAAAATAAACCTGATGTCATGTTTCCGATAACACATATCTCCTAAACGGGTATTCCTCTCAATGATAACGTTAAAGTTTGGTTTGATAACGGGAAGAACAGGCTATGACAGAAAAATCTTAACGATATCAAATTAAACCCTTAGGTTTAACCGGATTATATCTTTACGTTCGCATAAGCCGCTTAGAATACGGTAATTTTTATTTGAGTGTTACAATATTTCAGTAGATTTTATGATACTTATTAATTTTAACACACAGACTTTCACTAGGCGGGGGTGGCAGAGAAATACTATTTACGGTTTTTTAAATTAGCAATACTCTTTATTTAAATTTTTTTAATATTTTTTTTTAATGCTGAGCCCCACACTTGGATTTATTCCTGTGTCGTGGGTGCGTTTACTAACATGAAAATTCCCAAATACCCAGACCGAAACCAAAAGTTGGGAGTCACACAATGCTTTGCCCCGTGCTGGAATCGAACCCGCGACTATTAGACACAGTGGGCGGAGCGGCTTAAGCTATTAACCACTGCGCTAAATCCTCCGTCAGGTTGTTGGTGAACATTGTCAAAGCCAAATTATTAGGAATGTATTCAAATTCATTTATATCAATAAAAATTATAAATTTCATACAAAACAAAAGTGTGCAAGCGATTTGAAATACTGAGAATGTTAACCGACTTATGTTGCTGACCGTACTCTTATATACCACTGACAATGTTTAGTCCCGTGTAATTAGAAGCCTATTGCCATCAGATATATCAAACTATGGACTGTTATTAAGCTTACAGCAGTGACCAGAAAAGTGGGCATAAAACTGACCAGCGCGAAAGTTTAACAATCCAAAATAAGTAATTCTACCACAATCGCTTTAGCAGTATTATTATAATCTTACTTTACCGTGAGACAGTATTATAAACAGTAGGTATATCAACTTCTCTTCCACCCAGCAAAGTTAGATGTGTGGTAAGCCCCAGATGTTTTCTTCGAACGGTATCTTACAGAACCGGGATCTTAACTTTATACAAAATACCTTCATGATGGTCACAAAAATAATGAGAAAAAATATCTAGTGACAGTTTCGCAGTTCAAAGTTGTCATGGTTTGTCAGAATTGCACTGAAATATTTGTAAATACATAAAGTATACGTTCATGTGGTTACACTCGTGTTCGTCCTTGTGATTTATTATTGTTTTTGTTCTAAATTATTTAAATTATGGTGAGTATACAAGTTACTTATCGTTAAGTTATCGCAGGAAGTCGTTGGATGCAGGTGGCATCGGACCGGTTACGCTGGAAAGCGATTGGGGAGGCCTATGTTCAGCAGTGGACAAGTATAGGCTGAGATGATGATGATGATGATACAAGTTACGTACAATGCGTCTAGTCCAGAAGTTGAAAGTTGGTCACTGAGCTTGCTCGAAAGTATAGACAAGTCTTCCAAGTGAAGACTGGTTGGTATTTCCGATCAAGAAAGTAATATCAAGCAAAAACGTCATAACCAAAACCCACTTCTAATGGTTATTTTTTCTTATAGCTCAACAGGATAAATATTAAATTTCGGAGATATATTTACATAGATTCGTTATTGCATTATTACGTCTATTTTTAATTCATCATAATTACTCATACGTTTCCAAACAACAATTTCACAGGATGAAGAAATGGAAGATGCCGCAGAGGAAATAAAATGCACAGACTCACAAAAAAGTGTAGCCACTTCAAACGCATACTCATTAGATTTCACGGACAGTAGCTCTGAGAAGCACAACTCCTCGGGCAGAGAAACCTACGTGATAGAATCAGAAGATAGCGAGGATAGTGAGCCTTCCTCAGTAGACACCGACCGGAGCGCCATTAATGTACCAACAACACCGGCCAAACCAACAGTTGTGAACAGGAACGTCCAGTGCGAAGAATCAAAGAGAACAAATAAATCCTCATCAACTAGTATCGGAAAATGTTCCATTATAGCTCAAGAAATCTACACGCAGACAAGCAAAACTATCATAGAACTTGCCGAACACGATACTACCAGGAACAAAGCTGCCAACAGCCACACCTTAGAAACACAGACTTCAATTATTTCAATAACTGAAAATAAAACTGTTAATTACACGATAGAAATATCTGGAGGTAATAAAGTGTTCTCTACAAGCGAAGTGATAGGTTTTCATAATGAACTGCCAAGCATCACTTACAATTCAACATTCAATATGTCCTCGGCAGATGAATCTTCAAAATTTCCAATCTCAGAAACGGAAAACGAAAAAACCGATGATTTCATTAGCGGAACCAGTTCAGAGGATAAAATTATAAACATTGTAAGCGCAGTTTCCAAAGATAATATGTCGAGTGATGACCATAACGAGATTAATTTTGAACACAGCAGTGATTTTGAATACACTTTATCTGATAGCACTGATATTGAAGAGGATTCTTTAGAATGTTCTAAAATTAAGAAATGCGATAAACAGAGTAACACATCTGGTACGCCGAGGTCGATTGACAATGATGTTGCAGACTTATACAATAAGATATCCGAAAACTTGCATTTACATTCTTTACAACGTCACTTTGAACCAGACAAGCTTCGTTTCGGGACTCTTACACCTCTGACCGAAGAATCGACGATAAAAAAAGAAAGTTTGATGGAGTTGACGTCTAACGAAAACAATATTTCGGATAATACAACAGGAGATGACAGGGATGTTCTATTTAGGAACGCGGGTATTAAAGTCAAAATGTTGTCTAAAGATAACATGCCCGATCCATTTAAGCTGCCACCGATACAGAGTCATTCTGTCCCTAACAGTACAAACTTGAATCATATATTCACCTCAAATCCTAAGCACATAAACACTTTGCCGTGTGTCTTCGAGACGCAGAGGGAAAGGGTTCCTGACAGGTGGGAGATTGGTAATAAGGTGCTAGCTTCAGGGGAAAGTCCCCTTATTAGTGGTAGAAGTGGTAAATCAAGTAAGTAACAATTTGAAATCATAATTTATATTTTCTTATAAATTAACTATGAATTATTTATTATTAGTGGCTGCATCCCACTAATAATATAAATACATAAATACTAACGATGGAAAAGTGCACTAATAACCATTAAGCAACTTCGTGATTGCTTGATGCTAATAACCCTGACGATTTAAGGAAAGTAGGACAGGAATATTGGCCGCAAAGAGATTGGTTTTCAGTTTTAAGCTCACATTACATTACTTAAAAATTCACGCTATCAAAACCTCCTTAACCTATAGTGTATCTCAAACAGTCAGCTCCAGAACTCAACTTCCCCATTCGCAAAACTATAATTTATAAAATCATTAGCAACTATGTAGAAACTAAATCCAACGCATCTACTGCACGTATTGCTGTAGTACTTATATAGGCTAATAAAATCCTAAAAATAACATACAGACACACAACCTACTATCATTTAATATTCTTCAAACGGTGTCAATATAATATGATACAAATTTCTATCCAGTTGAGTGATTTTGTGGTGAATGAGAGATTCGAGGGCTTCATTTATGGTAACATAATATGTTCTCGCACAACACCCCCAGATCATAATAAATCGATCCACGAAAGCTTCCAACTGCCTCCTATCCACTTTGAAGGTTACGTCACGAGTGACCTCTACAAAGCCGAATCTCGCGTGTCTAACTGTTCAAAAACAGAGTCCGTGTTCTCCGGACCACAGCATTCGCCAATCAGTATTAAAGACAGAATTAAGGAGCTGAAGATGGGCAGCAAGAACGACAAGGAGTGGAGTAATTATAAATACGGCTCGTGAGTATAATCATCTCAGCCTATACTTGTCCACTGCTGAACATAGGCCTCCCCAATCGCTTTCCAGCGTAACCGGTCCGATGCCACCTGCATCCAACGACTTCCTGCCATATTCACAAGATCGTCGGTCCATCTAGCAGGCGGTCGTCCCACGCTGCGCTTGCCAATACGTGGTCTCCACTCTAGAATCTTTCTGCCCCATCGCCCGTCCGATCTTCGCGCTATGTGGCCCGCCCATTGCCACTTCAGCTTGCTAATCTTAAGGGCTATGTCGGTGACCTTGGTTCTTCTACGAATCTCCTCATTCCTGATTCGATCACGTAGAGAAACGAGCATAGCTCTCTCCATAGCTCGCTGAGCAACTCTGAGCTTTTTTATTGTATGCTCTGAGCGTGAGTATAAAGTTAACTAAAACTAATAATAGAAGGGAACCTAACATGAAACTGGGCAACTTGAGTTGATAACACTGTTTAGGTACATACGAGCGTTGCCCAGTTTTATATTCCACGCTCATTCCCATTCGAGCAAGCTGGATTTACTTAATAAATGTAGGATGTTTGAGAAAAAGTATTTATTATTAGCTATCTATCTATCTATATCATCACGCCAGCTCCCTCGCGGGGTAGGCAGAGAGTACAGAGTTCCAACAGGTTCTTTCCTTACATACCTCTCTGGCTTCCTCCACTCTCATAGTTCGTCTCATACACACTCGCCGGTTACGGAGACTCTTGACTTGCCCTTCAGCTAAGACGCGGTCTATTTGGTCATGGTAAGATAGTCTAGGTCTTCCCCGGCACCTACATCCTTCCACTTTCGCATTGTATATCTGTTTTGTCATTCTTTCTTCTGGCATTCTTTCTATATGCCCGAACCAACGGAGCATACCCTTTCTCATCTTTACACCGATACTATCTTTCATACCTACTCGCTTTCTTTTTTATTAGGATTATTTATTATTAGGATTCCTAATACTACTTTAAACCTATTACTGGCTAATCTGGCTATCCTATTACCCAGTCCAGATATTGATGAGTTCAGAGGTGAAATTTCACAGTAAAATTTACGATCTAAAAAAGATATTTAAAGTACTTTCCCTCGCAGCATATGAAATGCCCTGTGGTGTGATGTGACATATGGGCTTCAACCACTTCACTAGTGAGAATAGGTACGATGCAGCGACGTTTGCTTCAAGCGCCTGATATAAATAAATAATTTGGTCCAGGATGTCAGAAAGTCGAAGCTGTTCACCCAGTAGCATATCGCCAGACGAAAGCCGGATGTGTGATACCGCCGAGCGGGGTTGCGAGGCGCTTTGTATAGAGCTACTGAGGCGATTGCGATCACATTCATGGTTAGAGGAATACGCCACCTTTTGCACATATATTCTTGTCTGCCCCAATTTATAGAAAATTCCCAGCGGTGCCATCGTACAAATCGTTTCTGAAATTTGTCAATCAATCAATCAAATCAGCCTATTGCAGCCCACGCCTGGACATAAGCCTCTCCCAATTCGCACTACAATACACGGTCCTCCGCCTTCCGCACCCAGTCCCACCCTGCGACCTTCTTAAGGTCGTCGGTCCACCTAGCTGAGGGGCGTACTCTTACGTTTGCCGAGTCGCGGTCTCCACTCTAGAACTCGTCTGCAGAAATTTATATAATCGAAAAATATTAAACGCCCCTGGCGGCGAGCGCGTGATAAAAATGTTACAGTTCAATCACCATATCATTAACATAATTGTCTACGGCGCCTCTATAGTGGATATCCCTCCTTGAGCTCGTCACATGTTAGGTGTGCTTTCGGCACTCTTTTTATGCACACGAACAATAAGGAGAATACTTGTACGAGTACTAATGAAATTTCCCAAAAATCGTAACCACCACCGATCACCGAATTCTACTAATATGAACAACAGTGACATCTCGATCCAAGTTAAGTTGCCTTTCAGATCGCTACGACGATCGGCAATACCGGGTACGCATCCAGCTTTTAGCCACGTCATCGGTCAATATGAGAAAGGAACTCGAAAACCTTTCTGCCTCAACACCTGACTGCACAAATACCCAAACAAGAACTAATACTTATCTCCTACTCGTGATACTTACCTATCTCGTGTGGAAAATTAACCCTTAACTAAGCAATCTTATCTCAAACTACGAAAACAGGGTTATATTCCCGGATAATTTGTTCTATTTTGACCAGGTCTGATGTAGCTGATACGATAGCGGAATTGCCTCAAGTGCTTGCGAAATTCTGGAGTGTTATCTCTGAGCAACGAATTGCGGATCTTATAAGACAAGTAAATGACCAAATATTGTACTTAACTTGCTTCGTGTAATTTAAAAATAATTGACCATTTATGTTGTTAGACAAAAGTTCTTTCGGATTAAATTTTGATTTGTAATGCCTTATGTGAAACTTATTAACATTCTCTCGCTGCCCATTTTCATCTCGACTTTTCTGTTTAATGCTGATGAAATGGGAATGATCCCAAACAGTCAGGGTCTATTGACAGGTGAGCACGCACGTGGAGTCGCCAAGGACGCAAGTCGCCCGCACTGCGTGCGCCACACTCGCTGCTATATTGAGAAATACCAACTATACTAAAAAACCGGTATGTATTAATCCACATATTAAAGTGCCATCAAAGCCCCGCGGGACCACTCGGGCGATTTGCATACCCATTTTCAAGCTTCCATGCTTCGAAAGGCACGGTAAATCGTTGGACTCGGGTACCACATTTTTTTTTTATAAAACGACGATTTATTTCTGTGTCGTGGGTGCCTTTACAAACATGAAAATTAAGATACACAACTACCTAGACCGAATCAAATAATTGTGGGTCACACAGATTTATTTCGTGCGGTAATCGAACCCGCGATTATTAGACGTGGGTGGGTGAAGCGGCTTAAGCTCTTAATCACTGCGCTAAATCGTCCGTCTAAGCTAAATTTGGTAGTTATTAAGCTGTACTGGATGCCTTACAGGCGACTTGATAAGTTCCAACAGCTGATGGCCACAACCTGCATCCACCAATCCCCATCGATCACTTCATACTATAGTATAGTTAGTAGTTATAGTTGTCTGCTACGAATTCGTAGTCGTAGTCGCCGTCGCCTACGAAATTCGTCGTCGTCTGTACGTAGTAACTATTAATAATTTGGCAATGTCGCATAAAGATGAATATCGCCTGTAAATATATAGAAATTCTATCTTCTATAATTTAATACAAAAATTATGGTTTATAGAAACGAAGCGCTAGAAATTTCTCACAAAAAGTAAAAATATACAAACGATCTACAATTTTGCTATTTTAGGGTAAGTCAAAATGCCAATTATTACGTAACAGAATAATTGGCAAAAAAACGGTTTTTTGCCCGTGATAATTTAGGGGTCCGTCTAATTCAATTTCAGAGAATTAGCGGTATAAAATAAGTTTGCTCTACGGTCAGCATTGGAAAATACTTAATTGTTTTGATTAAAACGTAACTCGACACTAGGAATTATTTCTGTGTTTCATGTTTGTAAAAGCATCCACGCATATCTAATGGTTATTCTGCAGGACTTCCACGAAGCGATGACGATCCTGCTGACGAAGACGGGCAGCTTCAGCCGGCCGGTGCGGCGCGCCGCCAACGTGGCGCTCGACGACGTCGTCTGCGCTGTAGAACTGAGCCAGGCCATCACCGCGCTCTGCATACACGGAGTTAGGTATGACCACTCCCTTATCGATCCTAGTACGGAACGGTGGGGCCCACAATTTTTTTCTATATAGGACTTTCTGTATGTCAATTTCTACAGTGACTACGTTTTAAAAATAAAAAAAAACGAACAAAAATATTACAGCTGCAGCACCTACCCTGTAAAATAAAACTCAACTCTCTAGTTAGTCTAGTAAGTGACATAAAAAGCAAATCAACTATCAAAGAATAGAGGACGGACCAACCCCCATTAACGAGATTAAAATAATGATGATTAAAACAGCAGCTAGCACGCATCAATCATCTTATATTACCTCTTCTACCAGCCACAAGAGTCCCCTAGTCCGTTGTGCATCAGCCCGTCTCCTCGTGGTATGCTGTGCTCTGGGCGGTGGCGGCAGGGATTTGCTGCGCTCCCGCCCACCCAGCGCCGCCATAGCGAGGAAACACGCGCTCAGGGCATTAGCAACTCTGCTGGAAGATAAGAACTCGGATGCAAGGTGAGAGCTTCTTAGCTCTAGACTCAGCTACTAATATACCTTTACGCAAATATCCTTGCTATCACAAATAATTGAAATTGAGTAGCTACTCGGAATACTTTAACAGCACAGATGATAATAAGATATCAGCCTATGCTATGCTACTACCAGGATAAAGCCTTCTCTCACAATTCGACCTGAGGTTGTCATACTACACCACGCGGACTCTGTGCGGATTGGTAAATGCAGGTTTGTCGCCATTTGCTATTGAAACTTATCAAACCGCCTATAAGGCTTCCAACATGGCTTAACGACTTCTTAAACGGCTTAGCGCAAGTTCCAAAGAACGAAACCCGAAATCGAAATATGAAAGGCTATAAACGGACACCAATCTCAGACTGACCAATCCCAACACACCGCGGTAAGCAGCTTAATGATATCTTCACAACTCTTTTAGGCCTACCAATGTGGGGGAAATTGGTATTCATGAGTTAGTAGGTATTAATCACAAAAACAGATTACTGCTAGACTTCGCACTCCAATTATAATTGAAAAGCTTTTTTCTCGCCGTTCATCTGGCAGGAAATACGCAGAACGCCTCTACTCAATACTCCGTCCGCTCGCAAATTTTGAAGCCTATTACTTGACCGATGTTGAAGTGGACCTTGCGTCACGGCAGATGAAGAAATACGACCAGCTCCTGCTGTGCGGGCATCCCAACGAGACCAGGTGACGTCAGGCGTGCCGCGTGACATAAACAAACGCTTGTGATGCCCCTAGTGTGCCAATCTAGAATTGAGTCCGTTCGTTTTTTATTTATTATCTATGCTTATAATGTTCGATCGCCACCTGTCATTATTGAATTCCCTACGTCCTCTGCGTTCTAAAAGAGTAGAAGACTAATAAATCTAGGTTTAATTATCCTTTTAAAAGTATTCAGACGGTACAGACACATAATATGTACATCTTAACAAATTTGGAACATCGGCAGCTGCAGCACTATATAATAACTAGCTGCAAGTATATAATAACTCAGATACAACATTTTTGTCAGTTGTTGAACGCTCTTAAAGATCTCCCGGTTGGTTTAACGACAACACTTTTAATGCAACGCTAATAAGCTCCAAAATTTACCACTTGTAATCCACCATCCATATTTGCATAAATTCCTTGGTTCCTTGGTTATTAATAAAAATTGTATTTCTAATCTTTGAGTGCACTTCTGATTGGAATATTTAATCTTCATATAAATGAAAACATTATATAATATAACGTAAACGAACAAAAATAGACACACCCTATCACACTGCACCTACCTCCATTTTAACGTCTACTACTCTACGTACACTTCGTTACGAAGTGATATAACGGGTCCGATTTTGTAAATATTATGATATATTTTTATCTCTGTATTTTTTTTGTAACCTTTTTAGTGTACTTGGACTATTTGGGATTTGTAATGTAAACGTGACGAAAGGTTTAAATGTGTGAAATAAACTAATATCAGCAGTAGTGTGTAGATATTATTAGCGTTTTATTTCATTAGTCATACCACGAAGTAAATATAAACCCGAGATAGCATTTTTCGATTTCCCCATACAATTAAGCGTGTCACTGAGCAGTGTAGCGCGGGAGAGGACATTAAACCCTGCCCACTTCTGTATTCGCCATCTAGCTGAGAATTACAGACTGACTTAAACCACGGCGGACGTCAGTCTTCAATCGAAGTACGATTTAACGCAGTGGTGAAGGGCTTAAACCGCTCCGCCCACTGTGTCTAGTAGTCCATTTGATGCCCGCACGGGACAAATTTTGATGTGACCCACAATTATTTGTTTCGGTCTGGGTATTTGTGTATGTGAATTTTCATGTTTGTAAAACACTCCCACTACACTTGAATAAATCCTAGTGTGGGGCTACGTTTTTAAGAAAACTGTGATGACTTCGGGGCCTAGTTGGAAAACCCAATGCACAGTTGCTTGACAACTACTATTTGTATTTGCTACGTAGGTCACATTTTGGAATTTGTCTTTTTCAAATTCCTAATAGTTTTGCAACCACTACGCTCGAGCCAGAAGGGCAAGGGGGCAACTAGCTGAAGGGCGCCTCAAGGAGGAACGGCCTCGGCTTGGGCAGTCGCTATGGGGGAGGACGTATACTAGGTGTCTCGCCGTGGTGCTCTGCACCGGCCGGCGGGAAAGGGATTCTTCGACCCCGCCGGCGAGGTCGGTGTCTGATCCTGTGTGCGGTATCTGTATCCAAAAGAAGGGCGGGAGTGTCGGTAAGAACATGCCGCGGACGGCGGTAGCGGCTGATAGGAGGGGAGTTAGGCTCGTAGTCGGCGGCGGCTACGATTAGCGGATTTCTATGATAGGACGCGTTCGCGAAATATCGGATTCTAGCAATGCTGCGGGTAACAACAGTAAGTTCTTAATAGTTTTGCTCTTGGTCTCGCCTTGGGCTAATCAATCTTGATATAAACTGTGCTCAGGTTGTTGTTGGTTCAAGGTAATTTTTGGTTATATGTGGATGTTAGGAATATTGATTGCAATGTGTTTAAAACACTCTGAGTCTCACTTTGGTAAACTGTGGTAGCATTAGTAATACCAATATAGTATACTTTATTGCACACAAAAAATAAAATTACAAAAAGCAATAAAAGTATTGAACATAGTTAGCAGTAAAGTAAGGCGGCCTTATTGATATCGTGCTGGTTATAAAAACCCTTATTGAAAAAAAATATTAGCTTGTAATTCTATAGAGAGTGAAATACTATTGATATAGTACTTTTCACATAATGAATGGGTAGTGACAGCTTTAATTGCCAAACGAAATTAAAATTTAATTAAATTGTGTTAAGACATAAAACCATAAGTATAGAAACGGGTCATGCCTCTTATTGCCATTGAATAAAGTATAATTTCGTTTGGCAATTAGAACTGTCACTACCCTATGTGAAAAATCAATAGTACCTATCCTATCGCATCACTACTGACCTCACCTTCCGATATTACGGTTGTGATGTTATATTCATACAACCCCGCAAGGTATGTTATACATCGGTCGAAATGGATTATCCGAGATAGGTACATCTCTATGACGATACCAAACTGTTTTCTGCATCGTAATGTTTAAAACTATAGGGTAACACGTAAACACTTGCTTGCGTTGCAGTATGGGTACGTCAGAGAATTTGCGATAATAAACTTATACATTCTATTCAGCCAAGTTGCTTTGTCACAGAATGTTGTTACTTGTTATAGAATGTCAAAGTTTAATGTCGCAAATTCTCTGACGTACCCATACTGCAACGAAAGCAGCGCATGCTGTTAAGCACGTGTTTTGTAACTAATTTTATCGTCTTGATACTGGGTGGAACTAAAGCTGTATACTCACTAAACTGTAGCCTTTGTCATGAACAGTATAATTCTGTTGCTCCCTTCCCGGTAACAATCTTTACAACCGTCAGGTAACCAGTTATGATCAATCAACTAAGGTAAATAAAATATATCGATGAATCAATCAATCGATATTTTATTTGTCAAATATAAGTACAATACATTTTGTGTTGTTATATGTATTTGAGATGAACTATTACAGCGGAGGAAGCCAGGGAGGTCTGTAAGGAAAGAACCTGTTGGAACTCTGTACTCTCTGGCTACCACGCAAGGAAAGAACCTGTTGGAACTCTGTACTCTCTGGCTACCGCACAAGTTGAGGCGTACAAATGTCAATAATTAAATGGGGTTTAAATTATTTTACTGGTATAGACACTTTTTGATTTTAGTGTCGTCCGTGGTGTGAGTATGGTTCGTTCGCCGGATTCAGGAACTAAGACAAGATATCCAGGTAAAGGTAAGTTGGCTGTCACTGCTTACCCAAGATACAAATCACAAAGCAAAAAACCAACCAACAATATTTGAATGGGTAAACTGTACTTGACGTTCCTACCTACGAGGAGTTGATCCCAGCTGTTTATAGAGTACTTAATTATAAATAATCGTAAATAACTCATGCAAGTGCAGATGCACTCGCCCAGTGCGAATGCACTCGCAAGGATAGTGCGTTATTGTATCTACTCAATTTTATTGATAAATCTTAATGTGTCGCGATTACGAGAGAATGACATCTGTGAGGTTAGAGATGTTATATCTACGGTCACTGCCACAATAAATTTACTATATTATCCCTTACATTTCAGCTTCTGTCTTTTGAATAACATTAACCTCACTCGCATGACAGTGAGGAAAGAACTACATTATAAAACGAGTAGCGAGTATTTCTAAACTTTGCCCGCTACATTTTATTAGTGAAAGAAAGCGTTGCTAGGAATTATCTATAACTCCCCTGCTATCAGTCGCTGTCGCCGCCCGCGGCATGTTCTAACCGACCTTATCGATGCCCTCACTTCCCTTCTTTCGGATACAAATGCCGCACACGGGATCAGACACCGACCTCGCCGTCGAGGTCGAAGAGTCGCTTGCCCGCCGGCCAGTGCAGAGCACCACGGCGAGACACCTAGTAGACGCCCTCCCCCATAGCGACTGCCCAAGCATAGGCTGTTCTTCTTCGAGGCGCCCTTGAGCTAGTTGCCCCCTTGCCCTTCTGGCTCGAGCGTAGTAGTTGTACGCTCGCCCTCTTGTCCGGTGAAGCTGTAAAGGCCCCTGCGGCCAACAGCGTAGATCATTTACACACAAACACACACACATGAAATATCTTCTTATTCATAAGGGGGTCTCATCATCACCAGCCAAAAGGTGTTCAGTGCAGCACAAGGGTCTCCCAATAATGAGCTCGTGGACAACTGGCTTTGTGCTGTACTGTCGTCGAAAAAATACTCGCATAAGTCGCTTTTGGCTTTTTATTGCCTATCCGGCTTTTGTTATACTTTTTATCAGTGTAACTCACCCGAGGCAAAACAGTTTGCGTGATTGCGCGTGAACCGCGCCGTCTTACTTAATAATCGATGTCAGTTTTTATAACAAAAAGTATTTCCAGCTTTGAAAACGTCTTGAAAATATCTTTTATTTTATTGGATTTAAAGACAGTAGATATGTTCGGCTTTTAAGTACGTCCAGTGTATTCGCCGATTCCGGTTTTTGCATTTTAGGTCCGGTCAAGCTACGATTGCCGCAACATTTTGTTCTTAGCTTTTGATGCAAATGCCAGCATTTCCCTAGTAAAGAGAAGCTTTTAAACGTGAAAAATTGTTTAACTAACCTAACCTAAACTATCTTACGTTGAAATGTGGCAGGAGGTAGACATAGTAGTGTAGTATAGCGACCTTTATGGTCACGACACGATTTATGGAACGATGAGTTGTGGGTGACGGATGTGATTCCGCTAATAAATGATGCCACGGAAAACTGGGGTTTGATTTCTATCCTGAGGGAACATTACAGTGGCGACGAGTTAAATTACGTGTGTTTGGTGTGTTTAACGAAGTAATTATCATACATAAAAATGTCGATCGGAAAATTGAATGAATTTGATGTACAGTCTGGTATGTGGTCATCATATGTTGATAGACTAGATATGTACTTTAAAGTGAATAAAGTGGTAGAAGATTTAAAGCTACCGACTTTGATTGCTAGCATGGGGGACGAGGCTTACGAATTACTAGTAAATCTCGCTAGCCCAAACAAGCCTTCTGAGTTGACATATGTGCAAGTCGATAATCTTATGCGTCAACATTTGCAACCGGCGCCTTGTTGTCTCGCCGAGAGATACCGTTTTCGTCAAAAGCGTCAAAACTCAGGAGAGAATATCGCAAGTTTTGTGGCGGAATTGAAGAAATTATCACGTAATTGTAAATTTGATTCAAGTTTGAATGAAAATTTGCGGGACCAATTTATCTGCGGGATCAGAAGCGAAGTAATTAGACAGCGGCTATTCGCGGAGAACGATTCGATGACGTTTGCGGATGCTGTCAAGTTAGCTTGTTCTTTAGAAGCGGCGAAGCGGGACGCAGCGGTGGTCGAAGGTGCGAAAGGGGATTCTGAAGCAACTGGCAGTGGCACTTGGCCAGTGCATGCTTTGTCATCGTGTGCGTGGCGCGCCGGGCAGGCTCCCGGGTGCGCTGGGCGCAGCGGCGCGGGCGTGCCGGCAGCGAACAATGCTCGGGCAGGCGCCCAGCCGCCTGCCGGCGGCAAGTTGTCGTCATCCTCACGGACTTTAACAAGAGTACAATGTTCGACGGAATTGTCGGGAGACAGCTGTTCAGCTTGTGGTGCTAACAACCATTGCTTCAAGACCTGTCGGTTTCGCAAGTTTGTATGTAGCAAGTGCCAGCGGGTTGGTCATTTGCGAAGGGTGTGTCCGTCTATACATGACCGGAGCCTGCGGGAGTGGCATGAACGTCGTGGCGATAAAGCTGTGAGGCGAGGTTTCCTTTACGGTCACGCCGGTCAGGAGTCGAGCGAGGAGGAGGAAGAGGATGATATCGAACACATGAATCTATTGGCATTAAATAACTATAAAGCCGTAAGTTTACTCATCACGGTTGATAACGTTTTACTCGAGATGGAAATTGATACCGGTACGGCGATATCATGCATTAGTAATATTGTGTATGAGAATCTTTTTAGTAATTTACCAATTGAAAAAGATAGCACCGTTTTGAAATTTTATGACGGCACAAAAATTAAGCCGGTTGGTGTTATTAAGCCCACGGTACGTTTTAATAACGTGGAGAAGTGTTTAGAGTTATTTATTATTGATAAGGGTACTACTTCTTTGATCGGCAGGCAGTGGTTAGCTGAATTACAAATCGATGTACCTAAATTTAGATGTAATTTTATAAAAAAGGGTTTGCACATTGACGAAGAAATATGTAAATTACTCGACAGGTATAAAGAAGTGTTCGGTGACGGCCTGGGACGGTACACAGGTGGCAAGGCGACTTTGCGCGTGCGCGAGGGCGCGGAGCCAGTATTCCACCGGGCGCGGCCACTGCCGTACGCGCTGCGCGAGCGCGTCGATGCGGAGCTGGACGCGATGCTGCGCTCCGGCATCATCGAGCCAGTAGATTGCTCAGATTGGGCCTCACCCTTGGTCCCTGTTAATAAAGCGGACGGTACGCTACGGATTTGTGTGGATTACAAGTCAACGTTGAACCCCGCCTTACTGATCGATCGTTACCCTCTGCCAAAGATTGATGAGGTGCTTGTAGGTCTTAATGGTGCACAATATTTTAGTAAAATTGATTTATCTAACGCATACAACCAAATAGAACTAGATGACTCTAAAAAATTCACTGTTATAAATACTCATAAGGGTTTATTCCGTTATAATAGGCTAGTTTTCGGGCTATCGTCAAGCGTAGGTATTTTTCAGAGAATTATGATGAAATTGTTGCAGGGTATACCTCATGTACAGGGGTTTCTCGATGACATCATAATTGGCGGTAGGACAAAAACAGAACACTTACAGGCTCTTGAAGCAGTTTTCAAGAGAATGGCCGATAATGGGTTAAAACTGAAAAAAAGCAAATGTGTTTTCCTGGTAGACGAAGTTAAATATTTAGGGTTTATTGTCACGAAAGACGGAATAAAGGCTGATACGTCTAAGATTGAAGCCATTTTAAAAATTAGTCCGCCTTTGAATATCACGGAATTGCGGTCGTTTCTCGGTATGGTGAATTTCTTTGGTAGGTTCGTCAAGAATTTTAGTTCACTATTGGGACCTTTGCTTAGGTTATTGCATAAAGGGGTTTCTTGGGCATGGGACAGGGATTGCGAGCGTTCCTTTGAGAAGATCAAACGTGCGTTGGTGGGTAGTGAGGTTTTAGCTCATTATGATCCGAAGAAAGCCCTAACGGTGACGTGCGACGCGAGCGCGCGGGGGGTGGGCGCCGTGTTATCGCAGCCCGGAGCGCGCGGGGAGCGTCCGGTTGCTTACGCGTCGCGGACGCTCACAGCAGCTGAGAAAAATTATTCTCAGATTCACCGAGAAGCTTTAGCGATCATATTTAGTATTAAAAAGTTCCATCAGTACCTGTACGGTCGCAAGTTCATTTTGCGTACTGATCATAAGCCGTTAGTGTCCATATTAGGGCCCAACGCTGGCATACCGACTATGACTGCGAGTAGAATGCAGCGTTGGGCAGTGATCTTATCGGCATATGACTATGATATTGAGTATATTAAAACTAGTGACAACTGTGCCGATGGTTTATCTAGATTACCGCGGACCGACGAATATACCCAGTCTAAAGACTCGATGCCGGAGCAAACATATTTACATTTTGCACAGGACGCTCTGTTGCTGGACTACAGGGAAATTAAGTATTTAACGTTAAAAGATCCCATTTTAAGTCGAGTATTAGCTTATGTTCGGGATGGTTGGCCGGATTCCTGTGACTTAGCAGGAATGGGGCCATACTTTAATAGGAAATTCCAGCTATACGAGGAATTGGGGTGTATTATGTGGGGGCACAGAGTGGTAGTTCCGGAGAGTTGTCGAGGGAGAGTGTTGAATATGATTCACGAGCCACACATGGGCATAGTCAAATCAAAGGCCATAGCTCGCAGCTATGTGTGGTGGCCTGGTATCGATGAGGCGGTAGAACGGGAGTGCCGCGCATGTGTGACATGTGCGGCGTATGCGGACGCGCCGCCGCGGTCGACGCCACGCCCTTGGGCCTGGCCGGGCCGGCCGTGGACCAGACTCCACTTGGATTTTATGGGTCCGGTGGAAGGGAAAATTTTCTTGGTCGTAGTGGACGCTATGTCCAAGTGGCTGGAGGTTTTTCCATTGCCAAATACGGCGGCGCGTGGAACTGTTTCTAAGCTGAACGAGCTATGGAGTAGGTTTGGCATCCCTAGACAAGTGGTAACAGATAATGGACCGCCTTTCACTAGTAAGGAATTTGCGACATTTTTGGAGAGGGAGGGAATTGAGCATGTTTTTTCGGCTCCCTATCACCCGGCTTCGAATGGTGCGGCTGAAAATGCTGTTAAGACTCTAAAAAGAGTGATTAGAAAAGCGTTATTAGGAAGAGAGTGTGTGGAATTTGCGTTAAATAGGTTTTTGCTCCACTACCGTAACACCGAACATTGTACGACAGGTGAAACTCCATCGTTATTGCTTATGGATAGGCGCTTACGAACGCGTTTAGACGCAATCAAGCCGGATAGGGAAGCTAAGGTGCGGGGGATGCAAAGGACTCAAGTAGATGCCGCGGGAGGTGTGGATAGGGTAGTGAGAGTTGGTGACGATGTTTGGTATCGCCAGTTTTTAAAGAAAGAGAAATGGCTACCAGGTACAGTGGCTAGCACCTCAGGGGCTAAGGATTTTCAGGTTTCGGATGGAAAAGATAACCACATACATAGGCATATTGATCAGTTAAGGCGTAGGGATGCGAATTTACTTGTGATCCCCACAATTCGTAATCGATCGCACGGGGTTGCACCGAGCGTGGATCCTCTAGAGGCCCAACCAGGGCAGGCAGAGTTAACAGACGCCCGCACGACGGGGCCGCGTCCGGAAACGGGGCTCGTAACGATTTCATCGCCCGAGGGGCGGCGTCTTGAGCAACCGGAAGAGGAATACACAACGCTACCAGCCACGCCTGTACCGCCCCAGCCGCGACCCATTCGGAAGTGTAGACTAAATAAGTTACCGAAATAGAGTTGGTTCCTGCTGGTCTCTCCACAGAGTTGGGTTGTTCCCATTTTAGTGGGGAGGAGTGTAGTTAGCGTTTTAGTGGGGAGGAGTGTAGTATAGCGACCTTTATGGTCACGACACGATTTATGGAACGATGAGTTGTGGGTGACGGATGTGATTCCGCTAATAAATGATGCCACGGAAAACTGGGGTTTGATTTCTATCCTGAGGGAACATCACAAGTAGTATACCTCTAAGTACCATTTCAATTAATTGTCGTGAAAAATATTCTACCGAACTCAACCCTATTCGTTATCATAATAACTTGTGACTTAAGCAAAACATTTCTATATCAATTCCCACCCACGTCGACTATCTTTACGACAGTGAAAAGCCGCGGGTCGCAGGTCGCATGACAAACCACCACTGCTAACTTAACTCAGCATATAATGAAAACTTTATTCTGTACCTAATAAAGTAAAAAATCGTTTGTTACGAGTGCATTTGTTGTCTGGTCGTGGATATCGTACGATTATGTATATATTAGTGTGTATATGAATATTTTCTGTTGCTGACTTTATAAATCGTTTGCTCATTATCAGTAGCTCTACTATGAGTCGCAAAACTCACTCGCTATCGAGAACGTCAATAATTTCGATAACTTTGTATGACAAGATAGTAAAAACACTAGAGTATCTACAGTTGGCAATCGTATCAACGGTAGTTTTTAGCCTTAAGTAGGTACTTTCAACGTTAAGTGGAAATGTAAAGGGAAGGCCTTTGTTCCGAAGTGGGACAGCAAAAATAGTACTAGTTTTTTTTCGTTTTTGCTCTAATATAAATGAATAATACTACTAATATTAGCCCTGTTAAGAAACTGTCCCGCCGTTGGGCACGGGCCTCCTCTCAAACTGAGAGGGTTTAGGCCATAGTCCACCACGCTGGCCCAGTGCGGGTTGGCGAACTTCACACACCTTCAAGAAACTCTTAGGCATGCAGGTTTCCTCACGATGTTTTCCTTCACCGTTAAAGCAAGTGATAATTATTTTTTAATACGCACATGTTTTCGAAAAGACAGAGGTGCGTGCCTGGGATAACGAGACCTCTGACTTTGCAGCCCAACGGTCTAACCACTAGACTATCACTGCTAATATCATTATAATAATAAGCAAAAAGATACTAATAACTGTGCGTCTTAGCAATAAAACCGATGGAGTTATTGATAAGGTGTCACTGTTAATTGTATGTAGGCGCTTTGTTAAAAACAACTTGTACTGCAATGTTCTGTAAACACGAGGAAACGTCGCATTATCATCAACTTAAAATTATGCCTGCGTGTACACGTCAACTCTACCCGTGAGGGCAGAGTTGACATGACGAATAAAAGTATGTTATGCCGCTTAATGCCTCAATTTACTTTGGTTTTAGGGCCGCAAGTCTATAAAGAAGTGTGGTGGGGGGCAACTAGCTCAAGGGCGCCTCAAGGAGGAACGGCCTCGGCTTGGGCAGTCGCTATGGAGGAGGGCGTATACTAGGTGTCTCGCCGTGGTGCTCTGCACCGGCCGGCGGGCAAGGGATTCTTCGAGCTCGCCGACGATGTCGGTGTATGATCCTGTGTGCGGTATCCGTATCCGAAAGAAGGGATGTAAGGGCATCGGGGGGGTCGGTGAGAACATGCCGCGGACGGCGGTAGCGGTTGATAGGACGGGAGTTGGGTTCGTAGTCAGCGGCGGCTACGATTAGCGGATTACTATGATTGGACGCGTTCGCAAAATATCGGGTTGTTGCCTTTTTAATAAAGGCGCGAATAGGTTCGAGACCGAGCTCGGAATGGAGAGAAGTGTGGTTTTATTCGCCATGTTACATATAGATAGTCTATTGCGATCAAACTTTTAAACGTTTTTCACATAAAAACGTCAATATCTTCCAAGCATTATTTCATTTCGATGTCATCGGAAATATTATCGCCTTCATATTACACTTGTTATACGAGTAGATTGCAATCACAATTAAAACATCATAAATTGTGATGGTTAGTTCACAAAGTTTTAAAAGTTTGAAAACTTCTTGAGGCCCTAACACCAAAGTAATTTGATGCATTAAGCGGCATTAGCCTTTTAGTAAAAATGTTTTTATGAACAAACAGTAAATTACTGAGTAAGCCTATACTGGCCTATACTTTTGACAGGCGACTTGATCTATTGGTTAACAGCTGAAGCCGCTCCGCTCACTGGATTGAGTAGTCGCGGATTTGATTCCCGCATGAGACAAATTTGTTTCGGTCGGGGTGTTTTTATATGTAACTTTCATGTTTGTAAACGTACCCAGGATTCAGAAATAATTCCTAATACGGGGTTATTTATTTAATTAAAAAAAATGTCTCATTGTTGGATAACGGAAGGCCTTGCCCCGCAAGTAGAGGTGAGTGGTCATACTCCACCACGCGGACGCAGTACGGATTGATGGAGGCAGGTTTGTAGCCATTTGCTGTTGGACCTATTAAATCGCCCATTAGGCTTTCAACTTGGTTTACCGACTAGCATATTAAGTGGTTACGGGAACCAAAGGAACGGAACGTCCCGAATACTTATAATTTTCGCGATTGTCAAATTGATTACAGGTTTTGAAAGATTGAATTAAAAATAATTTATATTTTTCTCATATTAATATTTTGTCAATTTGTATGATACCTACAACATTCTATGATCTTGCATCGTAAACATTATCAGCGACGCAAAATAAAATAATAAATAATTACGTGTAGGTACCTAACCTATCTCCATTATATTGATTCATGTTTTTTTGGTTTTCCCGCCAACAAGTCATTCGCCTCAAATAATAACCTACGTTTTATCGAACTACTTCTGCAGAAGTTATGTTTTTTTTTTATCAGGCAGATGAAATCTTTCAAGGCCTTGACAGGGCCACGATAGGGGCAGCACGGTGTAAATTGCTTCAGAGTCGACGCTAGGCACTGATATTTTTGTGTAAGGCATACAGAACGGTCAGTACAGAAGCCCTACCGATACTAGCGGGCGTACTTCCAGTCGATCTTGAGGTTCAGAGACGCGCGTCAATGTACTATTCCACTCGAGGCAACTTGAACGCCGTGTTTCTATTGCCTCGGGACCGTTGTAAAATCACTAGATTATTCAAACCGCAATCAATCGCCTATGAAGATCTCCTGACCAAATGGCAGGAAAGATGGGGTACAACAACGAAGGGCGTTAGCTTTACCTGTTCTTTCCATCTGTACGTAAGCGTTTGACAAGAGCATGGCTGGAGGGTGACCACTGTGTGGCTCAATTTCTCACCGGACATGGCAACTTTAATAGTAAATTATTCTCTTTTAAACTGGTACATTCACCGCTATGTCAGTGTTCCACGTCTAACTGCGAGTATGAACAATCAGCAAACGTTTGTCTGCGAAATACGTCTGGGGTAATCTACTACACGGATCTTGTAGAAACTCGGGATAATTTCCGTGCGTTCAAGCGTTTATGCCATATCTATTACTGGAATCATACATGAGGCTCACAAATAAGCCCTGTTAATATTTTTTTTGTATCCGTGGTGCTTTATAACTGGGCTTATCCTAGTTGTAGTCTCCTTCTCTATGGCTGATGTGCCAATTTATTGTGTCTCCCGCTTTGCAAGGAAGGGAAGTGGAATTTTATAGTTCCTACTCCTCGTGTTTTTTTTTTCTAATTAAATTTGTTGCGGGTTCCAAAACAATTAAAACGCTTCGGAAAACACCAAGGTTCAAACCTTGGTGTCATCTAAGACCATTGTGGATCCTGGGTTACAGGAGTTGTGACAATGGTGGGTAAGTGAGGAGGGCTTGGTCCCAAAAAAAAAAGATGAGATCTTTTTTTTTGTTTATAGCATCACAACCACGCATATTTGCCAATGTTAAGTATTACGAATATAACTATTCATTTCTAAATTTATTCAACTCCCCGATGAACTTAATGACAACGATGAATATGAAATTGATGTAAATATATGATGTAATAAAGTGCCCCACCCTGGATAGTAAAGCGATGGATACTTTACATACCAATTGCGACGGCCGTTTTAAGGGAAATCGAAAAGGCACGTTTTATCACTTTGTTACAATTACCTTCACTCATGCACATATAAGAATACATAATGGTTGATATTCCACTAACATTACACATTATTATTCGAAATAACACAAGTATTGGAAATTAAAACAAATTGACGACATCACTCTTCGATTTTCCGCCTAAACTCCCCTGCCGCCACTTTCCGACAAAAGTAATGAGAAGTACCTAGTGTTGTAAAAACGTTTGAGTCGGTGCTTCAACGCTTGAGTCGGCGCTTAAACACTTGAGTCGACGCTCAAAATGTTGCTAAGCGCTGGAGTCCAGAGTCGAGTCGGTTTCAGAGCGCTCGAGCGCGGGTTCGAGCGTTTTATTTAAAATGTTTACTGGAGCGTCGCGCTCGACGCTCGACTCGCGCTCGAGCGTCGAGCGCAACGCTCCAGTTTTATGGATGATTTTAAGTCATGTTCATACATTAATATTTACTGCGTGAAGTAACTATTTTTTTTCAATTAACTTGCTCTTTTCGTATGTCTGTCTGTCTTTCCGATTCAAAGTTATCGTTAGTTCAAAGGTAGTTTGTGATCTACTTTTCAAACACTTGCGGTTCTCCGATTAACCTGAAATTTTGCATACGTATACAAGGTGTAACTTAATAAATGCAAGACCTGAAAGTAGTTTGTGCTAAATCGGTAACTGAATTGATTCCAACAATTTTTAATAAATCTTAAATTTTTTTAAATTTGCAAAAACTGCATTTACTCCTTCAGTGCGCTATAAAAAAATAAACTTATTCTTGATTCAGAGCAATAAAGAGATTTCAGATGCATTCCTAAAACGTATTTCTCAAACCGGACACATAAAAGTGCAAGTTTCATTGAAAATTGGGGTATAAAAGTGCTTAAAAAAAGGGTAAAACCTTTAATTTTGGAAATGTGATTATTGTTTTGAATTGATGAAGCAATTCTCTAATCGGGGTGTCTGAGGTCTTGTGTTTATTATGTTACAGCTTGTATAAGCTTAGACAAACGATTTAACGCAGTGGTTAAGAGCTTAAGCCACTCCGCCCACTGTGTTTAATAGTCGCGGGTTCGATTCCCGCACAGGACAAATCTTTGTGTGATCTACAATTATTTATTCCGGTCTGGGTATTTGTGTATGTGAATTTTCATGTTTGTAAACGCACCCACGACACAGGAAGAAATCCTAGTGTGGAGTTATGTTTTTCTTAATAAAAAAAAAAGAAAAGTTCGGTGACGACTATTCTTTTTCTTTTATATAGTACCATGGACCTGGTTTGATAATGGTAGATGGCCAACTGAACAACCCAACTACTTAACATTACCCCACTGAGTTTAGGCTTGCTGGTTTAGTATTGACAAGTACTGTCTACTAAAGTATATAATATCAGCCCATACTGCCCACTGCTGGGCAAAGGCCTTCTCTCACAAATCAAGGTAAGAGAGATTAGGTCATACTTAACCACGCGGACCCAGTGCGCATTGCTGAAAGGCAGGTTTCTGGCCACCTGCTGTTGGAACTTATCAAGCCGCCTATAAGGCTTCCAACTCGGCTTAACGACTACCACATTAAGTGGTAACCGGGACCAATGGCTTAACGTGCCTTCCGAAGTATGGAGACTCTCGAATATGAAAATGTCACAAACGGTTACCCATCTCAGGCCGACCGAGTCGAAATGATAAGAACACTGCGGTTGCACAGCGCTACGAGCGCCTCAATGCGCCTTACTCAAGTACTTCACAATAGCTCTAGGTAGCGCCCAGGGCCCCATGATGAAACGTGGCTATAAGAACTATTTAAATTATACAATATAGCCCGAATACGATGCTCTTTGGATTTGCTTTGACAAATATTAAAGGCCTAAATGATAAGCAGGATCTGATTATGAAGCCAAAAAGAGACCATATAAACTCCAAGAATGAAAATACTATCTATCATCACGCCAGATCCCTTGCGGGGTACCGTGTTATCCCGAAAAATACTAATTTAATAACAAAAACGAATATTCATTGACCATGACCATCAAATCAGTGCGTTTTGGTTGGCTATCCTTTGACCAATGCCGTAATAGCACACAATCACAAAACATCGTCCAATATACCGACAAATCCTCGTCGCGTTTGATGTTTGTGCCGCAAAATTAAGGATTCGTTTACACCCTTAGTTCCTAAAGTGTCGCGTTGGACCCCCAAGATTCCACGGGAGAGTCGATAGGGGTCTACGTTGGCGTGACAAAAAAATGGGGCTTGACAATTCGTAGGCGGGGATCCACGAAAATTTATTTGCTTTCGATAGTGAAGAACTAAAATGTTGGCTTGACTTCACCTATCAATGTAGGCAGATAATATTTTAAGAAGCTCAGCGACTGTTACTTGTAAAGACTCGCATATTCCATATTCAGTACAACGTGTCGAGACTTGCAAAGCACCGCCGCCGTCCGCAACGCTTGTTCAGACGTACAAAGGGACGAAATACGACTTGTGGTGTGTTTACACACACCACAAGTCGTAAAATACAACACAAAAAAAATACTATTTTTCTTTCTATTTTTACCACTCCAAATGGGGAGTTTTCTAAATAAAATAAGTGAGAATTGATTGGTTCCTTGTGCTGTGAGTAGATGTCAAAAAAGTAAAGTTTTTGATTGGCCGACTTTATTTTTTTGACATCCACTCACAGCACAATCAATTAATTAATTAACCAATCAATTCTCACGTTTTTGTTTCGAAAACTTCTAATTCGTGGATGGATCTCAGCCGCAACGGAAATTTCCATAGTTAGATCTAATCTTCACATTTTCTGTCGAGTTTTGGGAATATGGTAGAAATGTAGCTGCAGGGGGTCCACCGGAATCAGCTAAATTTTGAAAGTGGTCTATGAGAAAAAAGTCCGGGAGCCTCTGGTTTACACTAACGTTTCCGTAAAAATAATAAAGAATGACTATAAGTGGTGTCGTCGAAACTAGTGTATAGTATGCTATATTCCCCCAACCTCATACATAAGGATATAGGCGTGAAGGTGTGGGTAGGTAATCATTAAATTAAAAAAAAAATCGATCGTACATACTTAATGCTACCTATGATACGATACAATGAGTACAGTGCGCACCCCATATACATAGTCGGCCCTTTCAAAGGATTTATTTTACCTATTTCATGTATAATTTCATTTTCGGCTTTTCTTTTATTCTCTCTACTCTTTTGGCAAGTAACATCCCCCCCGCGACCGCTCTGCCCCGCGGCGCCTTTGGCGGGTGTACACAGACAAATAACTACAACTTGCATAAGTACGAAGGACCCGCGCCTACATTTTTGTTATATTTAGGTTTAATATAAACTGTATGACTGCGTCGTTGGTCTTGTGTCAAAGCGTATCGCTTGGTGATCATCCTGGGTTCAAATCCTAGGTCGGACAAATGAAGTTTTTTTTAACGAAAATTTCCCAGTATGAGTCCGGAGTCTGGAATTGTACCCGGTATATGACAATAGGCTCGCGCCCTATTACATGGGACCTAACATCATCGGCGAAAAGTAGATGTACACAGTACACCTCTGCCACCCCTGTTGGGGGAATATAGGCGTAACCCTCTGTCCAGAAGCTTGTCATTTACATATTACTGTACTTGTATTTGCCAAAAGAGCTGCCCTTAGACAAATCAGGCATTCATGCAAATATTAGCTTTGTGTCGGTGATTTTAAAATTACACACCTTTTTTCATTTATCAAAATTGATGCAAAAATCTTAGTTATTGGGGTTGGGCACGCGTCTGTATACAGTTATTTCGACAATAATTTATAAATTATTGTCGATTTTCGAGGATCAAAGCAAGAAATTTTAACGCTATAACGCTTGAGTACGCAACTCGAGCGTTATAGTCCAAGTCTTCAACGCTCCGTGAACCTTAAACGCTCGAGCGTTCAACGCTTGAGTCTTAAACGCTCGTAAGCGTCGACTCAGCGCTGAACGCTCGGCGCTCGGCGCTCATTTTTACAACACTAGAAGTACCGCGGCGGCGTCGACTTTTCACATACTCCCTTCCCACTTCAAGCATCGTTCTGTGTTTCTCTTATGTTTGCAAAAAACTCACAACATCAGATTTTTTTCCCCGAAACGGTATTGTTTTTATAAAAATATCCCCATGGCAATTTTTATACTCGCTTTTCCATGGTTTTTCTGATACACCACCCTCATATTTTTTTGTATTTTATATATTTCCTTAGGTTATCCTTAAGTATTTTTTTCTAATATTTTTTCTCCCCATCATTCCAAAAAGATTCCTAAACGGGCCACACTGAGTAAGCGGCCTGTCAGTCTTTTGACTCCTGCTCAAAAAACCGCCTACGAAGGGAGCGCCCGGCAATTACTGTAGGAAGGGAAGTAGACCGTAAGTGGCGCGTTTGTACGACCTAACTTCCCTCACTTCACACGGAAGTGAGCAGTGTGTAAATTGGGTATGAACCCGTATACATACGGTAGCTAAGCCGAGTGTGTGTGACATAACATTGTAGTATGTACCTCTTTATTTGGCATTACGTAAAACATAAAATAAACAAAATAAGCAAAACCTAAACGCATAATAATTGTGCCATTCTAATAAAAACTCTCATCCGAAAGTAATAAAATTCAATTATCACTAGGACATTATAATGATTATTGATTAGTTATGACATATTACTGATTATTTATATCCAACTATTGCTATGCCATTTAACCCCTAGATTATATTCAGCCCGGTCGCACGTCAATGAGCAAAGAGATGGCCCTGAAGCAGGTCAGCGCGCAGCACGAGAATGTAAACAAGGGTTGAGGTTAGCAGGTTAAGAAATAAGTACTGCAGAATGGTTAGGAAATAGTTAAATGAGCAGAGCACTGCCCATTTTCATGCCCACTTCAGTGGGGACTAAACACAGATAGGTATATAAAATTAGCATCTATATCTGTGGGACTGAATGTAAATCAAAACTAAACATAGAACTAAGCCTAGTTCCTGACATTGACGTCATTCACTACACAGGTCAACTTTGTTCAAGTAGGTATTGTGTGCAATGACAGTGTGAGCATTGAAGATACACAGTTTAATAAAGACACTGATTTATTGCTTACAATATCAATTTTATTTATCATATCTTATCCAAACAATAAATATTTTAAATTAATTTAAATCAAAACAATACTAAATTACGTTATTATTTTCCCCTACGCATATGACTATATTTATAAAACTAAAAGGAACATTTGATAAAGTACTGATTAACAAAATCTATGACTTTGAGTCCTAAAACTATAACAAAAATACTATGATTCCATAATTAAGTACAGATTACTTCTGTCAGGCGGCAGCCTAATATAGGCTGGATAAATCGAGTTAATAATTAAAAAGGTATTGTTATCCCTTGTCAATGGAGCTAATTCTCGAAATAACAAAAAGAAAAATAAACTTTTGTTTTCATTAGTAGAGACGATCCGTTCCAAGTTTAAACAATCGACTAGTGATGTTGTTTTCATCGTGACACGATGTTCGAATCTTCTAGAGTCTTCTCGAATTAGAGGAGGTATCTCGATGGCGTAGGTCCACGCATTTTTTGACGGCGTGACCAAGGCAACTCGTTGAGTGCCGTCTGGCTGGTGCATTGGACCTCTATGCGGTCACTGCACCCTATGCACCTTTACCGCAGTCGCTGCACTCTGTGCGGGGTCGGTCTATAACTACAGATCTTGAGTAAACAGAAGGATGCACGCTTGTGTACATGGTTGACTCGCTGCTTTGGGCGAGCGTCCACCACAGCAGACACCAGCAGTACCACAGTCAAAATAACGAAGAAAAAGTTCAAAAGACGCATGTTGATATTTTCACAGGATTCTCAAAAAGAACAACCGGCTTAGCTGTTTATCGTTTACCGCTTGGTTGTGTACTGGAGATTTACGTTACGTTCTCGTTTTATATAGCCCGCGGGGTTATCTAGCGCGTGGCTGATAACCCGCCCAAACGCGATAGTTGAGATATAGCCGAGGTTCGATGACTGCGCCTCAATGTCACACACTAGATAGCTTTTGTAGTAAAATTATCATAACTAGGTAAGGTTGAGCACGTGTCAACATTACGAAAAAATATTAGGTATGTATGTGCAAAATGCGTTAGGGAAACAGTATTTTAATTAAATAGCAGCAGAGTATAAACTATTTTTTTCCATTGTTCTAAATCGATGTTTGAAATAATTGGTAGCATGTTGATTTTGTTTTGTTTTGATGCCTACTATATATATGGTATAGTCAAATATTTCTTAATAAGTAAAGATTTGTTAAGTCTGTGGTTATGAATAAAAATAGGCCTAGGCATAAAAGAGTGTAGGTACCAAAATAAAGTCTAAATAAGCAATTCGAACCATTTTAAAAGCACTCATTACTCAAAATACCAATTGCATTTGACAGACCGACACAGATAGCATTCTAACTCAATAAAATAATAATAATTATAATATCAGCCTATACTGCCCACTGCTGGACAAAGGCCTTCTCTCACTAATCGAGGTGAGAGAGATTAGGTCATTTTCCACCACGCGGACCCAGTGCGGATTGGTGGAGGCAGGTTTGTGGCCACCTGCTGTTGGAACTTATCAAGCCGCCTTTAAGGCTTCCAACTCGGCTTAACGACTACCACATTAAGTGGTAGCCGGGACCAACGCTTAACGTGCCTTCCGAAGCACGTAGACGCTCGAATTTGAAAATGCCACAAACGGTCACCCATCTCGGGCCGACCACGTCGAACGCTGCTTAACCTTGGTAATCGGTAAGAACACCGCGGTCGCACAGCGCTACGAGCGCCTCCTACTCAATACGCGCCTACTCAACAAAATAGACGATAATTAATCACGTTTGCATCCAACCTACCTCAATTTCTTTCCATCTTATCTACTTTCATAACGGTATGATAAGATATCATAATAATCCCGACCTTACATAGTACATTTACCTACTGGTATGCTTACCTATGTGCCTATTAAAATTTTAACATATTGTGGTATTCTATAAATAAATGAAAGTGGCGGTGGCAGAGGTACACCCCCTTTTCGCCGACGATGTTAGGTCCTATGTCTATGTAAGTATGTGTAAAAGGGGCGAGCCTTTTGCCATATACCGAACACAATTTTAGACTCCGCACTTTTTTAGATAAAAAAACTACATTTGTCCTATCCTATCCTGTATCATCACGCCAGATCCATTGCGGGGTCGGCAGAGAGTACAGAGTGCCAACAGGTTCTTTCCTTGCTTACTCTCTGGCTTCCTCCACTCTCATAGTTGGTCTCATACACGCTCGCCGCTTACGCTAGAGACTCTTGACTTGATAACTAGTCTACATTTGTCCGATCTAGGATTTTAATCCGGGGCCTCGTGATTGGAAAGCATATTATGCTCCACTAGACCAACGAGGCAGGCTGTGATATTCTTTAACATGTAAAAGATTATCAGTACACCTCTGCCACCCCCGTTTAGGGAAAATAGGCTTGACGGTGTTATTATCATTATGTTTCAACATGTATATGTTGAGTTCTTAGATTTACGCGAATATTACACATGAAATAAAAATATTTTACGGATTTTATCGCAGTTTATTTTTTATTTTTAGTTCCCGACGTTTGCTTTGCTTTGTGCTTTGTCCCTCCCGTGACCATGGGTGCTGCAAAGCACTCGAAACGTCGGGAACTAAAAATAAAAAAAAACCGCGATAAAATCCGTAAAATACTTTTATTTCATGTATATGTTCCAATCGTTAAGAAAATAATATTGACGGATGATTAAGCGCAGTGGTTAAGAGCTTAAGCCGCTTCGCCTAGTGTATCTAATAGTCGCAGGTTCGATTCCCGCACGGGACAAATTTTTGTGTGATCCACAATTGTTTGTTACGGTCTGGGTATTTGTATATGCGAATTTTTATGTTTGTAAATGCACTCACAATACAATAAGTAATAAATACAAGTGTGGGGCTACGTTTTAAAAAAATATATCATAACGGCTTCATTATACGTATAAAGACAACAGCCATCATCTATCTCTTATCGCATGCTTTTTATCCATTTCAATCTCGGTCTCGAACCTATTCGCGCTTTTATTAAATAGGCTACAACTCGATATTTCGCGACTCGTCCAATCATAGAAATCCGCTAATCGTAGCCGCCACCGACTACGAACCCAACTCCCATCCTATCAGCCGCTACCGCCGTCCGCGGCATTTTCTCACCGACCCTCCCAAAGTTTCGTTCAATTACATCCCTTCTTACGGATACAGATACCGCACACAGGATCAGACACCAACCTTACCGGCGAGCTCGAAGAATCCCTTGCCTTGACACCTAGTATACGCCCTCCCCCATAGAAACTGCCCAAGCCGGGGCTGTTACTCCTTGAGGCGCCCTTAAGCTAGTTGCCCCCATGCCCTTCTGGCTCGAGCGTAGTGGTTACACGTTCGCCCTCTTGTCCGGTGAATCTGTAAAGGCCCCGCAAGCAACAGCGTAGATCATTCACACACACACAAAGCATGCTTTTTAATTTTGACGAGACAACTACAATAGGCAGTGTGGTACTTACTAATATTATACATTCGAAAGTAACTCTGTTTGTTACACGCTTTTCATATGTTTTCTCGCTTAAACCGCTAACCAACGGTTTTGATAAAGTTAGTCAATGAGATAAATTGCATCCTTGCATTCATTACTTTTACTCAAAAATAATTAACGCAGATGAAACCTCGGGTGCGTTCTTATATCCTATAGATAGATAGATAGATAAAAGAAGCGTTTATATAAAAATAATAAGGTATTCAATAAAGATATCTATTTAAAAAAAACTCAAATCTCGCTCATTAATCAGTCATTATCATGACATTCATGTTAAACTGAAGTAGGACGGCACGCCCCAATCGGTTTAATTAAGATATGCTTATCTCTTAGAAGCGTCTCTTGAAGCCCACACAATGGAAGTTATACTATATTAACATGAAAGCAGTACCAACTAGATACAACTGGTTAGCTTAAAATAACGTTTTATAATTAACACGACGGGTCAGAGGCGGAAAGCTGGAAATTGTTAACGTGCCCTCCAGATTGTGACTCGTAAGTCGCGAAACATCTTAACTATTCACGTATTGAGTACGTGATAAGTATAGATGAGTGAATTTGAGTTATGATTGTTAACATAATTATTAATATCAGCCGTAAGACGCCTACAAGACAATGGCCTCCCCCGAATAGCGTTTTTACAAAATGTCAGTGTAAAGTTCTTTTATTTCAAATATTAAACCAATTTTATGAATTATAATAGTTCCAATATATTCCCGACTAAGATATTAAAATTGTTTTGCGCCACCGAACGGAAAATAGTGTACTATATTAACTAAAACTAAACCTACTTAAACTATTCTGAAAATAAACCTAATTAAACTATTCTGAAAATAAACCTAATTTAACCATTCAGAAATCGGTTGAATTGGAAAGTACGTAAAGTAATTTTACTAATTTTCTGAATCACGTATGAAAATTATCTATCGATTTTAGATTTCGACCGAATTTACAATATCGAACTGATTTTGATAAGGTCGAATATATATTCCAATCAAACTTTAAAATTTTGTGGACAAACCCTCACTCAAACTTCTAAAAGTTTCAGTTGTGATTTCAATCTATAACAAGTCTAATATGAAAGCGACAGTATTTCCGAAGACATTAAAAAGAAAAAGCTGCTAGCCAGAAAACGACGTTCTTAGGTAACGGTAGAGTGAAAAAAGATTTAATTTTTTTAAAGTTAATTGGATTAGACTATACAGATTTCTTAGAATAAATATAATCTAGAAGCCTAGTTTTATTTGCAAAGGACTTTATGAGTTCTAGTATTAAATAGTATTAATGTAGTAAACTACTACATCATGCTTTTAATATTTAGTCAAGATGATGAAAATATATTTAAATTACTACAAACTTTAATAGTCCAAATATACTTATTTATTGAGTTTAATCTGCATTGAAATACACTTTACCGCAACAATGACTTTATTATCATGTACTCTAATGTCATAAACATTTACACCAAACAGTGGTTATATTTCCGCGCTGCAAACATTACGCGGGTGGGAAGTGCGGCGAGTGCGAGGCGTTTGTTCAATTTCTGGCTTCACCGCGCGACATGCAATAACGACTGCGCGGCTTCTGGATATATAATTAATTCTAAGAGGTATTTAAAATAGGTGTGAACAAGAACTGATAGTTGAATTGTATCTTTAACCATCGTTAGTGGTTGGAAAACCCTGATACTCTTAGTATTAACTAGTTTGGCCTAAATTTAGGTTTTGCTACACATTTGATGATTATGCCATGATTGACGTTTTATCATTTTTAAGATATGACACATACACACTAGGCGACTGGACATCGATTGATCTTCGGCTACCCACCTTGTTGACTGCATTAATTAGGTCAATGAGAATTAACAACCTTGGTACATTTTACTGTAAATAGTGTGAACGCTTAGACCCCTGTATCTTATTTATCTAACTGGGTTATACGGTGATGCGGGCAGACAACGAAAATAATATGTTATTATCTATCTATCTATCTATCTATAACCTCACGCCAGATCCCTTGCGGGGTAGGCAGAGAGGTATGTAAGGAAAGAACCTGTTGGAACTCTGTACTCTCTGCCTACCCCGCATGTTATTATATTATTTATTAATAATTATGTTTCCTTTAAAAAAATCCAGTTATTAGTGATATTATCGTTGCTAAGCACTTGTCACTGCGGAGTACGGACAGTGCCGAATGTTACAATACGTACTCTGATTTTGTCACCGAAATCAAACCACATAATATGCACATAATAGAATGATGATTCTGCTTTCAATGCTTCTAGATAAGTTTCTGTCAGTTTAAAAAAAGATTTGAGCCTCCTCTTAAGAGATTCTTTAGGAGCTAGATTGTAGATGGCTCTAATGGCCCTTTTCTGCACTATAAATATAATATTAAGGTCTGCAGAACTCCCCTTTAGACCAGACATTATACTATGAAAATAACTGAAATAAACGATTCTAGCCGTTTCTACATCGGTTAGGAGTCTAATTCTTTTAACTGCATATGCTGCCGAACTTAACTTACTCGATAATTTATGAATATGTTCGCTCCATTGTAATTTGGCGTCTATAGTAATACCTAGAAATGAAGTTGTTTCAACAAGTTCCAACTCGACTCCATTTACACACACACACACACACCACACACGCGCGCGCACACATACGCACATGCACGCATACACGCACATACACATATCGTTTTTAATTGTTTTACAAACCTGTTATTGGATTTATTTTCTAGCTTATAAGATTGCATAATTTATTTTAGCAGTGTTACAATAGAAGATAATGGCTGTGGAAGAGCGGAGTCTCCTGGCCCATTTATTTGTTATACTTAAAGATAAATTTAAGGAAATAAACATAATAACCGTTATATCCCAATTTATATACGAAAACTTGTTATATACAAAAAAGAATATCGACAAGTTTGAAAAATTGAGTGACACCCATACTGTAAATACTCGGAATAAAAACAATCTCGCTGTACATGTCACGCGTCTCCACGGAATCAGCAAATCGTTGAGGGGCCAGTGTATACGTTTTTTTAAAAAACTTCCCCAAGATATTCGAGACTTGCCCATTAATAAATTTAAAACCATAATTAAGGCTAAATTATGTAAGAAAGCATATTACAAAAGATAAGACCGCGTGGGATTGAAGTGCCATATTATTTAGTATTATTTAATTTTTCTTTTGAAATTATAGCGTATATGTAAGCGTATTATGTTAAAGCGTAGCGTGTTGTGCCTGACGAGTTTGAGGTATTGCTGCTTTGTACACCCTATCTGACCACCGTCTCTGGGGTTCTGGTTTGGTCATGCTCACTATAATGTCTTTGCTTGCGGTGGCTGTCTGGCGCGGGTCACTCCCTTCCCTCCAATATGGTCGAAAGGAGTGATGGCTGTTCCAGTAGTCATACTCGTGAACGGGTGCTGCTTGTGGGGACTGGTCCATCTGGAATCCTTCAGACACTCTTTATATATAACTTCATTAGTCTCATATCTCGGTCGTACGGCATGACACTGGAGCTAGAGTGTAAGCTATTTAATTGTAACCTAAACATTGTATTCACACAATATGATAAAAAAATTGAAAGGAAAAAAGAGAAAGAGAATTAAATAAAAAAAAGACAAGCCCGCTGAGTTTCTTCGCCGGATCTTCTCAGTGGAGGCCGCGTTCCGATCCGGTGATAGATTTGTAGTTAAATTAGATTTAAAAAAAAATGTTAATTGACTATTTGTAAGCGCCCCCGCAGGGCTTATACAAAATAAATTATTTGAGTTTGAGTTTCATGAAGTCTTTTATGTAAAAAATCGCAAAATATTGAACCAGAATTAGAATATTATAACACGGTCGATTTTGACATTCGCTTAGCTATTCTTCGCTCTATTAACATATCTCCAACGGTGTTCGCTTGGTTTTACAGTTATCTGTATGAACGGCGGCAGCGGGTTACAGCGGGGCAGCGGGTTATAGTAATCTACGTCATATTACTGAGTGGAGTAAAAATTTTGGCTTAAAAGTTAATCCTACTAAGACCCAAGTGATCATCATTGGCAGTTTACGTCTGATATCAAAAATGGACCGGAATCTACTTCCGCGGGTCAGTTTCAATGGGGTATCGATTCCCTATAGTGAAACTGTGAAAAATTTGAGCTTGACTATGGATCGCTGCATGAGATGGACTAGTCAACTGCAAGTCACCAGTTGCAAACGCTCCGCCGCAGCAGGTTCTCTTAAAAGACTGCGCATCTTCCTGCCGATTACTACTAAAATTGCTCTAGCACAATCGCTGTTGCTTCCTATTACAGAAGATCAGCTAAACAAACTTGAGCGTCTCGAAACTTCTGTATATTTATATTTGACTTACGCAAATATGATCATATATCCAGTTTCGTACCAAGCTCAAGTAGCTCCCTATACGTCTACGCCGGAATACTCATATCCTTTGTCTTCTATACAATATATTGTTCAATCTTCAATCCGTCTTCTCCACATTGTCTTAACGAACGGTTTGATTTCCTTCACGATTCCAATTCATATTTATCAGGGTCATCCGAAAACTTAGCTCTTGTAATGCCCCCGCACTCAAGCACCTTTTATGATAATTCTTTTACCGTTAAAGCTGTCCATTTGTGTAACTCATTACCAGCCTCTATAAGACGTGCTCCGCGCATTCATGTATTCAGGTCTCAGGTTAAACATTTTTACTTGACTGTTTAACCTAAATTATTAAGTTTCCATTTGCTAGTCATTATATGTTGTACATCCATATCCAGTGTTGTTATTATAATTTATAACATTTTTATATTATTTAAGTAGTATATGATAGATTTCTGTTAATTTATTTATTAAGTACACCCCTACTCTTGTGATTCCTTTAGATTCTCTCCATCCAAAGGTTGCCTGGAAGAGATCACTATTAGTGATAAGGTCGCCCGTTGTTACACTACCTTGTGAATCCATAAAACTGTATTCCTATATTGTGTTTTTCGTGGAACAATAAAGTGTTATCTATCTATCTAAATTTTTTTATTTATGTGAACCATTACTGTATTTATGAATCGTCAGAAAAGTAACGAAGGTTCTACCACCACTTCGGAATATCATTCATGTGGAGAAGAAGGGAAAGAAACTCCACGGTTACTCTTTTAAAATTTAAAATAAAAATATAACAAACTTTTTCATCTACATTTTTTTGTGGGGTATGGGAGAACAGTGTAGGTTGGTCATCGGGTGAGTCTAAGTTAAATAAAGCAAATTATACTAATTATGAGAATGGCTTTATGGATCCCTCAATTACAAAAAAAAGTACACAAAAAAATGTCATTATGTTAAATTAATACAAGGAATAGAGGGAATTTTAACTAATAACAGTGCAATAGGATGCCATGACTCAAGTTGAGCTGGAATAGCATCTATCCAAGCATTTTTATCTTTTAAATAATCTTCTATTTAATGCTTACTAAGTGTTCGTTTTACACAAGCTTCGAACTTATTTTCACTAAGTTTAGTGACGTCAATTGGAATTTTGTTATAAAATCTAACAACTGTGTTAGATTTTATAACAAAATTCCAATTGAACACTGGGACACTGGTACCATGAAAGACGTGTGAATTTTTGACAGACGAAATTACAGTTGATCCTATTTATTTCTATGTCGTGTGTTATAGCAATGCCTATTACCAAGCTGATTAAAGAGATCTATTTTTTTTCTAGTATTCATAATGTTTTCATAAATATATTGACATGGGAACGTCATAATATTAGCTTCTTTGAACAGTTCTTTTAAAATCCACTTCAACTACTCAAGTTATAGATGGCTCAATGACGGCTGCCCTACCCCACAATAATATACCGTTAGATATGACACTATGAAAGTAGCTGAAATAGGCCATCCTCGCGGTGTCGACATCAGTTAGTTTTCTGATCTTCCTTACGGGATAGGCAGCGGAGCTAAGCCGTTTACCTAAATTCTCAATATGAGGATAGTAACTTGGAGTCAAGCGTAAATAGTTAAAGAATAACGTCATTTACTTCGTCAAAGTTATCAACTTGGCTATCTGCTTTAAAAATAAAAGAGGTATCGTCAGCAAGGAACAATATTTCCGCTCGTTTTTTAATTACTCAAGTAGATAATTTATGTAAACTAAAAATGGGAGCGGAGCCAGTATCGATCCCTGTGGAACGCCTATTTTAACTAAAGACCCTGAAGATTTAGTTTGATTTAATTGAACACACTGTTGTCTGTCCTCTAGGTAAGATTTTTAAAGATTAAGTGCTTTACCATGGATTCCATAGTGCTCCAATTTAAGCAGCAGTGTCACATGTTACACACAATCAAATGCTTTGGAAAGCTCACAAGAAATGCCAATGGCATCCTGTGAGTTCTCCCAGACATCAAAGATATGCTTTATTAGAGTTACACCGGCGTCAGTAGTACAACGTCCTTTAGTGAAGCCAAATTTCTGATCATGCAGGATGTCATTTGCGTTATAATGATCTAGCATTTGAATGAGCATTATCTTTTCGAGCACTTTACTGAGCACTGGCAAGACAGACACTGACCTATAGTTGTTGGCATTTTTACTATCGCCGGATTTGAACAGTAGTATTACATTACTAAATTTCATTAAATTCGGGAAAACTCCTTGGTCTACGCACATATTTAAAATAACAGCTAAGTGTGGCGCCGTTGTATGTATAATGGATTTAAACACTTTTACTGACATTCCTTCAATGGTCTTCAATTACTTTTAATTTTAAATTATAAAAGACTTTAATAACAGACTGGGGATTAGTGTACTTAAACCTGAACAATTTTCTACGAAGTTATAGTCGATCCCATTTTGGCACTACACAGGTATCATTATATAGCTATTCACCATCCATATGAGATCACGCAACATACATAAACACGCAATTTCAATTCCACTTATCTGATAAATGTGTTAGAAAACGCACTTGATAAGACAAATATAAATCATCATAGAAACAAAATCTTGGAATTCTTAAATCTAAACTATTACGATGTCAAATCGAGGCGTTCAAATCCTAAGCCGGCTAAGCGATTGTTATTATTTATCGAAAAAAAAAATTCATTTGTGGATCGGATTTTGTAATTGTGCCTATGAAATAGCCTCACCACCAAGGTAACTATAGGTACAATTCAGCCATCCGCGCTAGGGGTAGACATTTGCGTTGTTTTAAATTCAAATTTCTTTATTTAAATAGTAGGTAGGTACCAGTGGCGTAGCTTAGCTTTAGACGGGCCCCGTATCAAAATTTGTTGGATGGCTCTTCTACCTAACTGCGGCGAAACCCAAATGGAGGGTAATAATTTTCACAAAAGAAAATGACTCTCATTCAATAAATTAAACATATATTAATTATTAGTTATTACTTACCGTAAGCACAGCTAAGTAAGCCAAACAATTCAAATCAAATACACGCTTTTTTCGCCTTTTTTCAGCAAACTTATTTATTAAATCGTCCATAGACGATTTCTATCTAACAAATCTATAAAATGTAAAATATTACAAATTGCTTTTGGAATATAGCATTTAGAGGAGGAGAATGTGTGTTAATGATTCCATGTATACTCATGTATCATATGTTTATTTTTTCCCGGAAAGTTTAGCGTATGACCAGAGTATGAAATAGTGTATAATATTTTACGAATTCGGGGCCCCTGTAGCTGGGAGGCCCCGTATCTTTGATACGGCTGATACGGCGGTAGCTACGCCCCTGGTAGGTACAAAAATCGATTACAGATATCACTTATACGATTATCTCCCACGTTATGCTTTTCACGCATCGCTATAACGATAGATATAATAATAAACTACTTAACACTTTATCATCTTGATCCGTGGGTGTGTCCGATCAATCTAACACCTGTAATAGATTATAAAAGCCGATGAATCACATCGATATATGGAAAATTAGCCTTCGCAAGTCAAGATAAACTTGAAAACTACGGCGTAGTATTTATGTAAAAAAAAACGTTATAATGACGAAATTCGATAAAGGTTTTCGTTATGAATGATGCAACATCACGCGATATTGAGTTGGTCGATATCGAGTCCGAAAAAAAAGTAAATTTGACCCCTCACGTGGGCACCTCTATAATCGATTGTCATCTGGTATTTCAAAGTTCAATCAGGAACTATTACGACTTAATTTTACGGATAAATTGAGTGCTGAATGCATGCCTTCCTCCTCCTTCTATAGATCTACCATCGTAAAAATAGACTATGGCACGAAAACACTTGCTTAAAATACGCTCCTGATTTTCCCGATATCACCGCAGCCCAAAACTACTAAAATAAAAGTAGTCTAATGTACAAAGACGCGCGTCACCTACTCCATACTCCATATTTACCAGCAGGCTGAATAGGCTGGAACCTAGGACGGCAAATTTTAAGGGGGGCGACAAATTTGGCAAAAAAAAATTTAAGTAGTACATATCGCCTCTTTGCGAGAATACTGTGTTATCTCGAAATATGCAATTTTTCAGATAGCGACTTTTAAATTTCAAAAATAAAATAACTAGTTCGTGAACATCTTTTTATGTTGTATTTAATAACGTAAATTAACTATTACCCTTTCTAAAAATACAAAAATATCCTCAATTGTTTTTAGGTTTTGGGACTAAAAAGCAATTATATCAAAAAATAAAAGTATGTTACGTTTTTTCTGAAAATATATAAAAAGAATGCGGTAAGAAATGAGATTGTCACGTTGTAGATGATATTATGTTTGTTTTATTCTCAAATATTATAACAACTACTGGTTGAACACTATTTGCTACAAAATAACTTTTTTTTCTTTTCAATATTTCTTAAATCCCAATATTTTTAAAAGTTGTAGGCTTTGCACTTTTTAATTTAAATTGAATGAATGATCGGCATTTAAATGTACAATTGTATAGTTTTATTGGTTTTGATATATTGTATGATTTTCCCGTTTCTTAATCGCTTTGTAATATTTTTCTTCCAATTAGATTCTCTTATTGGTCCCATTTTTCCTTTTTTTTTTGTTGGGGTACGTGGTTTCAATTTCATACGGTTTCATTTTGTGTAAGCGTATAAACAGATTTACAGGATTTATAAAATTTTGGTCATTCGAGATATCTATCTATAACCTCACGCCAGATCCCTTGCGGGGTAGGCAGAGAGTACAGAGCTCCAACAGGTTCTTTCCTTACATACCTCTCTGGCTTCCTAGACTCATATTTCGTCTCATACACGCACGCCGGTTACGGAGACTCTTGACTTTTCCATCAGATAAGACTTGGTTTATTTGGTCGTGGTAAGATAGTCTAGGTCTTCCCCGGTACCTGCATCCTTCCACTTTCACATTGTATATCTGTTTTGTCATTCTTTCCTCTGGCATTCTTTCTATATGCCCGAACCAACGGAGCATGCCCTTTCTCATCCTTACACCGATACTATCTTTCATACCTACTCGCTGTCTTACTATGCTGTTGCGAATGCGGTCGGTCAGCTTCACTCCGCACATCTTCCGCAGAGCTCGCATTTCTACCGCATTTATCCTACTTTCATTCTCCTTCTTACATACCCAGCTCTCGCTACCATATAACAGCGTTGGGACAAGAACTCCTTTATGTATGGCCAGCTGCGCCTTATGGCTTAAGTGCCGGCTCCCGAATAGCTTTCCCATCGCACCATTCACTCTGTTCCCTGCACTTACTCCTCTCTCTATGTCAGCGGTGTATTTCCCATCCTTACTGAAGGCGCATCCAAGATATACAAACTCATTCACTTGCTCCAGCACATCGTTACCAACCACAATCCTTATCCTTTCTTCCCTTTCAAAAACCATAATCTTGGTTTTCTTCACATTCAAGTGTAAGCCATTGATCATACAGTCGTCTTTTATAACTGTGACTAGTGTTTGCAGATCAGTGGCTGTTGGCGCTATTAAAACCGCGTCATCTGCATAAAGTAGATGGTTTACCACTAAGGCACCCATTTGTACACCTTCATTCATCGCTTTCAGTCTTTGAAGACTTTTGTCCAGATATATTATAAACAGTCTAGCGGACAACACGCAACCCTGCTTGACGCCGATTTTAACGTCAAATGTGGGTGACCTGTTACCACCCACCCGTACGCATGCCTTGCAGTCCATATAAGTGGACTGGACGGCTCGCAACAGAGTGCCATCTATACCATACTCTGGCAAAATGTCCCAAAGTCTCTTTCGCACAACTCTGTCAAATGCCTTCTCCAGATCTACAAAACCGCAGAAAACCTTCCGCCCCACTGCCAGATGCTTCTCTACGATGTTGCGGAGTGAGAAGACTTGATCCGAACATCCTCTTCCAGACCTGAAACCCCCTTGTGCCTCGCACAACATTCCATCGGACTTCACGCGCATTCTCCGTTCAATAATTTTACCGTACACCTTGGCTGCCAAGCTGATCAAACTGATGGCTCTGTAATTGGCGCAGTCATATTGTGAACCCTTGCCTTTATACAAGGGTACTATGACTGCGCGGCGCCAATCTGTTGGGACTCTACCAGTCCTCCAGCAAAGGTTTGCATGGGCCCGGAAAGCGTCCCGGACGCAAGTTCCACCATATTTGATCATCTCGGCAGATATCATGTCTACTCCCGCAGCTTTACCGTTTTTCATACTTCCTATCGCCCATTCAACTTCTTCCATAGTGATGTCCTCCGTTGATTCTGGTGCCGCAATCTCGCCTTTGGGCATGTCTGCGGCATCAGCATCCGGGTCATCTCCATACATTTCTCCAAAATATTCACTCCACCGGTTTAGCACAGCTTGTGTGTCTGCAAGAATGTCACCATCTTTAGATTTTATTCTTTCCATTCTGGAGCCTGACGAATCACCTCGAGCCTTTCTCACCTTGCTTCAAAAGAGTTTGGTGTTGTTCTCGAAGTTCTTCGCCAGCCTCTCCTCCTCAATTATACTGCGCTTTTCTTTAACTAAAGTTTTAGTGGCATTCTTGCATTGCCGGTATATTTCTTTCCTTATCTCTGTCATACTGGCATTCAGGTTCAAAGAAGATACATAGTCCTGCCACGCTTTCTTTTTACTTTCTACGGAGCTTTGCAACTCCGCATCCCACCATGCATCACCTTTTGCTGTAATATGCTTCTTTGAGCAACCACATACTTCTTTCGCGGATTCTACCAAACTCTCTTTCAGGCTATTCCAGCATTCATCTACATTTGAGTCCGAAGAGCCTGCTGTCAAAAGCTTGTCCCGGACTCTGTCTTCATACATTCTCCTCACGCTCTCATCTTGCAACTTTTTAACCTTTATTCTTTCAAGGTCTCCGAAGGGGATACGCTCTCGCCAGTGCCTCCACTTCCTGAACAGACCACTAAACCGCGCAACTACGAGATAGTGGTCTGATTCCAGAGTGGGGCCTCTATACGCACGCGTATCTTGTAGTTTGCTTCGGAGACGGTTATCAACCAGGATCAGATCTATCATGCTTTTTTGTTCATTCCTTCTCCACGTATACATATGTTGGTCCTTGTGCTGGAATATCGTATTAGACACAAGGAGACCCCTTTCCAAACAAACATCTACAATGAGCTTACCTGCATCGTTCACTCTCTTATCACCATAAGGACCCAGAGCAGCGTCGCAAGTTGGCCGCCTGGTTCCTACCCATCCGTTCAGATCGCCACACAAAATCACCTTTTCGTTAGCCTCAGCCAAATCCAGAACTTCCCTGACATAATCCCAAAACTTCTCAAGGTCCTGGGGTGTCGACGAGCTTACGGGAGCATATGCTGCGACCAAAAATACTCTAGTGACACCCAGTTTTAAACGGACCCAGAGAAGTCTCGCATTGCACAGGCCATAATCTCTCACTCCAGAGGCCAGGCGACGGGACAGCAAGATACCCACGCCCATGCTGGCACGACTGGTCTGCGGTACCTCAGACCACAGAGCCATCGTTCCATCAGGAAGATCACAGGTTTCACTGCCCCTCCGCTTAGTCTCTGTTACACATAGAGCATCCAGGCGTCTCTCTTTCATCACATCAATCACCTCATGCATCTTATCTCCCATACCACCTCTTACATTCCAAGTGCCTATTCGGCACTCTGCACCCCACGACTCGCCAGTTCGGGCCCGGCGTGATGGGTGGCGGCCCCCATCGCCACTTCCACTTATATTCGTACCGACGAGGGCGGGCCGGTACGCGTCGCCTCGGGGGGACGCCCTAGCCCGCACTGCGGTACGTCTTCGGTCCAAGATTGCAGCCATAATGACTGGCAGGGGTCGCGACGAGCACGCTCTTGGATAGACCCCCTAATGTTATGGAATAATTCACAATATTAGATATAAATATATAATAGGTCAAATTAATTGTCTAAATTTTATTAAATCTCGTACCTTCGTAGAGAGATGGGCCTTCTCTCGTTGAGTTACTGCTAGTACTACTACCATTGCTACTTGTACTATTACTCGATGAACTACCGATACTGCTTGTGGATTCACAACGGAAACGACTTTTTGGATTCTGGATTTTCTTTAACTATAAAATTGCAAATGAATCAATATAACATCAAGAAACAGAATTGAAAAAACAATCTATTTTCGACCATTATCGGTCTAAAAAGTCATAACTAAATTATTGTCATGACAAATCCATACAGATTTCAAACCAACACATACCAATAACAAAATAAAAATACTTATCTACTGTAACTACGGAGGAATACGGGAACCGTCAACTTTCTCACTTTGGATGCTGGATTCATTGACTAGCTGTGACCCACGGCTACGCCCGCGTTTATTTTGTAATTTGACATAGGTGGACCGACCTTTCTAGGATGGCACAGATCCTGTAATGACCTAAGACATCTCCATACTATACTGAGTATGGAGTATTTCTCCATACTAACGCGGCTGAACGGATTTTAAAGATACTTCTTTAAAATCCGTTCAGCCGTGTTAGTATGGAGAAATAAAAGCTATCCCGCAATAATCGATCATTTTTTCCTTAAACAAAAGACGATGCAAACTTTCGCGTCTAGGTCATTCATTGTTAAAGAGTTCAATACCGAAGAAACAATCTTGACTTATGGTCAGACATTATTGGTTCATGCAAGAAATCGTGTCTGAGTATCTAAATCGAATGTGTATTGATAATTTCGGGCGCGTGCTATTAATCACTGAAGTGTTTCTTCATGAGGAGACGAACCCGAGTTCATTATCAGTCCATGGAGGAATTCGTCACACATTTCAACGTAACAACGTGCTACTAACAATAATAACAATAATAATGTCCGTCCCCTTTGAAATAGTCCAGTTTTTGTACATCAAACCTCATTTACATAGCCCTTGTTTTCTTTCCATAATTTAGAATAGTCCTTGCACCTGCCGGGGTCAGTTTGCTGGTTATGTTTCTTCATTTTCAGCAAGTGATCTCAGCAGGTGGCTTACATAACAAAGCATTCTGGAATTATGTAATTAGCATTCTGGAATTATGTAAAAACAAAGAAACAATCGCACTCTTACCCTTCTGTGATTAAGTACGAGAACCGCGCTTCTGATGACGGGACAGATATCTGCAACTTATTTGGAGACTTTTTTCACTCAAATTTTTTACCATCCAGTTCGTCGTCATGTCCGTTGCCCTCTGAACGCTGTCATTCTTCTAATAATGCAATTGCGGACGTATCGTCCGTTATTATAGATCAGCTTGAAGTGTACAAGCTCTTAAGATCCGCAGACATTAACAAGTCTCCGGGTCCCGACGGTATCCCAGCCCTCCTTATAACAAAGTGTGCTAAAAGTCTCAGTGTCGCCTTAACAATAATTTATCAACGGTCATTGAATAGTGGCGTTGTACCAAGGGTATGGAAGATGGCCCTTATAACGCCAATCCACAAGAAAGGGCCTAAAGATCGTGTCGAAAACTATAGACCCATCTCAAAGCTGTGTTTATTTGCAAAAGTTTTAGAAAAAATTGTTTACCACAACTTGTACGATGCACTTAAACACAGTTTTAGCGCGTATCAACATGGTTTCTTAAAGGGAAGGTCAACAACCTCTAATCTTATTCTTTGCAGTGATTTCTTAACATACCATATGTCTCAACGTAGTCAGGTGGATGTCATCTATACAGATTACAGTAAAGCATTTGATCGAATCGACCATATAATACTACTACGCAAACTGCTGTCCATGGGTATAAGAGGTAATCTGTATAGATGGTTTTCATCTTATGTCGAAAACAGGTGCCAAACCGTCGTCCTCAATGGTTTTTCATCCAGACCAATGACTGTCTCCTCAGGCGTACCACAGGGATCTCTATTAGCCCCGTTGCTGTTTACGATATTTGTAAATGACATATCTACCTGCTTTAAAAAATCTAAAATACTCCTGTACGCTGATGACATGAAAATACTCTGCCCCATAAAAAACAGTGAGGACACCACCTATCTTCAAGAAGATCTTGACAGGTTTCGACATTATTGTCTTGTTAACAAATTGGACCTTAATGTTGAAAAATGTTATGTCTGTTCATACACACGTAAACATATTCCAATAATCCACAGCTATAACTTAGCTGATACCACGATAGCTCGAGTAAATAGTATCAGAGATCTGGGTGTTACGTTTGATTCTAAACTCCTTTTCGACACTCATATTAATGATATAGTGCACAAAGCATCTAAGGCACTTGGCTTTATTTTGAGACTCTCGTCAGAATTTCAGAACATTAAAACTTTCAAAATTCTATACTGTGCTTTTGTCCGCAGTCATCTGGAATACGCCTCACAAGTTTGGAACCCTAAATATAGTATATATATAAATAGAATTGAAAACATTCAGAAAAAGTTTTTAAGATACTTACAATATCGATCAAAGCTTCACTTAGATAATTATTTTACTCGTTGTAAAAAGTTTCACATTCTTCCATTACAAGAGCGAAGACGAGTGGCTGATCTAGCATACTTATTTAATATAATTAATAATTCAGTTGACTGTCCTGAATTATTGACTAAAATTGGATTTCGCACATCATCAATTCTACTTAGAAAGCCGAACTTACTCCACGTTCCTACGGTTCACTGTGCTTACAGGCAAAACGCATACATAGTCCGGTCAAGCAGATGTTTTAACGCTATGTCTCATATAGTAGATATTGATCCATTTACTACGAGTACCACTAAATTGAAAAAGACTCTGTGTAACCATTTCTTCGGCTTAGGTGTTTAGAGATTGCTGGTATAACTATAATCCTTGCATTACTGCTTTCCTGCGTTATTACAATTCTATTAGTGGAAACTTTTAATTGGCCTTATCCTATTTATTGTTATGTACTTACTCACTGTATTAGCTGTAAGTTTTCTCAAGTATTAAAATAAAATAAAATAAAATAAAATAAAATAACATTAACTTCTCGCAAAGGGCCTCTATGTGTTAGACCCATGTCCCCATGCAAGCGTTTCAAAGGTCCGAGTAAAGCCTGTGAATCTCAGCGAGATACATATAAGAATAATAATAAAATTTTATGATTTATCACGCGATAATCCAGGATTGCTTAATTTTTCCGGGGTAAAAAGTATTTAATATTTTAAGTTAGGGTATAACTTATAACCATATCAAATTTCAATAAAAATCCATTCGTTCATCCATATTTGTTGCGTGATTGAAACATAAAGAGACAGACAGACAGATAGTAATTTTAAAAAAATGTTTCTGCCTCTTTGTCGATAAGTTAACCCAATTTATAAAAAACCCAAAAAATATACAATGTACATCTGGTATTTTGGGTATTTGGCTTTTAGTTTAGTAGTAGTTTTGGGTCCTAGTTTTATTAAATGTATTCATGATGATGATTTCCGTTTGAGAACTGAAATGACTATGCTGAGAGTCATTAATTTTATTTGTTGCTAATAAAACTAGATTCCCGCGCGCGACCCCATCTGAAAAAATAATTCTAAATAGTTATTTTATTTTAGTGCTTACAACGTAATATATACTATATACCTTAAGTTCAGGTGATAAAAATATCGGTAAAAATGGAACAACAACAAATATATTTTGTATTAGAAAACCATACATCATCAACAATCCTAAGATATCACAATGAAAAATAGTAAATTTTTCAACAATAACGCGATATCCGTTTTTTATTACACTTTTCATAACACTGTCACATGATTTATGTTTTTCAGAAAGAGTGAGACAAATACACATAACCACTTTATAATAATAATATGATCATTAAATTTAAACATACCTTTGCTGTCAAGTCGTGGTATCCTTGTGTTGTCACATTTTTGCAGAAATGTAGGAGCACCTTACCCTTCGAATGATAAGTGACAACCGACTTGACACATTGTTGAAGCAGTGAACCCGTCTGAAAGTGGCAGCGCAACAATACAATATATTACTGTTGCATCGTCACTTTCGCTCATAGATTCGCTGTTTCCCACTTAAAAAATACCATTTTCGTAGAAAATCAAGTTGATCGCGGCGGTTCTGTACATCGAATAAAAAAAATCGCTTTTTTCGATATGTAACATTGTTCTCGCAAAGAGGCGATATTTGAGCTTTTCTTAGCTCAAAAGGTTACCCAAAAACTATTTCTTGCGTAAACTTCCCTAAATCGTGAATTGTAAGAATAATCTAATTAATACTTTACAATCATATTAATAACGGGAAAAAGCTGATGTACCTAATGATGACGATAGAGCACAAATCATAAAATTGCAATTTCATTGACAAAGAAATTGTAATTAATATGATTGTGAATTGGTACTGAATTGCAGAGGTAGGGGCGGCAAAAATTAAATAGCCTACTGGCGGCAAATGTGTAAATCCGCCACTGCCTACTCCTAATAGTGCAAGTGCGTAATGTTCTTCTGGTGTTTAATTTTATAGTTACATACATCGTTACTTTATCGTTACACGTGCGTAACTGTAGAACCAACACTAGCAGCATTGAAAGCTTTTATAAAAAAGAGCGGCTGGTTTTCGTGGATTAAACGATTAAGGTATATTATTTACATGCCTACACCCATACCTGTTTGTGCAGGTACTATAATTGAAATGCACGTAAGCATTCACAACTATCTAATTAGATAATTGTTCACATGGTAATGTAAAACAGACCCGACAAACTGATCAAGATGCTCCAAGTGCGTGTAACCTCTTTCGGTTCGTACCTTTCTTTAAATATACGATGAATTGGCGTGAAATAGGTAGTCATGAACAAAAGTCTCCCCCTAATCTAAGTGAGAAAATATGTCATACTCCACCCTACGGCCAAATGCATTTGAAAACTCAAACTCACTCAAACTCAAATCGTTTATTTTGCATAAACCCTGCGGGGGTGTTTACAAAGTGTCATATTTACATTTTGTTTAACTTACTAATCTACCACCGGATCGGAACGCGGCCTCTACTAAGAAGATCCGGCGAGAAACTCTTTTTACATCATTTTTTGTATAGATACATAAATTTTTATATTTCACAAAATCATTAATGCGATCCAGCTCCAGTGTGATGCTTTACGACTAAGATATAAGACTATTTTTAAATATATGTTATAATGAAAAGCTGGATAATTCTGGGTGAACCAGTCTCCACAAGCAGCACCCGTTCACGAGTACGACTACTTGAGCAGCCATCACCTCCCTCGACCATATTAGAGGGAAGGAAATGACCCGCACCAAATATCCACTGCAAGCATAGACTTTTTAGTGAGCATAACCAATCCCAGATCATGACCATGATTAGCGGAGACAGGCGTGTTAGTGTTACTATCTGCTTAGGGCTCCCAACTCGGTTTGATTTAACGCCGCGAACAACAGCTAAGTGTCACTTCGGAAGAAGAGAGATGGTCAAAAAATATTACGTAATGCCATATATAGTAATTGTGTTTTAGCCAGGTGATCGCTATGAACGTCTCTGTTATGGCTACAGTACTGTCGTTTCGCACCAACGCAAATCTTCAGCGTACGCGAACCTAATCTTAAGGCTACTATCAGATAAACTTTATGTAAAGTCGCTGCAAGCCCATGGAAGTTCTCCCCCCGACCCCTGCCGCCACCGCCGGCCGCGACATGTTCTCACCGACCCCCCCGATGCTTTGTCATCCCTTCTTTCCGCTCAGAATACGGGCGACGACGACGACGTAGTCGTAGATCCCCTCCCATAGCCGGCGGTTGACCGGTGCACTTAGTAGTGCCCCGTCCCCCTACAACGACTGTCCCAACCGAGGGCGCCTCGAGTATGTCGCCCCTTGCCCTTTTGGTTGGCTAGAGCGTAGTGGTTGCACGCTCGTCTTTAAGTCCGGTGAAGCTGTAAAGGCCTCGCGGCCAACAGCGTACATCACTCACACACACACCCATGGAAGTTGTAACTTTTGATTGACCAATTTTTTAATTAATAGAAAATGCTTTAAATGCACATTTTCTTATTTTCTAAAATACGACATATGTCTTCAGTTAAGTTTGATATCATTAATATTTAATTTAGCGGCGGTTCGAGGGGCTACTCCAACTGACACCGAAGGCTAAACAATGGCTCCTCCACTCTGACATAAAATTTTAATACCCTAACCAGGAATGGCTAAAAAAGAAAACCGTAGGAAGCATACGAATTTTGACCGCGACGGACTTGGAATTTTAATTTCTCATTATAATTTATCTGTTTTACTCGAAAAAATGCCATTCACTATGCTAGTAAGCTCGTGGAGATAATTGCTGGGGTGTCTATTTTATGCCGGCGTTTGCCAAAAATATAATTAAAAAACACTTGAAATAAAAAATAAACGACTTTATGATAATGACGTGTTTTATTTAAGTGCAACTTTACCAGGTTGTTGCCATGATATGTAGGTTGTAAAGTATGAATTCATACGTTTCCGAGCCAAGGGGAAATATTATAATAAATTACGAAGCTGGCCCAGTTGTTTTAATACAGCCTACTTCATAATAGATGGCGGGCACAACTAGCCGCGTTGTAATTCAAACGATTAGTAGATATTTTTACCAACCAAAATTAACACGTTTTAATCTAAAAGTAATATATAATTTTAAACTCATATATGCTCTTTACATCGTTTTTAGTGTTTACTTGATAAAGAACGTAACCGCCACCTAGTGTCGAATAATATTGTTGAATAGTATTGTTTATTACTAATTTGGCGACATGACATAGATAAACTATCCTAGAAGTAATTCAATAAATTACGAAAAAACAATACTTATAAGTGAAATGAGATACTATTCGGCTTACCATAATGTCGATCCGAATATTTTTGGCATGGTATGACCCAACATTTCATATTATCAGTCTCTTTTTTAAATAAAAATAGAGAATATTTAATAGCTCTGCATGCTTGAGCGTCGTGTGAATGGAACGAGTAGCGATGACAAACTGAGGTATGCCACGCCCACCGCGATGATGTCATAGATTTTAGGAAATCTATAGGCTCGTTAACTTGGGCCATCGCCACTTCGTATTTGCTTCGTGCCCTAACCACATTTGCTTTTTCACTCCGTATAGTATAAGTTGCATCAAAAAAAAAATGGGCGCCTGATGTGCCAAGGAACGATACTCAATTATGAAGAAAAAATACCTCAAGGAAATATGACCTCTTACAACTAAGCGCCAAATTTTCCAGCCAGATACCTGTGTGTAGTTGGATACATCGACTACACGCGTTTAGTCCGTCTAATAACGATAGCCGTCGGATAACAAGATTGCATCAGAAACAAGGTACAGGCCTGAGACAGACACCCAAACATAATACAAACGTATAATATTTATCATGAGTATTTTTATCGCTTGTATAAACCCAGGGGGCGCGCCAAATGATGTAACGTACAAACTCGTGTATAATTATAGCAATATTTGTCTGTACACGATTCGGAGGTCAGTTGATGTGCGCAGCACAGTGGCGCAGGCTTCTTTAGGCTATCTGCATATAGGCTATTCTCTAAATATCGAGCTGCAAAACTAGATGGGCCAAACTCGCTAGAGGCCGCTAACTTAATAATTGTATCCTTTATTTTACTTGAATTTTCTCCTTTTTAAGGGAAATGGTTAATACTTAAACATAGCGTAAGCCTAGAATCCAACAGTGTCTGCTTACTAAACTAAATGTTGGACCTATTTTTATTTATGTATAAGTATATACCCCCTTGCAAAGTTCTCTTTAAAAAACTTAATAGATTCAGTCTTGTAAGTTTTGGTCTACCATAAGTGACCGCAAGCTTTTCCGTAATGAATGATGCAACAATAGAGATCCAAGGAGACTTGTAGAGATTTGATAATAATATTGCAGATACACTTCTTATGTCTCTAACCATCCTTCATGCTCACTAGCATCCGATGTTCGGATAGCTTTGTGTGTGTGAATGATCTACGCTGTGGGCCGCGGGGCCTTTACAGCTTCATTAGACAAGAGTTCGGAGAGCCATAACTCTATGCTCTTGTTTTCTGTTTACAAAAAGGTTTTAGGTCACGTATATTTAATAACTTTGGCCAATTTTTATCATTCGATAATAATAACATATAAAACGTTGTTTAATAAAGTTAAACAGAATTTGTTAGTACCAATCGTTTGTCATTGCAGCAATAACCCAAATTGTTACGTGTATGTACCTAAATAAGGTACTTAGACCAACGAGAGGATTTTGGAATACTCACGTCTAAAGCCGTGATTATACTTTGCGACCACGACGCCGACCTGACAGCCTTGAGACGCCATTACAAGGCGGTCAGGTCAGGGTTGGATCCAACTTCACTCGACCGCGGCTGCGACAAAGGACATTTAGTGATGCAGTCATCGTTATGATAAATATCAATGTATCGATATAATAATCGCATGTAACTGTTGTCATGTAAAAAAATTATGTGAAAATTATAGTGATTGATGATGTATGGAAACATCAATATTTTATTAAGCTTTCTTTATTGTCGATGTATCGATGTATGATTTGAGATTTTATAAAAAAACATCGCTTTGAAAATATCGTTGTATCGATAAATCAATATTTTGCAAGTTCAAAATTTGTGATCCATTTTTCAGATATCTTTCAGGTCCGGATAAAATAGAGAAATAGGTAGACTGAGAAATAATTATCTTCGATCAGTCGGCACGCGCCCTTCTTTACAGAAGGACGTGTAGCGACGTACGACCTGACCGCCAATGCAATGGCGTATCAAGGCTGTCAGGTCGCAGTCGTGGTCACAAAGTGTAATCACGGCTTAAACGCTGATAGTCATTATCATTCTTTAAAGTATTTACAGATAAAGTAAAATTATCTATCATTCGCGTACGCCTATCATCATAGCAATAAATCTGATACACCGATAAAACTTTCGTACAGATAAAATGGCATTTGGCATGATGCACCTATTGTAATTATGATAAATATTCTTACAATCGAGTGGCACCTGAGAAAAGTAAATACATTTAGTAATTAATTAACTTTTTAATTAACCTAACATTAGACTATAGTATTCTTTTACATTAAAAAACTGGGCCCGTTTCCCAATTGTTTCCAACCATCTCATACAGCTATAAGCATAGAGAAATTTCCGAGAAATAGTAGGTACTACCTTCACCGCTTTCACTTCACAAATATAGTCCCCCATGGATATTTTAGCCCACCGCAAAAATCGGAACTAGCGCTGTCGTCAAGTGAAATGTCACTTTATGACAGTCACAGAGTCGCCGTTTGCTATGAAATTTACCTAAGTTCTTTTTTTAATTAGTAACCGTGCAGCTAGGTCCTATCTGTTGAAATATTTCCCAGGAAGAAGGAAAATTGACCTAATGATAACCCTAATTTTACACCAACACACCCCGTCAATGTCGTCCACGGCCCAAAATATTCTTGTCGCACTGTAAATACTTTACTTAGTCAAAATCTGTACTCGTTCTAGTCTGTACTGTAATCTGTGCAGCAGCGAATCTTGTTACTTGAGAATTTATCCCACAATTCGAGAATGTGTTTAGACGAAAATTTCTCCCTGGAGGTACCCATAGGGGTGGCTCGGAATAGGAGTATGATACCGAAAATTGTTACATTTTTACATCAATCTGCTTGTTCAACAACTTTGTTTTACAATTTGTTTAATCTCAAGTTTTTTTTAACTTTCTCCAAGTTCATTCGATCGATGATCAATATGTATTGAAAACTAATAAAAAACAATTTGGAGAAAATAAAAAGTTGTAGACCAAAAGTTGTTTAGACTGGGGTATAAATACAAATCCTATTACATGGGACCGATTATTGTCGGCGAAAAGTGGGTGTACACAATACACCTCTGCCACCTCCGCTTGGGGAATATAAACGTGTGAACTATTCCGGGTGAACCTATACATTTTAAAAGCCTTTTTTTTACTTAAGTATGGCCTTAAAAACAACTTATGCCATTTAGAGCAGTATAGTACTATTGTATTTCAATATTGATGAATGTTGTATAATAATACAAAAGCAGTCTTCTTTCAGTCTTCCTTCACAAACGGTGACGGAAAACATCGTGAGGAAACCTGCATGCCTGAGAGTTTCTCGAAGGTGTGTGAAGTTTGCCAACCCGCACTGGGCCAGCGTGGTGGACTATGGCCTAAACCCTCTCAGTTTGAGAGGAGGCCCGTGCCCAACGATGGGACAGTTCCTTAACAGGGCTAATATTATTATAATACAAAAGCACTATACAGCATAAAATAAAAATAACAAAGCTCTGAAATAGGTACAAATCATTACAAGCAATCGCTAGTTTCTATAGACATTTTTTATTTTACACCCAACCCTGCAATAGGCGGATCTTTGCCACCTGTTGTATAAAGCTTGTCTGAAATCTAGCTATGTATCCTTTCATTTAAGTTGGCTTAGCGCTCCACGTCCATTTACTCGACAGAAGTGTGAAAATCACGATCCAACGCAGTGGAGGCTCGACGAAAATTATCAAAATATAACGAAATATTACATGAGCTGTTCGTCGCATGATTGTTTCTTTAATTAGACATATTATCAGCATTAAATTAAGTACCTAAGTATTGTATTATTCTAGAGTTTTGATAATTTATCATTTTTTTTCATGAGCATTAAGGCTGATGAGGGTTATGCCACAGATTTTAAAGTATGCTTGGTGCTAATAAATGAGTAAATAGTTTTAGATACCTATTATAAGCATTTTCGGGTGAACATACAATAAATAGAGATTTCTAAAATAAACAAACAATGCTATTTCTTTATCCGCCGAAAGGCGTCGCATGATGTGGTCTACTCTTAGACCTACTGCGCCTCAAATAGCTTTAGGGTCCGAAAAGTTCCAACTGGAGCTTCAAAATCGTTTCGACCTGCTGGAAACCGAAGGCAACATTAACGAGAAAACCGACACAGTGGTCAAAACGCTACAGGATGTGTCTCGAAGGGTGTTTCCCGGCAAAAGCGGTAACAGAGAGTCTAAACTCTCGCTCGAGACTCTTGAACTTATGAGGCAGAGACGGGAAATGTCATCCACGCAGGCGTCTTCGCCGGATGGGAGGAACCTCAACCGGAAGATCCGGAAGCGGGTGCGACGTGACCTCCGATGTTCCAACACCCGCGCCATCGCGGCTGCGATTGAACAGAACAGAGGCACCAAAGTCTTCGCTCGCCAGCTAAGTAGATCCCATCTGACGAAACTTAAAACTGCGGGTGGCAAAACCGTAACCTCCAAGTTCGAGATACTCAAGGAAATTGAGAGTTTCTACAAAGACCTGTACGCATCACAGATGACTAAACCCACGAGACCCAGCGCTGACGACCACAGAGCCCCACTCACACGCCACCACACGGAAGACACCCCTGATGTCAACCAGGACGAGGTCAGAGTGGCTCTCGAGCAGCTCAAAAACAACAAGTCGCCAGGCGATGACGGAATCACCACTGAGCTCCTAAAAGCAGGCGGGACTCCAATCCTGAAAAAGCTAGCGAGTCTCTTTAATTCCGTCATCCACCAGGGCTTAACACCTCAAGCGTGAAGCGGGAGTGCGGTGGTTCTGTTCTTCAAAAAAGGTGAAAAAACCTTGCTGAAGAACTACAGACCCATCTCACTCCTGAGCCACGTCTACAAGTTGTTCTCGAGAGTACTCACAAACCGCCTCGCCAGAAGATTTGACGAGTTCCAGCCACCGGAACAAGCCGGGTTTCGAAAAGGCTACAGCACCGTAGACCAAATCCATACTGTTCGGCAGATTGTACAGAAGACCGAAGAGTACAATCAGCCGCTGTGTATGGCTTTCGTGGACTACGAGAAAGCCTTCGACTCCATCGAAACCTGGGTGGTTTTGTATGCTCTGCAGCGATGTGGCATCGATTGACGCTATATCAAGGTGTTGAGATGTCTGTATGATACCGCCACAATGACCGTCCAGCTCCAGGACCAAAAGACCAACCCGATCGAGCCGCGTCGAGTGGTAAGACAGGGGGATGTAATATCCCCCAAGCTCTTCACCAATGCACTCGAAGACGTCTTGACGCTGGGCTGGACTGGGCGGGGCATTAACATCAACGGCGAATACATCTCACACCTTCGGTTTGCTGATGATATCGTCATCGTGGCAGAGTCACTGGAACAGTTAAGCGAAATGCTGCATAGCCTAAATGGAGCCTCGCGAGGTGTCGGTCTCGGCATAAACTTGGATAAAACCAAGATCATGTTTAATGAACATGTCACGCCGGAACCGATCTACGTCGATGGTTCGATGCTCGAAGTTGTTCGGGAATATGCCTACCTTGGACAAGTTGTCCAATTTGGTAGAAACATCTTCGAGAAAGAAATCAACCGCAGGATCCAATTAGATTGGGCAGCATTTGGCAAACTACGTCACGTTTTCTCTTCGCCTATACCGCAATGCCTGAAGACTAAAGTCTATAACCAATGCGTCCTACCTGTTATGACTTACGGGGCTGAGACGTGGTCACTCACAGTGGGACTAGTCCACAAATTCAAAGTCGCACAGCGAGCTATGGAGCGAGCTATGCTCGGCGTCTCTTTGAAGGATAAAATTCGTAACGAGGTAATCCGACAAAGAACCAAAGTTACCGACATAGCTCGCAGACTCAGTAAGCTAAAGTGGCAATGGGCTGGTCACATCTGCAGAAGGACCGACGGCAGATGGAGCAAGCGTGTACTAGAGTGGAGACCGCGACTTGGTTAGCGTAAGGTAGGACGGCCCCCAGCTAGATGGACCGACGACCTCAAAAAGGTCGCTGGGACAGACTGGATGCGGAAGGCGGAGTACCGTGTGCAATGGCGCGTGTTAGGAGAGGCCTATGTCCAGCAGTGGACTGCGATAGGCTGATTGATTGATAGTACATAATCCTTTAGAAGCTATTTAATTCCGTCTTGCTGTGCACCCGTGCACAGGGCCACAACCAACAGGCATACGACATGGTGCTGGTCGTACTCGACTGCACCGTGGCTGGTGGCAAGGACTTTGACATAAAGACCGGATGCTACATTTCTGGCCTCTCCGTAGAGGCCCCACACAAACGAGGCACGCCCGGGCAGTGCCACAACTCTCAGCTGTACGGGCACTCTTCTCGTAATTGCCACGCGCGCTCTTGATGCGTCAAATTTGTCGGGGACCACGCGACCTCGCAATGCTCCCGGTCGAGGAAAACGGCGACCGAGCCGCCCAGCTGCCTCCTCTGTGTGCCCCTTGGTCCCAAGGGGCACACTGCGAACTATCGCGTTTGCCCCAAAGGCCCAAAGGAGAAGGTCTTGCGGCTGCCAGACGATGTTAGAGAACTTATTCGTGCTAAAAATGCCTTAGTCCGAGCGTACGACTCCTACCCCACCGAAGCCAAGCGGACTCGGATGCGCATCTTACAACGTGATGTAAAGCGTCGTGTCGCAGAGGCCCGGTATTATCGCTGAAGTGACTTCTTAGAGAATCTCACGCCACCGGATCTGGCTTACTGGTAGCTGGCGCGTACCCTTAAATCCGACTCGTGTCATGTCTGCATGCCCCTGCTGACCCGCTCCTCAGGCGCAACACCAGCCTTCGATGACGACGAACAGGCCGAGCTTCTCGCCGACACCCTCGAGAGCCAGTGCACTCCCAGCTCTATTTACGTTGACCTGGCTCATGTCGATTCGATCGACAGGGAAGACGAGCGCAGGGCGTCCCTTCCCCTCATCGATTTTTTTATCCTCTATTACCCAAGCGGAGGTCAAGGACCTGATTAAAAGTCTTAAACCGAAAAAGGCCCCCGGCTCTGACGGCATTTCTAATCGCGTACTCAAATGCTTGCCCGCCCAACTCATTTGCTTCTTAATGGGCATACATAATGCCGCCATGACGAAGTACACCCTTCCCACTCAGTGGAAGGAGGCCGCGGCATCTAGCCCAGTAAACCTCGTGACCGTCCCACGAGTTATCGACCCATCAGTCTCCTCAACCCTTGGCAAAGATCTACAAGCGCCTGCTCCAAGCACATCTCAAAGACTTTGTATCGTCAAGAGGTATACTCATGAATGAGCAGTTCGGTTTTCGAGCCAAACACTCTTGCGTCCATCAAGTGAACCGCATCACGGAGCACATCCTCACTGGCCTCAACAAACCCAAACCCGTTTACACGTGTGACCTTTTCTTTGATATCGCGAAGGCGTTCGACAAAGTCTGGCACAACGGCTTGATCTACAAGCTTTACCAAATGGGTATGCCGGACAGACTCGTGCTCATCTTACGAGACTACCTGTCGAATCGCGCCTTTCGGTATCGTGTCGAAATGACGCGCTCTACCCCCCACTCCATATAAGCTAGTATCCTACAAGGCTCAGCTTTCTCCCCCCTCCTGTTCAGCCTTTACACAAACGATAATCCTCGTTCGATGATCTGCAAGCGCAATAAAATGTCCCTTAGGAATAAGGTTGGTGCGGTTCTGGGTGACCTCTCCCAGGGGCATAGCCCTATGCCACCGCACGCGTCGCGGGTTGCGGATAGCGAAACGGCTTCCAGATATGGAAGCTAGCTGCCTAGTGCAGTCGCGGACAATAGGGCGGTTCACATAGAGGGGTGCTGGGGGGTCTATGGCTAGGCTTCCTCTATAAAATAGCACAAAACCCAATGACAGTGAACGACAGTGGCGAGAAGGAGCCGCCACTTTAAACAAAGCTCTGACCCGGGGAGACTGGCCTCGTCAACCTTGGATGGTAGCCAGTCTAGGAGAAGGTACTCTGAAACCAAACCAAACTGCAGCCTTGCAGTAAAGTGTTGAATCACTCAAGGCTAGGTGGCCACTCCTTAATAGAGTGTCAAACAAAAACATGAAAGCGGGATTTACAAACAAACTACCCCAGGAGGGTACCAGTACAAATACTGGAGAATCCCTCCCTGAGCCCTGCTCAGGCAGCCCCACCGTTTCTGGGGGGGGCAAAATTTCGCTTAACTACAAGGAACAGTCGATTAATGAAAATGTACCATCTTCAGATGCTAGGCAAAAATCACGAGTCCTTTGCCAACAAGTATTCCATAAAGGAATGTTTAACATAACTAGACCAACTCCAACCAATGAACCTCATACACCCAAGCAACTAACAGCAAACCAAACTACACCAGAATGCGAAATAGAAAATAATTGGATTGAAATTACTAGCAAAAAACGTCAGCGATCCAGCCCGGATAATATTGCGTCACATAAACAAAGTAAACTAGACTCATACTGGCTATCTCAACCAATACCTACTTCCAATAGATTTGCCGAACTAGAGAACGCGAACCCGCTAGAACCTATGACTACGAAAGAGAAACCTGAAACAATTACCAAACCACCACCAATCTTTGTTGACCAAGTAAGCAACATAGCGCCCCTTACAAAACTTTTGAATGAGCACGTAACTGATTGTTACGAATTGAAAATACTCAGAAATGACCAGGTCAAAATACAATCCAAGACCTCTGAGGCATATAGGAAGATTGTAAAAGAACTAGAAATAAGAAACACAGAATTCTATACATATAAGCCGAAACAAGACAGGAGCTTTAAAGTGGTTTTGAAAGACTTGCACCATTCTACGGACCCTGAAGAAATCAAAGAAGCCTTGGCCATGTTAGACCATGAATGTATTAATGTCTGGAATATAAAGCAAAGTAGCACCAAGAAACCATTGCCAATGTTCATAGTGGAAATTAAACCAAACAGTAACAACAAAACTATCTACGACATTACAAAATTGTTGAACTGCAGCATACGATTTGAACCACCGCTACCTAAAAAAGATATACCACAATGTGCAAAATGCCAACATTATGGTCATACAAAAGCATACTGCAGACGAAACCCAAAGTGTATTAAATGTGCAGGCGACCACCTATCTCAAGACTGTCCACGTAAAACAAGATCTGATGACGTGAAGTGTATACTTTGTAATGGAAACCACCCTGCTAATTATAAGGGATGTAAGATTTATAGAGAGCTACAAAAAATTAAATATAGCCCTGACTTAGAAAAAAGAAAAAGACAAACACCAATAAAAGCCAAATTGACAAACCAGCCATATAGCAACACAGTACCAGAGCGAGGAGCGAGACCAACCTACGCAGAAATAACGCAACAAAACGAACGCCCTAATGTTTCCAATAAACATGAGCCTCAAAACATGACCTTGGCACAAAGTAATTATGAACTGCGAGAACTAGTGACTATGATGAAACAAATAATGCAACAATTGACGACAATGACGAACTTAATACTAACCCTCACGACAAAAATGACTCAAAATTTAATGCCTTAAAAATAGTATTATGGAATGCCAATGGGCTGACACAACACTACCTAGAAGTAAAAAAATACATACAGACAAACAACATTGACATATTATTAATATCAGAAACGCATTTTACCAACAAAAGTTACTTTTGTATGCCTAACTATAATTTCTATCAGACCATGCACCCGGACGGTAAAGCGCATGGTGGGAGCGCAATAATAATAAGAAATAACGTTAGATAACGTTAGACACCATTTAGGTAATCCCTACAGTACAGAAATAATACAAGCTACAAATATCATTGTCGAGGACTGGACTGGACCCATTACAATATCGGATATTTATAGTCCGCCCAAACACAACATAAAACAGTCTGACTATAAAGCTTTTTTTGCGACTCTGGGGAATAGGTTCATTGCCGGCGGTGATTATAATGCCAAACATACATTTTGGGGTTCAAGGATAATCACTACTAAAGGTCGACAGTTACTACTTGCTATTGAGAAACTCAAACTTGGAGTAGAGTCCACTGGAGAACCAACTTATTGGCCAACCGACAATAGGAAAATACCAGACTTGATAGACTTCTGCGTTACTAAAGGCATAGCAAAAACACATTTAAGCTCGAAATCTAGCTCGGAACTATCTTCGGACCACACTCCCGTGGAGATAACACTGAGTAGAAGAATTATACTTAAAGAAATACCATGTCGACTGCATTCTCGCAAAACCAACTGGAACTATTTTCGAGAAAAGGTCGCGAATTCTATAAATGTGAACCTGCCACTCCAGAGCGACGACGATATTACAGAAGCCGTTGAACACTTTAACTCTGTTGTTCAAAAGTCTGCATGGGAAGCGACACCAAATTCGATAGGAACGAAACAATACTTACCTAAGTGCTCCCTGCCTGCGACGAAACTACTAGCTGAAAAACGTAAAGCTAGAAAGCGCTGGCAGCAAACAAAGTTTCCTGACGATAGAACGCGGTATCACGCCATCACAAAAAAGCTAAAGCGGGTGTTGACTGACGAACGTAACGAAAGCGTTGCAACAAACTTACGATACCTAGACGCTACACCATCAACAGACTATTCACTCTGGAAAGCCACAAAAAATCTAAAAAGCCCAATATCATACCAGCCGCCTCTAAGAAAATTCGACAACACATGGGCTACCAGCGATTTCGAAAAAGCCACATTATTCGCTGAGCATCTCAAAGAAGTATTTGTGCCTAATCCAGATGCTGGGTCAACTAAGATAACTCAGGTATCAGACATATTGAACGAAACCCATCAACTAGAGCTACCAATAGACAAATTTAAGAAAACTGAAATAACAAATGCAATTAAAAAACTAAATACAAATAAAGCACCGGGGTATGACTTGATAACGGCCAAGTTGTTAAAAGAATTACCAAAGATAGGCATACAATTCCTCACTCATCTACTAAATGCCATTCTACGCAGATGCTTTGTCCCACCGCAGTGGAAAGTGGCACAGATTGTTATGATTCCTAAGCCTGGAAAAAATCCAGAAGACGTGAAATCGTATCGCCCAATTAGTCTACTTCCTGTTGCTTCTAAATTGATGGAAATTCTGTTCCTTACAAGATTAAAGCCTATTATAGAACAGAACAAGGTAATACCTGATCACCAATTTGGATTCAGACTAAAGCATGGAACAATAGAACAAATCCATAGACTAGTAGAAACCATCCACAATTCATTCGAAGAAAAGAAGTACTGTACTGCTGCTTTCCTTGATATATCACAGGCGTTTGATCGAGTCTGGCATGATGGACTTTTATTTAAAACCAAAAAGGCACTGCCCATCAATTACTATAACTTTATAAGGTCTTATCTTACAGACAGAAACTTTTTTATCAAGTATGGAGAAGCCATAACTAAGTTAAACCCCATAAAAGCTGGAGTACCCCAAGGCAGTACCATGGGGCCCATCATGTATCTGATCTTCACAGCTGACTTACCAATTACAGACGGGGTGATTATGGGTACATTTGCCGATGACACTGCTGTAATGTCCATTGCCAAAACACCACAAAATGCTTCTAAAAAGCTACAAATTGCTTTAAACGAAATATCTGCATGGCTTAAAGACTGGCATATAAAAGCCAATGAATCTAAATCAATTCAAGTAACATTCACTACCCGACGGGAAACTTGTCCTCCAGTTGTTCTGAACAATATCCAGATCCCGCAATCTGAGGAAACAAAATATCTTGGAATTTACCTAGATAGGCGATTAACTTGGAGAAAGCATATATTTACCAAACGCCTAGCACTGGGCCAACAGAGTCGCAAAATGTATTGGTTACTAAATAGAAAATCACAACTGTCCCTAGAAAATAAACTGCTACTATATAAAAGCATAATTAAACCAATATGGACATACGGTATACAACTGTGGGGCACAGCAGCCACATCAAACATTGAAATCCTCCAAAGGTTTCAAAACAAGACGCTTAGGATGATAGTAGACGCACCTTGGTACATTTCAAGCGACAGACTGCACCACGACCTAAACATTAAAACAGTGATACAGGAAGTCATGGCCCAAACAACAGCCTACAAGAGGCGAATACAAAACCACCCAAACCTACTTGCAAAGAATCTGATGACTGACAGCCGACACCCCAGAGATCGGAGGCTGAAACGTAAAATGCCACAAGATCTACTCCAGAGTAGATAATTGCCCGAGGGCTTGTCACTGGACCTGTTCCTCCCAAGACATTACTACATCCTAACCAATTGCTAAATGTCCCCTGCTCGGACAGATTACAATAATAAAAAAAAAAAAAAAAAAAAAAAAAAGGAATAAGGTGACACTTTGCAAAACTTATATACGGCCCATCATGACGTACGCTTGTAAGGTGTTCGGGCACGCCGCCCGCTCTCACATCGATAGACTCCAAACGGTTCAATCCCGTTTCCTCCGCAAAGCCGTCGAAGCCCCATGGTTCATACGGAATGTCGATCTCCATTCCGATCTCGATCTCGAACCTATTCGCGCCTTTATTAAAAAGGCGACAACTCGATATTTCCCGAACGCGTCCAATCCTAGAAATCCGCTAATCGTAGCCGCCGCCGCCGTCTATATGCCCATCACATTGCTGAGCCATGTTTGCTGAGCCGCCTACCAAATGCACCGACGATCTTGTGATGGTCGCAGGCAGTCGTTGAATGCATCGGACCGGTTACGCTGAAAAGAGATTGGGGAGGCCTATGTTCAGGAGTGAACAAGTATATGCTGAAATGATGAGTATCTACACCGCCATTTCACGTTGAGGTCTGTAAAGAAAAACCTGTTGTAACTCTGTACTCTCAGGCCCGCATGAGATCTGTTTCAGCTCGGACTTACATGCAACCTGACTTATTAGGCACCACCTTTTGTTTAAAGGGGTTCCGTCCGCCTTTTTTCTATACGTCCATGGGCATAATAATAGGTATATACTTTCAGAATTGAGGGTTACTTCCCAGAACTAAATTTAGTTGCTTATGTTTTCTTACTATTATTTGTTTTGGTTTTATGTACCACATTGAAATAATTTGTTTATGTACCTGTTTAATAAATGAATTAATTGAAACAATTGACGAATGCGTTATTGGGGCGATCACGACCACGACAACAATTATTGTTTTTTACGTGGACGCTATCCAATTATTACTCTTACCTACAATTGTCTTCATGTCGACAATCATTAAAATACGCTTTATACATTAGAAGTCAAGTCTATAATAACAAAAACCATAAACGTAGACATAGTTTAGTTCAGGTTATCCTTAAGGCTATTGCTCTCATCGTGATAACAAAAATACCCATACAATATATGGGTTTTACTTACATTATCCGAGAACCCTAGTTTTGCGGTTTACTGATTACATTGTATTGTACACAATGTAAAAAGCCCATAATTGTTAACGACGTTTCTACCAATTTTATAATAGTAAAATACCTAATTTTAGAACTTTCAACACTGAACTTGTCAAACAATGCAAATTGAACCGTAAGTCAATGCCCGCAGGGGTCAAGAAGGCGCATCGAAAGGCTATAATAGGCTTAGTAATAAATGACGAACCGATAAGCTATCAACAGCATCGTCCGATCGTGGTGCGTCGGCAGTTAGCCAATGTCAATAATACAATAAAGCCCGACCTCCCTCTAGAGGGTTCGAAAAGCCACGTGTATAAATTATGCTTTATACTGTTTGTTTTAAGGTTTATTATAAAATGAGGGCGTAATGCGTGACGTGGTATGATGAATGCTTTATTGAAGTAAAAACACCTCGTATGGTGGCGGTACTTCTTTGGTTACTACGTGAAAATCCGTGACTCACCTCGCAAGTAAGGTTATAGAATCCCTTCCCCATAGCGCAATCCAAAATCGAGGCCATTACACTTTGAGGTGCCCTTTATCTAGTTTCCCCCTGCACCCTTCCGGCTGTAGCGTAGTTGATATACCTACGCTTGCCCTCTTCTGCAGTGAAACTGTAAAGAGCCATCGCTTTTAGACAAAGTTTTTACAAAAAGTTTTTAATCAAAAAAAAAATAATGAACATGAAATAAATTTTGTAAGTAAATATGCACCTACTTACCCAATATGAAAGATTCATTAATTCTATAGAGATGTAGAGCTTCTGAAGCGTGCTCGGCTTTTTCGATTATTTCTACAAAGCCTGATTTCATATTAGTATATATAATAGAATTAATATCCCTTCTAATATTATCTTGGAGTGACCGAAACTGCCTCCTCTTTAATATAGCAAAGTGTAGTATGTGTATATGTGTCTTTAATATAGCAAAAGCAAGTGATATCCTTTACTCGTTCACTTAATAGTATAATCACCAACTACCAGCTATGCAACGAGACAATTCCTCGTTATTTCAAATTTAGAGATCTTGGGGTTGAATTCGACTCACAGCTTAACTTCCATAATCATAGTCTCTCACTTACTGTTAGGTGTTTCAAACTGCTAGGGTTTGTATCACGTAATTGCACAAAATTTACCAACCTGAATGCTATAAAATTATTGTATACTTCTCTGATACGCTCGAAGACTGAGGCTACTGCGTGTATATACGGAGAAAAAATGTGGTTGCTAAACAGCGGCCGTTGTTGAAGTTATTACAAGTTAGAGTAAAGAAATGCCAACTCCAGCTTGTAGTGATAGCCTAGTGATAAGACCATTAGACCGCAGACAGAGGTCACGACCTCTGTCTTTTAGAAAGCATGTGCGTATTAAAAAAATAATTATCACTTGCTTTAACGGTAAAGGAAAACATCGAGGAAACCTGCATGCCTAAGTTTCCCGAAGTGTGTGAAGTTCGCCAACCCGCACTGGGCCAGTGAACTATGGCCTAAGCCCTCTCAGTTTGAGAGCAGGCCCGTGCCCAGCGGTGGGGCAGTTTCTTAACATGGCTAATATTATTTTATTATAACTTTAACTTGGTTTTACCTCTACCACACATGTAGTAACTACAGTCATCCATATTTATTACTACTAGCACAAGTTAAAATTTATAATATGTGGCCGCTAGAAGGGCGCCGATGAGGTGCTTGCCTTGGGCGCTCTCGACATTTAATCTGCCTCTGCGTAAGAACCAACTAAAGGCGTAGTAGTATAGAGTTAAAGTATATGTTAAGCCAGTTAGCTGCCTACAGTTGGATGTAGTTCTTAAGTGTACCTAAAGATGAGAAGAATCTCCTAAAGTTACTCAATTGAAGTTAGAAGTTTAAGTTAGGCAAGGTTCAGAGTGAAGCTGCTATTGGTGATTCTTTTCTCGTTATGTTGTAGGTACCTAATTGCTGGTCGCACGGTTGTGAAAGCACTTCACTCAAAGGGTTTGGTATCTCACCTGTCTCTTACCGGGATATAGACTTCAAGGTAAAGAATCTGTATATTTTCATAATCTGCATTGAGGGGAGGAATCCTAGTGTGGGGCTACGTTCTTTATTAAAAAATGAAAAAAAAAAATGAACAATGAAGGGACAACACAATATTCCTTATCCCTCAATCCCTATTTGCAAATAGTCGATACGATTAGAGCTGCGCATTTGAAAAACGTAAGCAAAGTCTGTAATACGAACGTCACGGAAAAAGTTAACAATAAAGTCGAGGATAAACGCGCACGTAGGGTGTGGCCGCTCACCCGTAGCCGCTGACCCATGGTCGCTTTTTACAAACACCACTCAGCAAATAACCATTATTCTTGACGTAAATGCATTGATTACGGCGGCAGATAGCGACTATTGCGATTCTATTAAGGCAGAGGTTCCCAGACTTTTTTCATGGACCACTTTTAAAATTTAGCTGGTTCCGGTGGACCCCCTGCAGCTACATTTCTACCATATTCCCAAAACTCGACAAAAAAATGTAAAGATTAGATCTAACTATAAAAATTTGTTAACTACAATCTATCACTCAAATTTTTCGCTACTAGGTGTTGTCGGTGGATGACACAGTGAATTGCAGTTACCTCTGGTATAATTCTTTTAGGATGGCTTATAAACCCACGATATCACCCGACCATGGCAGGAGCTCCATCTGTTGCCACCGAAAAAACATTTGTGAATGGAATCGTTTTTCCTTAAAAAAATCACTAAATCACTCAGGACATTCAATATTGATTCACCTTTAGTGTCCGTCTCCAAAGTTTTGGCGAATAGTAGCTCTTCATGAATTTTTTCGTCCATAATAAATCGAACATATGCCAATAATAATGCTTCATTAGCAGGTAAAGTTGTTTCGTCCAGTTGAATAGAAAAATGAGTTGTTTGCAGACAATTACACAAGAAACTTTCAATATCAGAGCTCATGTCATCAATAAGTCTTTGTACAGTGTTGTTACTCAAAGGAATTCTTTTGAGTATGTCAAATGGAGATTTGTGCAGAACAGTTTTTAAAACCTCTTCAACAGCGGGTAAAATTAAATGTTCTCCAATGGTGTGCGGTTTTCCAGATTTCGCTATAAGTAATGAGATATTGTAAGATGCCCGCAAGCCATCATCGTTACTTTCAGATGTTAAAGCGAACATACTGTGCACCTATTTTATCAGGATGACACTTTCTTAGATGATCTTCGTGCTTCGATGGTTTCATAGAGTCATTGCTCAAAACTTTGTTGCATAAAAGGCATATAGGCAATCGCTTGTCTGCCTTTGATGGAAGAAAACCAAATTTTAAATAATCAAAACTATACTGTCGACATTTCTTCTTAGATTCAGCCATGTATCAGTTACCTACCTGTAATTAAAAAAAACTTTGTTTTAGTTATCATAAGGCGTTCTTACTCAACAAGATATGGCTAATTTAACAGAATAGGATTACCTAATTAATTATTGCAATTAAATAAACAAAATACCTTCGGCAAACTGATTCTAATTATTAAAAGTTACTTAAATAGTTAGAACTGTGGGAATATTCTGCTTACTTTCTTGCGACAATAAGCTTCGAGTCCCACGCCAACGTCACAGTGACCGAGTGAAACCAGCCACAATCGACCGTCTCCCTGCTGTACTACCTTACTTAAGAGGAGTCACAGACAAGATTGGCTGAAATCTTGAATCTTGAAGCGTGCTTTTAATTAAAACATTTTATAATCCGCCGAAGAAGATCAGTCAGTTTTTACCATCTGTTAAGTCTCACATCCCTCTACAAGATGCAGGAGTATACAAGCTTGATTGTGAATGTGGTCTTTCTTATATAGGACAAACAAAAAGACCAGTAAAAACTCGGGTAAAGAACACATAGCTGACCTAAAACACCGTCGCTCAAAGAAGTCTGCAGTCTGTGAACATGTCCTTGACCGCACCCGCCATAATATCAGATTTTATAGACCACAAATCCTCGTGAAAGATTCCTGCCAAGGATGGTTCGCGAGGCTATTGAAATTAAAAAACATCCTAATTTCAATAGAGAAGATGGCTGTGTGCTTTCATCGACTTGGGATCCGGTAATTAATATAATCAAATCCAAAACCAAGCCTAACACTGCAAGACCTCAAGACACCGTGAGCTCATTCTGCGTAGATCGGATCAACAAAAGTAATAGAGAAGTAAAAAATAGTTATCTTTCATATTATTTTCTTTTTATAATTTTAGTGAGGGTAGGTAGGTATAATAATAATAATAATAACAACCGCCCGAGAGTTGTGCATTTCGTGGCCCAAGCCTTTGTAGGCACAGGAGTCGCTCCTGTAGACTATATGGCAGGGGTCGCTGAACGCATAGACTACTGGAAGCAAAAAGTTTATGCATGGGCGAATAGGATTCGCAGGTATAGGGAAAGAGCAGACCGATACCACGTGAATTGCACCTTCCAAGTGAATCAAAAGAGTGTATACCAGGCTTGGGAGCGCCCCCAAGAGAGAGTGACTGAGGGGCACTTGCCAGATGCGGCCACGATGACTGCGTTTTGGCGTAAAATTTGGTCAGTGCCCGTCAATCACTCCGAGGGCGAGTGGGTTGATGTTGTTGGACGATCGTATGAACCCATTCGGGAAATGGAGCCCGTAGTCATCACCCCATTAAGGCACAGCACATTCTATCGCCTACTCAGAATGGGTGTAAGGGGGGGTCCCGGGGTACAAAGGATTTGCTTCTTATTGATATGGCCATTTGCCAACAGGTGGAACGATCTAGAAAGAATGTTTCCATGGCCTGGATCGACTATAAGAAGGCCTATGATTCGGTGCCTCATACATGGCTGAGGAGGGTCCTGGAGCTATACAAAGTACACCCGGCGCTATGCTCTTTCCTCGGTTTGTGTGCGCGAGGATATGGAGGCTTTTCTGGCTCGTCGGACTTGATAAAGATAAGTAGGGGTATCTTTTAGGGCGACAGTTTGAGTCCATTGTGGTTCTGCCTGGCTTTGAATCAATTATGTGCTATACTTAAGGATTCAAAGCTAGGTTACCATTTGCGGAGGGAGAGTGAGCCTTTATCTCATCTACTGTACATGGATGATCTCAAGTTGTACGCTTCGAAGAAAACAGACCTGATGGAGTTGCTTAAAATAACCGGCAATTTTAACAACGACATCGGATTGGAGTTTAGAGTAGACAAGTGTGCGGTCATCCATGTGCAAAGAGGGAGAGTTGAAGATTCTTTTAATCTACGGCTCTCTGAAGATATATCCCTCAGGTCTCTCTCTGAAATGGATTCCTACAAGTATCTTGGTAAGTCACAAGCCTTAAGTATAGCTGAACAGGATATGAAACAATCATTGTGGGGTCGGTTCTTTGCCCGCCTGATAAAAGTGTTAAAAAGCCTTCTATCAGGTGGAAATAAGGTCCGAGCTTTCAATGGCTGGGTCATGCCTGTTCTTACTTACTCTTTTGGCATACTAAGGTGGACTCAGTCTGAACTGGATGCCCTGGATAGAAAGGTCCGCCGATTGCTGACAACGTATCGTATGCATCACCCGCGGTCGTCTGTTATGAGGTTGTACATCCCGCGGAAGTGCGGTGGTCGTGGGTTTTTAAACGCTAAGACACTACACAACTGCGAGGTGTGCAATCTCAGACAGTACTTTTTGAGTGTGTCCGTGGTGATGTATCGAGATGTTGCCGCAATCGATAGAGGCCTAACTCCGCTTTCCTTGGCAAACGAGAACTGGCGAAGGCCCCAGGTATTAAGTATTTCGGACCGCACAGCCATATGGAAGGGCAAGGAGCTACACGGACGGTTCTATCGGGCTCTTACAGGGCCTGATGTGGACCAGCTCGCTTCCGTGACTTGGCTACGCTTCAGCAACCTTTTTGGGGAAACTGAAGGGTTTGTATTTGCAATTATGGACGAAGTTATCATGACGAACAACTACCGGAAGCACATCCTAAAGGACGGCACGGTTGACATTTGTCGGGCATGCCACCGTCCCGGTGAGTCTATTAGACATGTAGTTTCCGGTTGTTCTCGTCTTGCTAATGGAAAGTACTTGCACTGACACAACCAAGCGGCTAAGATTATCCATCAGCAACTTGCTCATAAATATGGCCTTGTGGACTCTGAAGTACCGTACTACCAGTACCAGCCTCTTCCAGTTCTCGAAAGTGGTCATATCACGCTCTACTGGGATCGATCTATTATCACGGACAGGACTATTGTAGCCAATAAGCCTGATATCGTGATAAAAGACCGATCGATGCGGCGTGTAATGCTCGTTGATGTCACCATTCCGCATGATGAGAACCTTGTGAAGGCCGAAAAAGAAAAAATATCTAAATATTTGGACCTGGCTCATGAGGTTACCGCCATGTGGAATGTTGATTCAACTATCATTATTCCGATGGTCGTATCAGTCAACGGCCTAATAGCGAATAGCTTCGATAAACACCTCGAGAAGCACTCGCTTAGCAGTTGGGTGAAGGGCCTGATACAGAAGGCGGTAGTATTGGACACGGCGCGCATCGTGAGGAGATTTCTCTCTTTGGAGCCCTGACCACCGGTAGCTTGGGTCGTAGACCTCGCTGTCAATGGAGCACATTTTTTATGTAATATATATAGGAATATTTGTTTTTTTGTATTTTTATATATATTTTATAAGAAATTGAATTTCAATAAATACATACATAATAATAATAATAATCTTTATTTCTTTCTCAAAAATACAAACATGCTCGTATGACTAATATTACAATAGTTATCAAATGTGTAGGTATGTTTGAGAATACAAATCTAGATGCATTAATCTAGTACTATTGGTCCCCACACTAGGCATAGCCTGTATCGTGAGGGCCCTACCGAAATACTTGCTAAGTTACAATGCGTCGGGAGGTAAGAGTACGAACGAAGAATAATATAAAAAAAATGAAATTAATAAAAGGTAAAAATAAATCATTAAATTAATATGGTTCACAGAAAATAAGCGTGCGTGTGTGCGTGCGTGCGTGCGTGCGTGCGTGCGTGCGTGCTAAGAGCAGTTTTTAATATGAATATTTGCCTTACGTTGAGGACTTGAGCCTCCAAGTAAAGGGTTAGTGTAGAAAACTTTCTATTTTTCTTGAGCATTACCTTGAGAACTGCCCTCTGAGCACGCTCTATCTCGAGCATAACGGTATCACCAGCGCCACCCCATTTATAATTGCAATAAGAAATTATTGATTCGCATAATGCAACGTATACTAATTGTGTGGTTTGGGAATCTGCGACATCGCGGATGCGATGCATTACGTGTGTTATTCGTCAAACTTTGCCAGATACTGTTGAAATGTGGGATTTAAAAAAAAAGATGTTCGTCAATTTCTACTCCAAGATATCTTATAGTTTTTACACGTTCGATGATACTGCAATTACAGGTTCCAAATTAGTACATTTTGAGTGGACTTTAATAATAATTGGTGTATTTGGTTCTGAAGCTTTGGTTTTATGTAGGCAAAGGTATTTAGTCTTAATGGTATTTATTGTTAACAGGTTGTTATCTAACCACTTGACTACATTGATGATTTTTGCTCAGCCTTACAAACTGTCTCTCACCAGGTTTTGCCATGAAAAACGAGTGCCGTATCGTCTGCATAACAGACAATGTTGCTATTTTTGTCAATAGTAGTTTGCATATCGTTCATGTAGATTAGAAAAAGTGTTGGGCCTAAGACACTGCCTTGGGGGACTCCATAGCAGACAGGTCGTTCTGTACTTAAAAGATCACCAAGTTTTACACATTGACGCCTGTTAGTTAAGTAACTGCGAAACCATTCTAAAGCTAAGCCTCTGACACCGGAGTACTCAAGTTTCCTTAAAAGGATTGGTATGGAAACTGTGTCAAAGGCTTTAGCCAAATCAAGAAACACAGCTACACAATTCTGTTTGTTATCTAAGTGCGTCGAGATGACATCTACTAAATGTGCTAAAACGTCCTCTGTGGAGTGTCCACGTCTGAAGCCGTACTGATGTTCGTAAAGGTGTGAATCAATAAAACTTTTAAGTTGACTATTTACCAACCTCTCCAAGACTTTTGAAAAAATTGGTAATAGTGAGATTGGTCTATAATTTTCAGGATTTGATTTAGAACCTATCTTGTGAATGGGCACAATACTAGCTAATTTCCAGGCGTATGGGAAGATACCAGAAGAAAGGCTTAAATTAAGAATATAAGTTAGGGGATCAAAGATTTGTCCTTTAATACCTTTCAGCAATGAAACATTGATTCCGTCAATGCCTGGGGCGCTATCGTTTTTGAGTTGGCTAAGGATTTTATCCACTTCATGTTTATTCGTGGGCTGCAAGAAGAACGATTTAGCTGTATGATTTATATTGTTCGAATTTGTAATATCTGTTTCAGTTATATCTAGTTTTTTTTAAAATATGTTTAGCAAGATTTTTACCAATATTAGAAAAATATTCATTACAGCAATCTAATGAAGATAAGGTGTTTGTTTTGATAGATAATAGTTCGGGGTATTCTGATGGCTGTTTATTAAGGGAGCAAATATTTTTTATAGTTTTCCACATTTTTTTGGGGTTATTTTTATTTTGTGATAGTTTTGCACTCTCGTAAGACTTTTTTAACCGATGTAACAAGTCATTGCAAAAGTTTTTGCATCTTTGGTAAATCAGCTCTCTCACGGGATCATTGGGATGTTTGCGGAGATCTAGGTGCAGCTTATCGCGGTGTCTCATGCATCTGATTAAACCGGGAGTGATCCAAGGTTTTAATGTGAATTTTGTTCTACTGATACGCTTCGATACTGTGTATTTCGTAATGATGTCTTTGATGATAGTTGTAAATGTTTCGACAGCGGAGTCTACATCAGGGCAAGAGTAGATATTAGACCAGTCAACGTTTTTCAAATCGTCCGAAACACCTGCGATATCTATTTTTTGAGACAGGCGGGTACGTTTTGGGGCGTTATTGGAACCCTCAATTCCCAGCAAAACCATGCTATGGTCTGTAACTTCTGACTTACAAACAACACCGAGTTTATAACCGCATCTAGATCTAATAAAAATGTGGTCAATGCACGATTCTAGTCTGGTTGGCTTATTTATTACCTGCTGGAGATCTAGTTCTGCCATTAGACAAAGATAGTTGAAAGTTTGGTACTCATGAGAATCAAGCACGTTAATATTAATATCTTCTGCGACTATAATTGATTCACTATAATGAAAAGAAGAAAGAATAGAGCGCAGTGAGCTTACGAATTTATCCGTATTTCTAAAAGATGGAGAGCGATAGATACAACATAGCTTTATATTTCCTAATTTAACGACAAGACATTCCGCTTCTTCAATTGGAGGTTCATATACAACTGGGCTCCAACAAGATCTGACAAATGTGACTACTCCTCCATTTTGGTTAATGTTTTTGTTTGTAGCAAAATAAGTATAGCCCGGGATGCCAAAAGCAGGTATGTTGCTAGTAAGCCAACATTCAGTTAAAATAATGACATCAAATATTATATCCAATCTATGTAATGAGACTATGAAGGTATTGAAATTGTGCCGAATACTTCGTATATTAAAAGTAATAATTTTAAAGTTAAGTTTTTCAGTCAAAATGTTTTACAATTTTCCAATAAGTCTATCTCCTTGCACTCAATTCTCAAAGAATTGTCGATATCGTTTAACAAATGTATAAGAAAGGGATCCTACCAACACCTTGGATCCCTGCGCCCCGAGAGCAAGCCGGACAGAGCTGCACCGAGCTGCGCTGGAGGGCTGGCGGAGCAAGCTCGCCCACCCCACTGCCGGTCACGCCGTCATCGCTGCGCTGCTGCCAGTGTTCTGGGAGTGGCTGGAGCGGCGACAAAGGCGTCCTCACCATTGTGCGGTCCCGGAAGACACGGCGACGCACACGTTGCTGGTGTGCCCGGCATGGGATGATGAGCGGCGCCGGCTCGCCAGGGCGCTCGGTGCAGGGGGGACAGGCGCTGTCGCTCCAGACCGTGATATCATCCATGGTTGGGAGCGAGAGCGCCTGGGTGGCAATGGTGGCCTTTTGCGAGGCTGTCATGTCCGCTAAGGAGGAGACAGAGCGGGTGAGGGAGGAGACGTCCTCCAATCCCGCTCGTAGACGGCGCGTTGGGCGAAGGCGCAGGGACTACGCCCGAAACGACCTTCGCCCACCGTGATCTCGGCCTGCAGGCTTCGGGGACGGCACCCCGGCGCCCTAGCACAAGCAGGCCCGCGCCGTAAAAGCGCTGCGTCCGCGCAGCCTCCGAAAGGCGGTAGGGGGGAGACCGAACTCCCCTAACACGTGTCGAGGTCCGCACACGGACCGAGCCCGCCGGTGCCACAGAGGTCATGCTGGTGAAGATTCCTGTGGCCCGGCAAAAAGGCAGTGGGACGCCGAGGGGTTTTAGTGGGTGCAAGCCCCACATAACCACCCGGGCCGTACCCACGGGCCCGCGGGTAAGCGTTAGGCTTTTCCACTCGTAAAAAAAAAGGTATGTATAAGAAAAGTTTTTGTTTTAACGAATTTGAATTAATATTACTTACGAATTTTCTCTAATAATTATTCAATAATATGATATAAACGAAATGGGATGTAGATATGAAAAAATATTAACAAACAATAGATTATAATGTTTTTAGGAATATAGCACAAGTGAAGTATTCAAAACAGTTTTGTTCTGGAATGTTTGGAAAAGATTGGATGTAAAGAAGGGCACTTATCTGAAAAGGCGTATTGCTGCTTTCGGATGAGATGGATACTGGCTGCTCACTGTTGCAGGAGTACGTGTCGGTCGGTTGACGGTGATGAGATGAACGACGCAGAATCTTGACGTTGGTTCTAAGGCTGGGCGCGGCGCGTCTATTGCTGACCGACCTGGCTGGCTTAGTCGTCTTTTCTTCTTGTTGTCGCTTCTTCTAGGCTTACTTGGATCAGTATTTGGGTTTTCCTTGGTTAAGTCTTGGTTTTCGTTTTTGATTCAATTCTTGCAAATGTGTCCTGTCACGGTCGCCACTTTTTGTCTCGTATTGGTTAAAATGGAAGTTTTGAATAAATAAAACCTCAATACTTCAGCTTGGCGTATATTCTTCAAATAAATAGATGCAATTTCTTGGACAAGCGTGTGTCTTCGGCGCGTGTTAATATAAGGAGGAATGACCGTTACAAAAAATGAACGTGAAGTGGGTTGTTAAAAATTACAAAATGAATGAATTAGCTATTCGGTAGCATGACTGATTGCAATAAAATATGCGTAGGCGCGCGCGCAAACAGCAATAAATCGCTTCATAAACCTCTGTTATGGATCTTAATCCATAATAGAGTTTCATGAATACGGCTGAACCAATTTTAAAGTGATGTAAAACATTTTTTTATTATTTTGATATATTTCTGTTAATTCGAAAGAAAATACTTTTAAAAATATTTTGATATCAAAACTCCGCGATGTTAATTATTTATTTAGTACTTTGATGCACGTTAGGGGTACGTAAAGACGCGTACAATTTATGAAAATATATTTAATTAAGTCATTTAGCATTAGGAACCTGAAATATTTATAATCATGCAGGTCAATCATAATATATCTCTCCTTTAGTGAACCACCACAAAGTCGGGTAAAAAAATTACTAATAAAGTAGGGACAAAAAGTTCAACCTTTCTCGGCTTTCTGTTCTTTTATGAAAGTATCTAATAATGACTCTGTCGTACTTATTACAACATAAAAAAGTATGTATAACAAATAGGCAGGTAAATACTTACTTTTTCTGACACTGGCAAAGACTAACATCGATTCACTTTACTTTTCTTTTCGAAATTCCAGAAACAAATGAGTAACGTTTATCCTTAGCATTCGTATTTATATTGGTGAAGAATTCGTATTTCGTCCCTTTGCACGTCTGAACAAGCGTTGCGGCCGACGGTGCTTTGCAAGTCTCGACACGTTGTACTGAATATGGAATATGCAAGTTTTTACAAGTACAAGCCGCTGCTTTCTTAAAATATTATCTGCCTATATTGATAGGTGAAGTCAAGCCAACATTTTAATTCTTCACTATCGAAAGCAAATAAATTTTCGTGGACCCCCGTTTACTAATTGTGTACCCCCATTTTTTTGTCACACCAACGTAGACCCCCGTCGAGTGTCCCGTGGACCCCTGGGGGTCCACCTGGACCACTGGTTTGGGAACTAAGGTATTAAGGCGATACCGGCACATACATACAAACCTACAGGTTGTAGGATGAGCATCTCAAGAAAAATTAAAAATTAAATAAAGGAGGAAAAAGATTAGGATTAGCAAAACAAACTCAAAAGCAAATTTACAAAAGAATTCAACATTTGGAGAGTCCAATCCCACAGTATGCTGTAAGAACCGTTTAAAAGACGAGAGTAATGCTATTATACTAATTAGCTAATGAGATTTTATTTGTACCTATAGGTACACAATGTAATTTTTGTCGTCCTGGAGCGAAATCCTAGGTGTAACATCTCCATATAACAATCACTCACATCACAGCCGCGTTATATCGGCGGTTAACTATTCTTACTGAACTCGTACGATTTAAACACTGCAGCGTTCGGACCAACTCCATCATGGAGAAACAAAAAACTAGATTTATTCTCATATTAATAGAATTTTTCATTCAGACTATTTTTATACTCAGCTCCCTACAAATTATCATAAATTTGGGCTTCGACAATTGTGCGCTTAGTTCACGACTGGTCCTCAGCATCTGTTTCTGATGGTTTGCAACTGCATGGAGAACACGCCTGTCTACATTCTGATCAGGCAGTTTTACATTTCCATTTGGCGTACATCAGGCGTGCGTCAAGAACAGATGATCGATCGGACACATATCCAATAGTCTGTGAGTGAGGTCTAGTGCAAACTTTATTCGGACGAAGCTATTTTTTCCATAGAATAAACATCCTTTATCTGACTTAGGATTTGAACCCAGAAACAATTGATCGCTTCTCGCATTATGCGTCCTTGGACCAACCAGGCGGTTCCGTCTCCAACAAGACGTTTCTCTATAAAAAAAATATTAATTACCATTTCGTTACTTCCATTAGTATTCATACACACATCATTTATAAATATTTGAGTGTCAAACGCTGACATAATCAGCGTTCATTCATAATTCTGATAATTAAAACGCAAAATTCGGCCAGAGGTTATCGTATCGTGTTCACTTAGAATAAATAATCGAGTTCTACGTTACTTTGGAATCGTTTGTTCTTTAGGAGGTCAATTACCCGATACAATGCGATATTATTATGATAAGGCGTGACAAATGACGATAGTAAATAACTAATTTTAAGAACCTAATGTGTAGCATAATGTATGATGAAAATGACGCCTATCTATCTATCTATCTATAACCTCACGCCAGATCCCTTGCGGGGTAGGCAGAGAGTACAGAGTTCCAACAGGTTCTTTCCTTACATACCTCTCTGGCTTCCTCGACTCTCATAGTTCGTCTCATACACGCTCGCCGGTTACGGAGACTCTTGACTTTTCCATCAGATAAGACTCGGTTTATTTGGTCGTGGTAAGATAGTCTAGGTCTTCCCCGGTACCTGCATCCTTCCACTTTCACATTGTATATCTGTTTTGTCATTCTTTCCTCTGGCATTCTTTCTATATGCCCGAACCAACGGAGCATGCCCTTTCTCATCTTTACACCGATACTATCTTTCATACCTACTCGCTGTCTTACTATGCTGTTGCTAATGCGGTCGGTCAGCTTCACTCCGCTCATCTTCCGCAGAGCTCGCATTTCTACCGCATTTATCCTACTTTCATTCTCTTTCTTACATACCCAGCTCTCGCTACCATATAACAGCGTTGGGACAAGAACTCCGTTATGTATGGCCAGCTGCGCCTTATGGCTTAAGTGCCGGCTCCCGAGTAGCTTTCCCATCGCACCTTTCACTCTGTTCCCTGCACTCACTCTTCTCTCTATGTCAGCGGTGTATTTCCCATCCTTACTGGAGGCGCATCCAAGATATACAAACTCATTCACTTGCTCTAGCACATCGTTACCAACCACAATCCTTACATTCGTTCTGGTTTCTTCCCTTTCAAAAACCATAATCTTGGTTTTCCATAACCATTAATGACGCCTAATCTGTCGTAAATTGGTAAGGACTTCTGTAATTGAAACTTTATACAAGGAAAATTCGAAATATTAAACTTCTAATATGCTTTAGGGTGCTATAGTTACGTAGGTATGTAACGCGAATTGAAAACGCTCGCTTTATATTAACTTTTCCCATAGTCTCATACTACGATGCACAAAACAATTTGGACTCTGTAATAGCTTATTAATCAGCCGCCGTCGAAAGCTATTGCTGTTTTATTAAGTCTGCATATCTAATGTACCTCGGAGGTATAAAAGTTAACATAATTAGATGTCATACATTATTTCATTTACCATCCCCATTTTACCCGTACTTACACCTTTACAAAATACACCATTAATTGTAGATGTTACTTATTTTATTTTCACTATTGGAATTGGCACAGGTGAACCCGCGGCGTACACGCGTGTGTGTGAGTGATGTACGCTGTTGGCCGCGAGGCCTTTACAGCTTCACCGGACTTAAGGGCGAGCGTGCAACCACTACGCTCGAGCCAGAAGGGCAAAGGGCGACATACTCAAGGGCGCCTTGAAGAGGCGGCTTCGGTTGGGACAGTCGCTGCGGGGTGAGGGGGTGCACTCCTAAGTGCACCGGTCAACCGCCGGCTAGGGGAGGGGATCTACGACTTCGTCGTCGTCGTCGCCCGTATTCGGAGCGGAAAGAAGGGATGACAAAGCATCGGGGGGATCGGTGAGAACATGTCGCGGCCGGCGGTGGAGGGGGCGGTAGGGGTCGGGGGGATCGTAGTCGGCGGCGGCTACGATTAACGGATTCGCATGGGTAGATGCGTTCGCGAAGTGTCGAGTTGTCGCATTTTTAATGTAGGCGCGAATAGGTTTGAGACCGAGATCGGAGTGGAGGTCGACATTCCGTAAAAACCATGGGGCTCCTACGGCTTTACGGAGGAATCGGTTTTGAACCGCTTGGAGTTTATCAATGTGAGAGTGGCCTGAGTGCCCGAACACCACACACGCATAAGTCATGATGGGTCGTACGCAAGTTTTGTAAAGTGTCACCTTATTTCTAAGGGGCATTTTACTCCGCTTGCAGATTAGCAGATAGAGACGACCGAGCACAAAGGATGCTCGGTGACGGACTCGCTTGATGTGCGGGCCGAAGGTCATGGTATTGTTTAGGGTGACCCCTAGATATTTGACCTCTTTGACCCAGGGAATGGGTCGGTCGACCATGGTCACTTGACCGAGATTACTTCTAGGGTGGCACAGGGAGGGGCGCGGGGTGGCACCTCTGGAGAAGAACACCGCAGCGCTCTTGTCCGGGTTCACCTCAATACGCCACTTCCTGAACCAATCCTCTAGGGAATTGGCTGATGCCTGAAGATTTCTGGTAATGAAAACCTTATTCCTATGCGAGACGTAGAGAGCGGTATCATCCGCGAATAGGGCTAGATGGCACCTTACTCGAACGAGGAATGTCGTTCGTGTAAAGGCTAAACAGGAGGGGCTTACACGCATACGCGACAATTCGCGTATGCACCGTTATAGCACCTACCTCTATCAATATAGAGGTAGGTGCTATAACTGCGCGCATCGGTTTTAGCGCATATCCTTTGCGCAACTCGAGCAATGCTAGATATGATGAATTGCTTCATTTACCGTCCCTTACATGTAGTTATACATTTACAAACAACACCTCAGTTTTTGTTGAAATAGTACCTATGCCATTTTGAATAACAAATCGAAGATTTGCTATCCGAAATGGTGTAGGCGAATCCACGGGTAAACGCGCCTCGTTAGCGTTAGGTGCCACTAAAAGACTTTTTGTATGTGTGAATAATCTGCGCTGTTGGCCGCGAGGCCTTTACAGAATCACCGGACAAGAGGGGCTAAATGACTTGAGCAAATATCCTTTGCGAAAATCGAGCAATGCTGCTAAGACGCTACGCTTCTATACCTACTGCGCGAGACCATCTCCCTTTTTTTCTTTTAAAACTGTGCATAGTTAACTTAATATATATATTTTTTTTAATCGTAGCCCCACACTAGGCTTTATTCCTGTGTCGTGGGTGCGTTTACAAACATGAACATTCACATACACAAATACCCAGACCGGAACAAATAATTGTGGATCACACAAAGATTTGTCCCGTGCGGGACTCGAACCCGCGACTATTAGACGCTGTGGGCAGAGCAGCTTAAGCTCTTAACCACTGCGCTAAATCGCCCGTCAATAATTCAATTTTTAATCGTAACGTCGTGGCCCCACTGTTGGCGGGTAAGAAGGAATGCGTAAGATAATGAGGGGGCAACTATAAATTATTATTGCAACAGGAATTCCTTGTTTGTAAACTTGAAATTTTATAGTACTACTGTTCTTTTTATATGATTTATGAGGTCCTAAGATTATCGCTTGGTAAAGTTATCTTTGAAACATTGTATTATGTAATAGATAATAATTTGTAACAATAGGTTGATTTAGCTTGTAAAAAATACACCTTTCTTTCTCTTTCTTTTTTAATTCAGGTAAACATTGCACGACACGGTTATCTTAGAACATATATATATTTGGAGTATCTAACGGTTGATGCAAGCGCACTTTTCACATATTTTGTTTATCTGAATTACTCTCGATATGCCTTCCTTCCAGTCGTGTCCAGTACAATTAAAATTAATTATCTATAATCCTTTCCAATCAAACTTTTTTCACTAATAATAAAAACGTCCATTACTTGCTAACAGCAAGTTTTCATTTCGTTGTCTTCGGTAATACTATCGCCTTAATATAACACTTGTTATAGATTGCAATCACAACTAAAACACATAAAAATGGTAACGGTTTATTTTAAAAAAAATTAGGTTTGGTTGGAATAGACTATATAGACAATCACGACTGTACTACGGGAAACAGGCGGACATGCCCATTATCGTAATAAAAGAACACACTGCCAACATTCCCCAGATTTATATTTCACCAACGATGTAAGGTCCCAATATATTAAGGTCTGAGTGAAGTACCTTCCATTATACCGGTCACAATTCCAGACTTCCGACTGTTACTAAAGATAATTTAATTGATTTCATCATCAACCAATATTAGTTCTATTTTATATATCGCACAGCAAACCAGCAATCTGTGTTTTCACAAATTATCGGATCACCACGGTTTTACATCGTGTTGTATGTGTGAAACCCACCGCATATCGCGGCACAGAACGAGCGGGTTTATCGCCGCCACGCTATCGGCAGCTCATCGCTTTACGCTTGCATTAGCACCACGCAATGACGCAAATCAAACACTATTGGAGCACGTACATATAAAAATAAAGTTATAATGGAAAATAACAATTCTGTGTTTATATAGCGGTTGCAGTGATCCGATACATATGTAATCTCCCACGATAAAGTTGCGAGAATTCATGAATTGAATTCATGGAAACTGAATCTGAGAGCTTGATGTAAATACTGGAATAGTTTGTGACGCGTGGATTACGAGGTTAACAATCGACTGTATGTAATAATAACATTGTAATATACGCACATAATGCCTCATTTAGATACTCGCCGACTACAGACGAATACGCACTAATAGGAGTATGTAAACAACTTGTTCGGGTGTATTCGATACTATTTAAGGTGGTTGTATTATTAGGCTAGTTATTGGGCGAATAGTTCTAAATCTAATTGAGGCATGAGAGCGTAATAGGTACCACAACAGAACATGGGGCTTGCAGCGAGCGTGCGTAAAGGGTGATGAGGAAAAATCAACAAGTTTTATTCAATACGAAATAAAGCTCTGTTATGTTCTTGGTTCCATTTTGTTAAACACCGTCACGCCTATATTCCTCAAGCAGGGGTGCCAGAGGTGTACCGAGTAAACCCACGTTTCGGCGACGATTTTAGGTCCCATGTAGGGGCTCTCCTTTAGTTAAACTTTCATATCACGGACGATTTAGCGCAGTGGTTAAGAGCTTAAGCTGCTCTGCCCACTGGGTCTAATAGTCGCGGGTTCGATTCCCACACAGGATAAATCTGTGTGATCCACATTTATTCGTTCCGGTCTGGATATGTGTTTGTGAATTTTCATGTTTATAAACGCACCCACGACACAAATATAAATCCTAGGGTACGTTAAAAAAAGATATATTGTAATAATACCAGCCTTTATTGTCCCTCTGCTAAGCAAAGGCCGTGTCTCACAAAAAGAGGTGAGTAAGATTATAATATGTCATACTAGGCATGCCTTTTAAGTTCTGTCGTTTCCATATTTCCCGGCAATTTTGAATTTGGAACTGTTCTATATTCGAATATGTTTAAAAATCTCAAAACAGTTGAAAGTATTAGGATTAATGCTATTGTTTAGTCACAGCGTCGATTGGAATCTGTCAGGTTACGTACGAAAATGAATCTTTCTAAGGAAAATGTTTGTGCAATAATTTTTTACAACTTTAGAAGAGGCCTGACACGGCTTCAGTGTTTTAAAGAGCTATCACCTGTGTTCAGTGATGAAGGCCCATGTCTGCGGACTGTCGAACGCTGGTATTTAGAATTCCAGCATGGATATACTAGTGTTAGTGACAAATCTCGCGAAGGACGCCCAAAATCCGCCTTCACTGAAGATAACATCATTGCTGTGAGACAACTAATTCTCGAAGATCGTCATGTGACGTATCGAGAGATAGAGGCTCTATTAGGCATCTCAGGGACAACCATTCAGAAGATCTTGCATGAAGCGCTTGGTGTGAGAAAGCTAGTTTGCCGTTGGATACCGCATCTGCTTTCCGACGATCACAAGGCGGCCCGCGTCAGATGATGTAAGAAAACTCTGCAAAGGTTCAACCGAGGAGAGTCAAATCACGTCTACGACATCATCAGTGGTGACGAATCTTGGATCTATGCCTACGATCCTGATTCCAAACAACAATCTACAATCTGGATCTTTCAAGACGAGCCAAAGCCGACTAAAGTTCTTCGTTCTCGAAGCACTTCAAAGAAGATGGTGGCCACGTTCGTTGGAAAAACCGGCTATGTTGCGACCATTGCACTTGAAGATCGTAGAACGGTTAACGCAGAGTGGTATACCACAGTTTGTTTACCACAAGTCATCGCCGAACTTCAAAAATCTAACTCAATGCGACGCCTCATCCTGCACCACGACAACGCATGCTCGCACGCACACAGCGCTCGTCAAACGATTGAGTATTTGAAGCAGGAAAAATTAGAAATTCTTGACCATCCTCCATACAGTCTTGACCTAAGCCCTAACGATTTCTTTTCATTTCCTAAAATTAAGAAAAGTCTTCGTGGTCAAGGTTCCAGTCCGGTGAAGAAGCAGTCGACGCTTTCAAGTCAGCCATTTTGAACACCCCCACTTTAGAGTGGAATAAATGTTATAATAACTAGTTTGAGCGAATGGAAAAGTGTATTAAGCTACGTGGTGAATACTTTGAAAAACAATTAAAAGTACTATAAGGTTCTAGTTGTGTTTTTTCTTCAAACGACAAAACTTAAAAGGCATGCCTCGTACCTACTCCACGCGGACCCGGATGCGATGCGGATTGGTGAAGGTGGTTGTTAAACTTACCTACATACTTTGACTCAACTCCTCATATTTCAAAGGACATAAAAATAAAACGTCCACGTATAATAAGTTCTTAATAATAATTTATTGCAGACACAAACTGTTCGGTGCAGTGACCCCGCCGAACTGAGTTTTGGTGTACGCCCCACATCGTAATGATGGATTACAAAATATTAGCTAAGTATTTACATGTAAACATCTAAACTATATTTAAATAAAATAAATAACCAATTTCTTCTAATAACCGAGTAAAAGCAAGATTACAGCTAGTTACGTCGTTATAAGCCGTGGTACATGACACTGGATTTACATGCTGCATGGACCTCGAACATGCCAGGAGGAATAATATGGGCATAAAACATGACAGGTTGAATATTTTCAATCAATCTTCTAGTTAATTTCGTTCGCTTTGCAAACTTTATTCATTATTTACTAGAGACACACCAGACGAATAGTTCGTCGTATTGAAAGCCAGTAAAAATAAGGCGCTTACGTCAATTTCTCATTTCGTTGATTGCAGCCTAGTTTCTAGCACTCACATGAATCACGTAACGTTTCCTTCACGAAGTAAAAAGAGTTCACCTCTTTAAGAGTTTCTCTCTTCGTCTTCTCTTCGAGGTGCTAATATTGTTCTTTGACTGTACATTTCATATATTCATACTCATTTATTTGCATTCGACAATATGTAGATGAATAGCGCACCCTACGCCTAGTATATGTACTGCACTAGTCAAGCAGTATGCATAAAATATGTTATTAACAATTAATTAAATGCAAGAACTGAGATAAGATGCATATTTCCCAAGTCATGTACTGTTATCTTCGTTCAGTATTTCAACAACGCCAATCCAATGCAGTGTATCACAGGCTTAGTACAAATCAGTAGCTTGGAGTTGATCCATTAACGTAAGTAGCACACGAATAGATGATTGAGACAATTTTTGTTGTGTATTTTTAAGTATGCCAGCATCATTTCAAATAAACACTCCAAGGAAAATCCATATTTGCCAAGATGGAACCAAATTTTTGATTGACACACATTTGAACATAAACCTTGTCATTACAAGGATTTTAATTGCAAACTGATTTAATCTACTCCAAGCTAGCAGCTTTGCAAAATAAACGTTTCACAATAAACATAAATAATAAGAAAAAAACATCAATTTGTTATATGCGTTTATAAAATACGAGATCATTGTTTTTATGTGTTATATATACGATAAATATCGTTTCGCTGACGTAAATACACTGGAACTAGTCTGCGTTAAGAATAGATGAAGAATTAGTCTCTTATCACTGTTACGAACCGCGTTCTTTTAGATGGCATGACCGTATGTTTGATTGCATTGACTGAGAACCCCTCAATTTTTTACATCGCCAAGGGACCGTAAATTTTAGCATTTGGAATAAATTTAATTACTTTTCCCGTACTTGTTCCTGAAAAAAAGGCTTTTAACCGTCGGACATACAGACAAGCGGACAACAAAGTGATCCGTTAAGGGTTCACCGAATGAGGGATGAAAACTTAATAAGAGCAAAGTATTTACCATATAAGAACACCCTTCTTCTATTGGCTATCCATCTGATCTAACGCCTAATATACGGGCATTAATACTGATAATGTTCTTTATAAATGTACAAGTGAAATTATGTACGAATTAAAACTTTTTTTTCAAATGTTGGGTGGCGATAACTGGGAATAAACGTATCCTATAATATCTAAATTACCACTGACTCATGTTAAGCAAGCGAGCACACTGGTACCAATGTATTTTAGTCGTTTACAGCCTGCACAGAAGGCGGATAAGTCGCGGGGAAAACGCTGTAAGCGACAAAACGCGTCTTTTAAGGTATCCACTTAAGATGAAAATTACGTACTGTGAGTTTAACATTTTTAAACTACGAATTGTTACTTTTTAAATTTGGCGTTTCAGACGTTTTTCGTATAACTAACAGAAAATGCTAAAATATCACAACTTGTAAGCTGCGCCTAAAGATTTGATATTTTATAATTTGTCAAACATTTTATTTGCTTTTTCTAACAAACGTGGGCCGACATTAAGAATTCTTTTTGTATCGTTTACAAACATGAACTTCACAAGCATCATTACCTAAAAGAAAAAAATGTTTCTGGGTTACACAAGATTTTTCCCTGGCGGGGATCAAACCCGTGACTACAAACGCTAGTGAACGGGACGGCCTATGCTCTGGGGCCACTAGATCAAACCTTCTTTTTCATTTTTTTTATTTTACTATTTATCAATTTATTAATATAATACGGTAACTTCGCCGCTCTCCGCCATCTGTAGAGACCTTTATGAACACAGCTGGTGTGATTCACGTCAAAATAATATTCAACAGATAAAAAAATATATAGTACATTTCTGTATTTATACTGAAAAATTCACGAGGACACCAAAGTATTTTTACACCTTTGGTAGATCCCCGTTTTAATTTGAATCCTGTGTCATTACGTAAAATTGATTACAGTTAAACAACCGTAAATATTACAGTTAAACATTTGCTAGCAGCTATATTAGATCTTATCCAGAAAAAGTTAATTATGCGCGTGTAGAATTGCGAGATTCCTACGCGTTGGCGTGGCAATAAGCGCCTGGACATTGCGTCCACAAGTAACGCATGAGTTTGAAATTAACGACCCGTTCCCGAGTCGCGAATGAGTCGAGATACTAGTCAAGGCTTGGTCAAATAGCCGACGGAGTGCGACGTTAGCGCTCGGCTACGCTCAGCTCGCGGCCAACAATAGCGACACGTTCGTAATCGCGCCGAGCGTGGCTGCGCTGTGTGACGTCTACATTTCAGTAAATTACAAGTCCCCAGGTCGCGCCACTGTCGCACTCCCGTCGCGCTGCGTCGGCTATGTGGCGAATCCTTTACTTCATGGTTGCGTCCAAGCCACGTCGCGCAACGTCGCTCGACTTCGCCCGACATCTCAAGCGACACGGGTCGAGAGACATTCGTTCTCTAATTAAGACGAGGCATAGTACAAGATTTCAAACAATCGCACTTAATTCGCCCATTCTGGACCAGGTCTTTATAAATTTTGATATGCATTCTTTTTTAATTTAATATTTTAAACAACTTTCTAAATACAATGAGAAATTTATGACACAGGCTTCAATCACAAACAGAATTCCTTCATGTTTTACCGACAAATGTTAAAACACTAGATTAACAACAGATATATGTCGTCTCACCGATTGATCATATATCATTTTAAATTTAAAATAATTGTAACCTTACAAAATAACATTTGTGAAACCCAGTTCATAAATATAAAACGACCGAAAACCCGATTAGTTAAGAATCTCGTTGAAAAAACATCCAAGGTATAATAAAAAATATATCTGATATATTTTTATATGAATTTTGTTTATCGTTGTAACTGAAATTAGACTTAAATAAACAAAAAGTGCCAATGCTACTTTAGAGTTATAACTCTAACGCACAGTAATATAACTCAAATTATTAGCAAGACATAATAATAATAGAAAAATTGCTTATTTTTTGTGCCCGTATTTAGGGCACTTAGAAATTTCGAGGCGGACTTCCTTGGTTTTTTGTAGCAATTTTTAATAATATTTATAACCCATCTTGTACACAATCAACTATTAGGACATAATCGAGAAAAAAAATTGATAAGCATATTTTTAAAGCGGTCTTGGAACGCTTATGAAACATTCCTTATAGTTGATTGTGTGCATATTTTTTTTTAAATTTTTATCACATCACAAGGTGATAGAAAGTATTGTACGAACCTTACATAGTCAAAAAAAAAGAAACCGAAATAATGCGTAGCAACAATACAAAAAGTAATAAATAAAATTAAATCTAATTAAAGTGATATTTACACAACGTAACCTAGATAAAGGTAAATATTAAAAATACTTTTTAAGATGAGTTATTAGTTATGTCTCCGTTGGAGGTCAATTTGACTAAGTTAAAGTAACAAAAAAATGTCTGCTTGTAATTATAGACTGTAACTACAGGTACTAAGAATCATATTCGAAATCACTAACGCCTGCAGAGTATGGAATAATTTTTACTTTTACTTAATTCTCTACAAGCATAGGAAGATATGACTTCCCTTTACTGAAAAAAGACGTGTGAAAGTATTCTTTCTGGAGTCATTAGGAGTCATTAACACAAAAAAAAGACATATGTCAAAAAGTAATCACTATTGCTACTTGTATACTTGTAGTATACAGCCATAATTACATTAAAGCAGTTAATGGAAGCATAGTAAAGTACTTAAAAAAAGTTCTAGTAAAGAACTAAAATGTACAGTATAGCGAGGTACTATACCGAAATGCCCTTTATTAAAATTTTACTAATTTTTACATGATGGCGCGTGACAAATTCTATGACAACACTTAATTGCAAAGATTATTAATGGAGTAGTATAAAATTTAAAAATTTCTAAAAAAAAATGCTGAACTATTGCAACCGAAACACTTAAGTAGTATAATATGGGCTTATTATATGTGAGTGGTTACGCAAAAAGGGACCATAAAGGAAAATAATTGACTTCGAGTAAATCGCATTAAAGTTTTGAGTCGAAATGAGTTTCGCCCCAAGAGCAGGGGAGGCAGGTCACTAAAAAATTCATAAAAAAAAAACTACGGCATCTAAAAATATTTTGATTAGACCAAAACAAAGCTGAAAGACCACAGAATCAAAACTAATGAAAAAAAAAAAACAAAAAAAACGGTTTCCAATCCGTTCAGGTCCCTTTTTGCGTAACCACTCACATATACAATGACTATCCGATAGTATATATTGAGGAGGACTGTACAAAACTATGTTGAAGGTCGATTATGTTATAACTTGGAACTTTGTACGTTTCTCTATCTATCTATCTATCTATATCATCACGCCAGCTCCCTCGCGGGGTAGGCAGAGAGTACAGAGTTCCAACAGGTTATTTCCTTATATACCTCTCTCTCGCTTCCTCCACTCTCATAGTTCGTCTCATACACACTCGCCGGTTACGGAGACTCTTGACTTGCCCTTCAGATAAGACACTGTCTATTTGGTTATGGTAAGATAGTCTAGGTCTTCCCCGGTACCTACATCCTTCCACTTTCGCATTGTATATCTGTATTTGTACGTTTAATACATTATACTTAACATAACTTTTAACTTTATTACTATTATAAATTCTGGCTATAAATTTAGTAAACACAGAATTGCTAAATACACATACCTTTCCTGTGGAGCTCTATGAAACTTCCAAAGAAAATATGAATAGGAAACGAGAAATATTTTTTTGTCAGTAAAAAATTAAACCTCATTCCTACACCAATTTCCAAAATATCACCAATTTCCAAAATATCACTTTTGCAGTGTCTTTCCATTATAGATGAGAATTGTGAGTTTCTTAAATTTGTGTACCGTCAAGGACACTATTTTACCAAATTATTAACACTAGTGGTCGCCCATTGGACGAAATTCGACCTACTCTTTCATCGTTTGCTGGTTATGTTTGACATTCAGTAAGACTATAGACAAACAACATTAAAGACAAACAATATTAATCTATTCTCAATTTGACCACAGACTTTACAATAAACAAAAGAGTATATAGTATATGCGTGTGTGTGTCAAATACGTGGTAGTGTGTGTAATGTTTTTATTGATTTAATGTATGTTTTATGCACAATTTTAAAAAAATATTAGTATTCTGCACTCCTTCTCTATATAAACTATAAGTGTGGGGAAGATCTAACTCCTCCGTCCGCGCAATTTTCGTAAAAATGTGTACAAAGTTTTTGCTTTACGTATTAATATATAGATTAACATTAAAGTAGCACCTAATACACGTAAAACTAAGGGTTTAACAATGTTAAATCATCATTAGCTTCGTGCAGAGCGTATTTTGTACCACGGAACAGAACATTTCATGTCCTGCAATACCCAACAATGTCAAATTACTACCGTAACCAATTAAAATGTAATAGAATTTGTCACGCACCATACATTTTTCAACCTCCAAATGCTCCTCGTGTCTAACTTTATCCCCAATGTACCCGCTTGGTCCTGTATTTACAATTATAATAAATTCAATTTTAACTAGATATTTACAAGGCGCGACCGACGGGCGAGCGGTGTTGCAATCTTTTTTATTTTAGGATTTAAAGACGCAGCCGTTAACAAATCGGGCAACTATACCATATTCCATATAACGAGATTTTATGAAAAAAAAATCAAACAAACTATAAAAGTGATAAGTTTTTATGTTCCAAGAAGTATGATTTCCAAATCGGTCGGATTATGTAATAATGTAATGTCATATAATTGGTACATAGTAACCCAAACAAATTAAAAAAAAAAAAACGACTGTCACATTAAAATTGGCGTTTGGGTACTGCATTATACATTTTTATTATTATAAAAAATATTCTATTGTCATAAAATCTCTCTGTTAAATGGAATATGGTATAAATACCTATATATTTAGTGTTTTCTCTTTTCACCTACTACAACAACCAGCACGAATCTTGAACACAAATTCCACTTACATCAGTGAATTTTTTTTCACACGACTGGCAACATCAGTCGCTATACATTCTCAGTTTTTCTAATGACACAATTTTGCATCAAATCCATTATATTTCTTAATCTAAATAATATGTTGTTAATATTTGCTATAGAAAATAGAATATTAATTCTTTTTTTTATCAACCATTATCTTCCCACCGTTGGGCAAAATCTATAGATATCGTCCTTGATAATACGTTAAGCTTAGTCGTACAAGTGTACCACTAAGCTTAACGTATTATCAAAGCCTACTTCCACAGAAAACAGAGTGAAATTTATAATTACGGAGTTCCGAAACTCCAAGTTAAAAAGTTATCGTTTTGACCCAAGGATCGTGTTGCACAGGCCTACTTCCACAGAAAACGGAGTTAAATTTATATCTGCGGAGTTTAGAAACTCCAAATTAAATAATTATTGTTTTGACCCAAGGATCGTGTTGCACCGTCGACTATTGCTATAGTGCTCCCTAACCACTCTATAGTCTTTGTACTCAAATTTTAATATTTGTGGCATTCGTTCTATAACCGATCAAATCTTAGGGACAACAACTTGAATGACAATATGTAACCATCCCTTTTCCCGGAATTAATTCAACTTATTGCCTTTTCTATTCCCGTTACTTGAATAAAATTTTGGTATTGGTAGTATTATACATTATGTATATAATAACCAAAGTTGTTACAATATATAATTATATATTTTCAGCGGTCTGAAATTTGTTGTTGTTGCTTTGGCGAAAAATGAAAAATTCAATATTTGCGTGCATATATTAAATTTACAGACGGTGAAAGTACGTGTCGAAACTGTGAAAATAAAAAAATTCGATGACAAAAATGCAATGCAACAGTGCAAGAGTACAAAAATAAAAACCTTGGACTGGAATTGAGAATTTTCTTTCTCGTCATTATCTATATCATCACGCCAAATCCCTTGCGGGGTAGGCAGAAAGCACAGAGTCCCATCAGGTTCTTTCCTTACATACCTCTCTGGCTTCCTCTACTTTAACAGTTCGTCTCATATACGCTCGCCGGTTACGGAGGCTCTTGACTTGTCCTTCAGATAAGACACGGTCTATTTGGTCATGGTAAGATAGTATAGGTCTTCCCCGGTACCTGCATCCTTCCACTTTCGCATTGTATATCTGTTTTGTCATTCTTTCTTCTGACATTCTTTCTATATGCCCGAACCAACGGAGCATACCCTTTCTCATCTTTACACCGATACTATCTTTAATACCAACTCGCTTTCTTACTACGCTGTTGCGAATACGGTCGGTCAGATTCACTCCGCACATCTTTTGCAGAGCACGCATTTTGACCGCATTTATTCTACTTTCATTCTCCTTTTTAAATACCCAGGTCTCGCAGCCATATAACAGCGTTGGGACAAGCACTCCGTTATGTATTGCCAGTTGCGCCTTTTGGCTCAAGTGCCGGCTCCCAAGTAGCTTTCCCATCGCACCATTCACTCTGTTCTCTGCACTCACTCTTCTCTCTATGTCAGCGGTGTATTTCCCATCCTTACTGAAGGCGCATCCAAGATATACAAACTCATTCACTTGCTCCAGCACATCGTTACCAACCACAATCCTTGCATTCGTTCTGGTTTCTTCCCGTTCAAAAACGATAATCTTGCAATTGTTCATGATGTTAATAACTGTGACTAGTGTTTGCAGATCAGTGGCTGTTGTCGCTATTAAAACCGCGTCATCTGCATATAGTGGATGGTTTACCACTAGATCACCCATTTGCACACCTTCATTCATCGCTTTCAGTCTTTGAAGACTTTTATCCAGATATATTATAAACAGTCTAGCGTACAACACGCAACCCTGCTTGTCGCCGATTTCAACGTCAAACGTACGTAAACCTTTCTGTCCACATAGGTGGACTGGACAGCCCGCAACAGAGTACCATTTATACCATACTCTGGTAAAATGTCCCAAAGTCTCTTTCACACAACTCTGTCAAGCGCCTTCTCCAGATCCACAAAACCTCAAAAAACCTTCCGGCCCACTGCCAGATGCTTCTCTACGATGTTGCGGAGGGAGAAAACTTAATCCGAACACCTTTTTTTCGGACCTCCTTGTGCCTCGCACAACATTCCATCGGACTTCTTGCGCATTTTACGTTGATTACTTGACAGCAGGGGTCGGAAACCGGTTATTTTTCAAACCTGTTTTTGTCATTAACCTTAAACCGAAATTATTTATGTTACTGGTTAAAGATTACCATTCAAAACATGAAAAATTGAAGATATTAGTTCGACTATCAGCGTCAGTTTTTAGCGCCACTTTAACCGATATATCACCACCTTAATTAACCGGTTAATTTGTGATTTTTTTTGCTCTTTTACTTTCTAAAAGTTATATTTGTCCTTAAAAGTAGAAGACAGACGGTTAATTTCGATATTAAAAACTAAAAAAATATGGTTTTTAATATCGAAGTTAACCGTCCAGAGAATGTGTGACAGGCGGCTAACGAAAGGGATATATCGAGCAAATGTTAGTGGAAGCGTATCTGCCTACCCCAGTGGGATAAAGGCATGAGTGTATGTATGTCAAAAATTATGTACTTTGTCTATCTATATCATCATGACAGATCCCTTGCGGGGTAGGTAAAGAGTACAAAGTTCCAACAGGTAATGTTCTTTGTTATAACCGACAAATCAAAATTAATTTCATTCAATTTGATAAGGCCTAAACCGGATAATAAAATCACGTAAATTTTAACCGGATTCCAAAGGTTCTGAACCGGTTTTTTTAAACCGGTTTCCGGTCCCTGATTAACAGTAGGTACTAACATAAGGATTACCGATTTAAGTGGTCAATGACCAACATTGACCAAATAATAAGACCATTAAGTTGCACCGCTAGCGGTGCAAAACAATTAAACATTATAACCTCGAGTCGATTAGTGCAGCTTACCCTGTTTCGGGCGAGTGGGCCTTAAAGTTTTTAGTATAAGCTCCCCAATTGGAGCATACATTTAAAGTATCTTTACATTTAAGGTCGAAGTTGGTACGGTCAACATTAAGTGTAGGATGTTAACTAAGGGCGGAGGCAGAAGAGAGGTAAAATAACACCAACGGCGTTGCTCACCAAACGAGTCAGAAGGATTACTATGCACCAACCAACTCGCACTGGACAAGCGCGTTGGGTTTTCATGTCTAAACCTCTCTACTCTACAATTATCATGAATCATAAAGAGTATTATAGTGATTAGAAATTGAGAATATTCAGCGGCTTATGTTGCAGACTACCATCATCATCATCTCCTCCTCCAGCCTATACCCGTCCACTGTTGTACAGAAGCCTCCCCAGTCGCTCTCCAGCGCAACCGGTTCGATGCCACTTGCATCAAACGACTTCCTGCGATCTTCACAAGATCGTCGGTACATATCGCTTTATTGTAATGTCGGTATCGATTGTTGCAAACTATACAACACAAAGAATAGTTATAATAGTCCTTTTCACCAGCCATGGGTACGTGACGTTAAGAATTTGACGTTTCTAGAAATGTGGTGAGTGTGAAATAGGATCGATTGAATATCGTATGGAGAACATTTATAACGGAGAATTAATTAATATTAATAAATACAATTTAGGAACAAAAGGAGAACAAAATAAAATAATTCATTTATCGAATCAAGTCATTGGTCAGAAAAATAGTCTGACAAATCGCTTGATTCGTTGCTTACGTTTATTAGTATCGTCAAAAAATCTATAAAACTCTCTGCTTATTTATTGACCATGAGAATACTAAATATATCAGTCAGATACATAGAATAATATATTCGTAAAAAATCGGCAAACGATAATGTACATTTTAAAAAACAAAATATCGATTATAACGATTTCATTGTGCCAGTGTTTAAAATGCAAACAATTTACATAATTGAGCAATAGAGTTTTATTGAACTTTAAGTTTTTTAAATAATTACGCAAAATTTATGAACAGTATATGATTTAAAGGAAAGGTAGTAGATTTTTAATATATTTTTATATTCCTGCTTATTTTTTGGATTCTATATTTTCAATATTCTTAAATACAATTTGCCTGAAATGGAATATGATCAAACGTCATCGTATCCATGTCTCGTGAAAAAGACTATGTTTTTGATACAAGTTATTGTACACTCGATGTGTTAGATTAAACTACTCCTAAACTAGGTAAGAACTTGTCTGCATTTTTTTTTTCTGGAAAAACGTAGCCCCCACTAGGATTTATTGCTGTATCGTGGGTGCGTTTTACAAACATGAAAATTCACAAACACAAATACCCAGACCGGAACAAATAATTGTGGATCACACAAAGATTTGTCCCGTGCGGGAATCGAACCCGCGACTATTAGACACAGTGGGCGGAGCGGCTTAAGCTCTTAACCACTGCGCTAAATCGTCCGTCAAGTGTTAGTGTAAGTAATTTGCTTATTTCTCATTTACCCGTAAATGTACGTACGCGAACCGTGTTCAAGACCCTTGCTGGCTATTAAACATGAGCTTTATTCCAATTCTCATCCAACCAACAATACTTAGTCGGTCGTAAGTTTGTTTCGCATGATATTGCATGTAGTTCGACGACAATGACGATCTCTATTCACTAATAATTTAATTATAATTTAATAGGCAATAAATTATTGCTATTCGTAATCGCACCATTATGGCACAGAATATAAGGCTCATTTCAGAGCGATAAATATAAGCCAATGTAGACTAGACTACATGCAATTTCTTCGATTGAGAAGGCACTGGTTGAAATTATGCATACCAATCATCAACATTCATCTCAAAATAAATAACAGCGCTACTTTAATTGTGACTTTGCACTTATACAATTAAAGTTGCATTTTCAAATACAGACTTATGACTGGAACAATTAATCTTGCTTTATTGGTAGTTGATAATTGCAAAGGAATCTAAAGTCAACGCTCGGGACGAACTTTTTTATTGTACACAATTGTTCAATGTTGGCAATTCAGCCTTAAAAAATGTTATTATTTATGTGCTAAAGTTTTTGAACTTTGAAAAACGTAGCCCCGCTCTAGTATCTATTTGTTTACACACTGTACATAAATACCCAAACAGAAACACACAAATTTGGATCACACAAAGATTTGTCCCAAATGGGGCAAACTATTCGCAATCATTCAAGCCAATTATCGAAACCGCCTACGCTCAAAGCACAAGGTTTGTATGAATATCCCAAACTTATTATCTACCGTCCATATATTAGCCCTGGATTACATTCAGCCCACTTGTATGGCAGTGAGCAGAGAAATGGCCATTAAACTGGCCAAAGAGAGAATAACCGCAGCAGTATACAAGGAAGTGGACATTAAACTTTTACACAAGTTGACGATCTACAGTCGTTAACGCTGACAGAAAATGGTAAAATGTATGGGAACGACCGCATATCTTTCAATGGCAAAATGTTATATCCGTGCATTATATATTAGCATTAATGACTGCAGAAAGTCCACTTGTCTGGCCCTCAGGAGCGATTTAGTTAAACTTTACATGCCTGCAACGGGCGTTTTCAAGTCGCACTTCCCTATTCACTACTGCGGACATGGGCTGAATGAAAATCAGGGGTTAGAAAGTTCTCGCCGTATAATGGCGAGGTACCATAAAGATCGCAACACCGCCCCGAGCCCACAGCGCTTACGCCTCAGTAGCGACGGGCTCCCTCGCGTGATGTATCTTCACGTGCTTATTATGATTCGACTTATTGCTAGACGTCTTCCCACAGATGTTACAAGAGAACGGCCTCGCTCCGCTATGCACCTTCATATGCTCCGACAGGTAATAACTACGGTGGAATGACTTACCGCACTCGGGAACCTTGCACACGTATTTCTTCCCCATCTCGTGTTCGCGCACGTGTCGCTGGCAGTTATATTTCCTTATGAACTGGCAGCCGCAGTAATTACAGGTGTACGGCCTCACCGACTTGTGAGCATTCATGTGTGATATGTACTCCGTCTGACGGATAAATGCGCCTTTGCAAAGGTTGCATTTGAACGGTTTCGCTGAGCGGCTCATGTGCGTCCATTTATGAAGTTTCAAGTTCCATTTGGTCGTGAAGGACTTGTTACAGATGACGCAGTGGTACGGGCGCTGGCCCGTGTGCGTTTGGAGGTGGGCGCGGAGGTTTGATCTGAGGTATACCTGGAAACGGGTATGTGGTTCAGTTAGTGATACATACATTAAAATGAGTATAATGCTGTATGTTGCTGTACTTATAGATCGCTGATTTAGATCCGGATCGAAGGACCATTGTAGAGTGACCATAATAGTGAAAATTGATAAATACTAACCAATGAAGGACGATTTAGCGCAGGGGTTAAGAGCTTAAGCCACTCCGCCTACTGTGTCTAATAGTCGTGGGTTCGATTCCCGCACGGGACAAATCTTTGTGTGATCCACAATCATTTGTCCCGGTCTGGGTATTTGTGTCTGTGAATTTTCATGTTTGTAAACGCACCCACGATACAGGAATAGATCCTAGTGTGGGGCTACGTTTTTTAAAGAAGTAAAATAAAAAATTAAACTGGTGTAAAGATGAGAAAGGGTATGCTCTGTTGGTTCGGGCATATAGAAAGAATTTCAGAAGAAAAAATAGCAAAACATATACGATGCGAAAGTGGAAGGATGTAAGTACCGGGGAAGACCTAGACTATCTTGCCACGACCAAATAGACTGAGTCTTATCTGAAGGACAAGTCAAGAGTCTCCGTAACTAGCGAGCGTGTATGATACGAACTATGAGATTGGGGGAAGCCAGAGAGGTAAGGAAAGAACCTGTGGGAGCTCTGTACTCTCTGCCTACTCCGCAAGGCATCTGGCGTGGTGATATAGATAGATACAGCCGTACAAGGATATTTTGGCTCGCAGCCGAAATCGGAACTAACGCTGTCATCTAATGAAATTTCATCACATGACAGTCGCAGAGCTGCCGTTAGCTATGAAATTTACCCAAGTATTTTTTTTAATTAGTTACCGTGCGGACCCACCTGCTTGGAATATCTGCTTGGAAATAGGAAAATTAGGAAGTAGAAAACTAACATTTGTTAACAACCTTAATTTCACACCAATGACGGACGATTTACCGCAGTGGTTAAGAGCTTGAGCCGCTCCGCCCACTGTGTCTGATAGTCGCGGGTTCGATTCCCGCACGGGACAAATCTTTGTGTGTTCCACAATTATTTGTTCCGGTCTGGGTATTTGTGTATGTGAAATTTCATGTTTGTTTACGCACCCACGATACAGGAATAAATCCTATTGTGGGGCTACGTCGTTAAAAAAATAAAATTTCATCGATGGGCCAAAAGAACCTTATCGCACTATAAAACTGATGATTAGTAAATATAATTAAAATTTGTCTTTAAATGAATGAATGATGATAAAATGATCTGGAAGATGCGAGTGATAAAATATGGTTGTTAATTGTCAATCACAAACCGGTTTATGAATTTAATGTCAAGGATTATAAATTTGAGACTCATCATTATTGACAACAGCAGTGTATTTCAACCTTTTTCAAGACGCCACCCTCTTAGTATGAAAGAATTTTTGGGGAACCCCTACTACCCTCCGCTGTTTGTGACCTGTGTTTTATTATGTTACAAATATCAAATCTGCGCATTTTTATTAATTTTTAACCGACTTCAAAAAGGAGGAGGTTCTATGTTCGGTTGCATGTATGTTTTTTTTTCTTTTTTTTATGTATGTTCAGCGATATTTCCGTCAATTGTGGACCGATTTTGATGATTTTTTTTGCATTGGGTTAAGTATAGCTTCAAGGTGGTCCCATTTTAATTTCATTGGCATTGGACCTTGGACTTAGAAGACACACAAGGGAACTCCTTAACGACAAACAATAGGCATGTGTAAATTGAGATATTATGGGTATTACGTCAATCCTATAGGTACCCTACGATAGAACTAAGCAGTATATTAACCAACTTCAAAAATGGAGGTTCATAATTCGTCCTTTTTTTATAACTCCTTTGCTTATGAACCGATTTTGATGATTCTTTTTGCATTGGGTTAAGTATAGTTTTGAGGTGGTCATACTTTAATGTTATTGGTATTGGACGTTGGACTTTGAAGATACAAGAGGGAACTCCTTAACGGCGAACAGCACGAATGTTTAGATTCCGTTATTATAGTCATTATATTAATCCTGTAGGGACCTTACTGTATAACTCAGCAAAATAATATAATATCGGTATATAAATATTACTAAATAATTCACTCGTCACTTAAAATTGAAAAATAAAAATCTTTTAAAAAAAAAAGGTAAACCGACTTCAAAAAGCAAAAAATAAATATTTGAAGTCGGTGCCAAGGAACCGACTGCTGCAGATTTTTGTAATTAGGTATCGGCTAAATACATACTCGTAATTAAATACCTATAACTATTTGAAGGACAATTTAGCACAGTGGTTAAGAGCCTTAGCCGCTCCGCCCACTGGGCCGATTGGTCGCGGGTTCGATTCCCGCACGGGACAAATCTTCGTGTGAGCCACAAATATCTGTTTCGGTCTGGGTGTATGTGAATTTTCATGTTTGTAAAAGCACCCACGACACAGGAATCAATATCCTGGTGTAGGGCTACATAAAAAAAAAGTGAACAGACACATTTGTACATCGATTACATCGCTAAACGCCTTTACGAAATTTTGAAAACCATTTAATTCTATATCAAGCAAAAAAGGGTCCAAGACGAGAGCGATTAGTTAACAAAAAAATTGACTTACCCGACCTACATAACATCTTCAAATATTTTTTTTATTTTTTTCTTTTTTCTTCGATTTTACTGAAGCTTACCGACCAGCTTTTAGAGGCTTCGCAACCCTCTGGGGAGTCGCAACCCAAAGGTTGAAAAACACTGGTCTAATGTATAACCAATTTAGGACTTGACAGTTCTTTACTCGGTGAGGTGAATGTAACAACTGACTGGTCCATATAAACATTGTGAATCTGTGCGAGGGCCTGCAGCAGGGTGCGAGCGGTACCTGCTTGCAGACGGGACAGGGCACGTTCTCGGCTTTGCCCTTGAGCCGGTCGGAGAGGAAGTACTCGTTGTGCGAGCGGCGCACGTGCCTGGTGAGCGAGGCGGCGTGCACAAACTTGTCGCTGCAGTACACGCACGCCTTGGGCTTGTCGTCGTGCGTCTCGCGGTGCCAGCGGAGCTTGGCGCGCGAGTGGAACACCAGCCCGCACGCGCACACGAAGTCGCGCACCTTGCCGCGCTTGGCCAGGTGGTGCCGGTCCCTGCGGTGTACAACCCACTATGTACTGCACGCTGCACTCGATGCTACATACTTGCCCTTTACCCAATTTACACACTGCTCACTTCCACGTGAAGTCAGGGGAGGTAAGTCGTATAAACGCGTCACTTACGCTCTACTTCCCTTTCTACAGTATCACTGCCGGGCGCTTTCCTCCTCCACGAGGAAAACATCGTGAAGAAACCTGCATGCCTAAGAGTTTGACGAAGGTGTGTGAAGATCGCTAATCCGCACTGGGCCAGCGTGATGGATTATGGCCTAAACCCTCTCAGTTTTAGAGACGCGTGCCCAACAGTGGGACAGTTTCTTAACAGGGCTAATATTATTTGGGATAAAAATAATTACGGACAGCTAGTATAAAAATTGCCTTGGGGATATTTTTATGAAAGCAGTATCTTTTTGTGGAAAGAAAAATCTGGTATCGGGAGTTTTTTGCACACATAAAAGAAACACAGAACGATGCTTGAAGTGCAAAGGGAGTATGTGAACAACTCTCATTACTTTCGGCGGGAAGTGGCGGCAGTAGCAGTTTATAAACCGGGTATTATGACGATTAGAGCACTGTGCTCTGAACGGTGTTGACACCGCTTGGTGTATCCGCCCCAAAAGGCCTGCTTCATGCGCTGATGACAACGTAGTACTGTCATGTATCTACTGATATCTAAAGTGGCGTGTTTATTCTAAATCCATATTGATTTCGAATTGTATTTGAAATACTTTAGGAGAGATTTTTTTTTAATAAGCAATTATCAAAACAAACGCATTTCATTGGACACATCTACAGTCGATAATATTAATGCCATGCGCTTTGACTTACAGATTTAGAAATCCAAATTATTTCTAATATCTCATGAATATTTTCAATATCACATCATACATATTAACAATGCGTCAAATATTGTCAATATTATTGACCACTAGGTGCCCGCCCCGGCTTCGCACGGGTGTACTAATGAAGAAAATGAGACCATATCTTGCCTTTACAGTACAACCATGTATTGAAATTTATTCACAAAACAACCAAAACGATATAAAACAATTTAAGAAACCCAACAACTAAACGTCAATCTGTCAATATGTTTATAGATCTCCATACTGTTTTCTGTCTCACTCACTCACTTTTTTATATAGAGATTTTTAAACTCAATTTTTTCAAACATTTCCTTTCATACAAACCTCGTCCTGACAATTACGAACTCTACAAAAAACGAATTAGCTAAATAGGTGCAGCCGTTCTGAAGTGATGCGCTTACATACATTCGGCAATCGATTTTTATTTATACAAGGTGTATCGTAATTAACGCAAGACCTGACACCCCGATTAGCTAATTGCTTCACAAATTTAATACGAAAACTAAATTTGCAAATTTAAACGTTTTTACCCCTTTTTTTAAACACTTTCATACCCCAATTAACAATGAAACTTGTACGTGTATGTGTGCATATTGCGAAATACATTTTAGAAATGCATTTAAAATCTCCATATTGCTTTGTATCAATAATAAATTTAGTTTGTTATAGCGCAATGAAAGAGTAATAGCATTTTATGCAAATATTCAAAAAATATAAAATACCTGCCTCGTTGGTCTGGTGGCAAAGCGCATCGCTTTGTGATCACGAGGTCCTGGGTTCAAATCCTAGGTCGGACAAATGTAGTTTTTCTAACGAAAAATTCCCAGTGTCAGTCCGGAGTCTGGAATTGTGCCCGGTATATGGCAATAGGCTCGCCCCCTATTATATGGGAACTAACATCGTCGGCGAAACGTGGGTGTACTCAGTACACCTCTGCCACCCCCGCTGGGGAATATAGGCGTGATTTTTTTTATATAAAATACAATTTGTTGGCATGAATTCAGTTGCCGATTTAGAACAAGCTACTTTCTGATCTTGCGTTTATTATGTTACATCTTGTATATATAGATGCAAGCAAGTCGGTAAAGAACTCATTCTGTGTGAGTGTGAATGATCTACGCTGTTGGCCGCGAGGCCTTTACAGCTTCACCGGACAAGAGAGCGAGCGTGCAACCACTACGCTCGAGCCAGAAGGGCAAGGGTGCAACTAGCTCAAGAGCGCCCCAAGGAGGAACGGCCTCGGCTTGGGCAATCGCTATGGGGGAGGGCGTATACTAGGTGTCTCGCCGTGGTGCTCAGCACCGGCCGGCGGGCAAGGGATTCTTCGAGCTCGCCGGCGAGGTCGGTGTCTGGTCCTGTATGCGGTATCTGTATCCGAAAGACGGGATGTAAGGGCATCGGGAGGGTCGGTGAGAACATGCCGCGGACGGCGGTAGCGGCTGATAGGAGGGGAGTTAGGTTCGTAGTTGACGGCGGCTACGATTAGCGGATTTCTATGATTGAACGCGTTCGCGAAATATCGAATTCAAGACCGAGATCGGAATGGAGACCGACATTTCGTATGAACCACGGGGCTCCGACGGCTTTGCAAAGGAGCGGGCGGCGTGCCCGAACACCTCACAAGCGTACGTCATGATGGGCCGTATACAAGTTTTGTAAAGTGTTACCTTATTCCTAAGGGACATTTTACTCCGCTTGCAGATCATAGGGTAAAGACGAGGTAGAGAACTCATGCGAGTACCTGTGCTGCACCATGTTGGAGTACCGGCGAAATGTGTCGTCGCACACGGTGCACTTGATGGGCGCGCGCCCCGTGTGCACGTTGTGGTGCTCCATCAGCTTCTGCCGCGTGATAAAGCGCTTCTCGCACACGTCGCACCTGCGATCACATCAATACATCAAAGGACACTGTCGAAAATTGCCCCAGAACCAACAAACATTTGACCCATGCCATCATTATTTATCTAATAAAAAAAAAAAACGACTATGTTAGGTCCCAGGTAATAGGGGGCGAGCCTATTGCCATATACCGGGCACCATCCAGACTCCGGACTCATACTGGGAATTTTTCGTTAGAAAAACTACATTTGTCCGACCTAGGATTTGAACCCAGGACCTCGTGATCGCAAAGCGATGCGCTTTGCCACCAGACCAACGAGGCAGTATTATTTATCTATTTTCTTAAAATCTATCTATATCATCACGCCAGATCCCTTGCGGGGTAGGCAGAGAGTACAGAGTTCCAACAGGTTATTTCCTTACATACCTCTCTGGCTTCCTCCACTCTCATAATTCGTCTCATACACGCTCGCCGGTTACGGAGACTCTTAACTTGTCCTTCAGATAAGACTCGGTCGATTTGGTCGTGGTAAGATGGATCTTCCCCGGTACCTACATCCTTCCACTTTCGCATGGTATATCTGTTTTGTCATTCTTTCTTGTGACATTCTATCTATATACCCGAACCAACAGATATACCCATTAAAATAATGGCTAATATCCGCATCTAACGGACAATTTGCAATATAAAATGAATATTTCAAGGTATTGTAAGTACTTATATCGAATTGACTATGTAAAAAGTAGTAGGTGTACCTATTAGCTATCTAGATTGCCTGTCTTGTTAGACTAAATACTTATATAGATAGTTCCTTAGTGTCGATAGGTATCTATAAAAATGTAAAATCCACTCAATATATTTTTGACTACACAATATAACCTCATATGTATTAATGGCTTCTAAATTATACCCTCAAAATCTAATAATAAATGCGATTACGAGAATTTATGGGTGATTTGAAATCATACAAGTATGTTTTCATTGCTGTTGGTTCTGGGGCAAATCATGTATGGGCGCAGAACAATGTCCTTTGTTTCAAACCTGGATGGTACTGATGGAGGTCTTTATGTATCTTGGACCCAAACAAAAATGATCAGTCTATACCGTCACACTGCACTGCACCTGCTGGGCAAACCTCTCGGAATGCATACAGCACGAGACTGGTCGTCATAGTGATTTTGGGAAAGGCATATCACATCTACGCTGAAATAGTGTCACAACTCAAAATTGTTTCTTTTATCATCTCATGTTACTTAACATGCAAGTTGCGGAAACACGGAAATCGCCTCAAAAAGCTGGTAACAAAACGGCCGAGGGTAAAAAAATTGTTTTTAGTGTGAACCCTAATATTAAAAAAAATACGATTTTTGAGTTATGTCGCTATTCGATAAGAAATGCGATACACCCTGCTGTGAACGTCATAATAATAATCATAATCATCATCATCATCAGTCGAAAGTTGCCCACTGCAAGGCAAACCCCTCCCTCAAAGATCGCCAAGACGACCAGGTTTGTGATGTTCGTATCCAGCTTCAACTTTCGACCTATAATAATATTTCATGATAATACTTCCATCGAGGAAAAAACATCGTGAGGAAACCTGCATGCCTAAGAGTTTCTCGAAAGTATGTTAAGTTCGCCAACCCGCACTGGGCCAGCGTGGTGGACTATGGCCTTCACCCGCTCAGTTTGAAAGGAGGCCCGTGCCCAACGGTGGGACAGTTTCTTAATAGGGCTAATATTTTTTTTTTTATAATTCTTTATCTACGCCAGATCTCTGGCGGGGCAAGCAGAGGCTGCCGTCCGAATCATGCTAATATTAATATTATATGCTTTCCAAAACGGCGTAAGCACACCGAATTTTTAGCATACTTACGCTGTTTCAGCGCGCATATATCGATATTAACGTCATTCAAACCACAGCCAAAGATCATAGAGTTTCAACAGGACCTATACGGACTTATTTACTACTTACTTGTAATTCTTAATCCCTAAGTGTGTTTTTATATGCAGTGCTAAATTCGCTCTTTTAAAGAAGCATTTCCCGCAGGTGAGGCATTCCAGTGGGTGTATTTTCAGGTGTTCATGGAACGCCACGTCGGTGAGCTGGTCCACCTTGCACGTGGGGCACACGTAGTCCTTCCGCCTCCGCTTGGTCTCTTGCTTTATGAGGCCTTCGATCTTCGGCTTAGACTCGTCCATTGTCTCATACACTTGCAGGATCGTTGATGTTATCGATTCTTTGGAGTCTATTGTTAGGAGGTTGTCTGTGAAAGAAATTAAGTTCATGGGCCATATTACTCTCGGCGACGACGGAAAATCTGTCAAAATTCTACTGACAGTACGCAAATCTATCCTCGAGTTGAATATTGAAACCGGTGATAAGTCGACAAGTATAGCTGAAAGAGCGCTATAGGTCATTTTAACAGCAACTGGAATGCACTAAGTACACTAGTGCACACACATACAAAGTCCCCCCGCCGCGTCTGTCTGAACGCGATAAATTCAATTACTACAGTATTTTACACTTAGGATGGGTATACATTGGCAATAAGAGGCATGACCCATTTCTATACTTATGGTTTTATGGCTTAACACCATTGAATTAAATATTACTTTCGTTTGGCAATTAGAACTGTCACTACCCATTCTATGTGAAAAATAGTATACCAAATTTTCATACGGTTTTCACCAATAGATGGAGTGATTCAAGAAGAAGGTTTATGTGTATTATTCACCCGTGCGAAGTCGGGGCGAGTGGGTAGTTAGTGACAATAATAACGTACTGGTGAGTGTAATCTTGTCGTGCTTCTCCTCCCGCTTGATGGTCCTGGCGGTGACGAGGCGGCTGTACGTGTGCGTGGGCGGCGCGTGTGCGAGCGCTCGGTGCGCGCGCAGCTCGCGGGCCGACGCCGCGCGCGCGCCGCACTGCGAGCACGTGTGCACGCGCGTCTTTGCCACCTGCAGCTCCTCCTCACTGGGAAAGACGGATATCCCCGGGTTTACATTCAGTCCGTTTAATGGCCATTTATCGACTGGGAGAGTGACAGTGACGCAATTACTTTACAAACGAATAATAAGGGACGGATACATTGATCGCGCGCTCGGAAATAAACGACATAGGTATGTGCAAAAACATTATATCATTTTCTAAGAAAACTACACTATTAATTAAAAAACTGCTTTAAAAGAATTTTGCTATAATTATTTGCTGTTTTTAAGCAAATTGTATAGATAAGTTCTTAAGCATTTTGCGTTAGTTGAATTCAGATTTTTTTCTATCGAGAATATTTCGTTTATTCGTCTTCTTCTATTCTTCTATATCGTCACATCAGATCCCTTGCTGGGTAGGCAGAGAGTAGTAGTTCTTTTCTTACATACCTCTCTGGCTTTCTCCCCTCTCGTAATTCGTCTCATACACGCTCACCGGTAACGGTTCTATATGCCCGAACCAACGGAGAATACCCTGTCTCATCTTTACACCGATACTATCTTTCACACCTACATGCTTTCTTACGCTATTGCGAATACGGTCGGTCAGCTTCACTCCGCACATCTTCCGCAGAGCTCGCATTTGGACCGCATTTATCCTGCTTTTATTCTCCTTCTTACATACCCAGCTCTCGCTGCCATATAACAGCGTTAGAACAAGCACTCCGTTATGTATGGCTAGCTGAGCCTTTTAGCTTACACCGGCTCCTAAGCAGCTTTCCCATCGCACCATTCACTCTAGTCCCTGCACTCACTCTTCTCTCTATGTCAGCGGTGTATTTCTCATCCTTACTAAAAGTGCATGCAAGATATACAAACTCATTCACTTGCTCCAGCACATTGTTACCAACCATAATATTGTTTTTATTTACATTTAAATGTAAGCCATTGTTCATACAGTCGTCTTTCATAACTGTGACTAGTGTTTGCAGATCAGTGGCTGATCTGTTGGCGTTATTAAAACCGCGTCATCTGCATATAATAGATGGTATACCACTAGTTCACCTATTCGTACACCTTCATTTATCACTTCCAGAATTTGAAGACTTTTATCCAAATACATTATAAAGTCTTGCGGACAACACACAACCCTGCTGGACGCCGATTTCAACGTCAAACCACGGTGACATGTTACCACCCACCCGTACGCATAGCTTGCTGTCCACTTAGGTGGACCGGACGGCTCGCAACAGTGCCGTTTATATCAAACTCTGGTAAAATGTCCTAGTCTCTTTCGCACAACTTTGTCAAACGCCTTCTCCAGATCCACAAAACCGCGAAAAACCTTCCGACCCACTGCAAGATGCTCCTCTACGATTTTGCGGAGGGAGAAAACTTGATCCCAACATCCTCTTCCGGACCTACAGCCCCCTTGTGCCTCGCACAACATTCCAGCGGATTTCTTGCGCATTATCCGTTGATTACTTGACAGCAGGGGTCGGAATACGGTTATTTTTTTAAATTATGATTATGTTTTGAATCTAGTTTTTAAACTAACGTTTTAAAACAAAAATTAGTTTTGAACTAATTTTTGTACTTAAACATTAGTTTTAAAACTAGATTCACGACTGATTTTCGTTCTATAATACGGGCCTTAGTGATGTAAACGATGCTAAAATACGCTGCCCACTTTTATAAGCACTTCTATGCAACTGAGTGGTAGTCATTAGTAATTTTCGGTTACATTCAGTGGTTCGAATAAGTACGCAAGAATACTTGTCTTAAATTAACCCCTTGACTAGGGATAAAGGGTACTTATGGAGTCTCTTATTTAAAAAAAAAAAATTAAAAATCTACAGCGAATTTTCACTTGAAATTAAAAGTAAACGTAAAAAAACTATGATGATGGCGTGTTTTATTTCAGCAAAACTTTATTTAAGTTTGTATTTGTGTTTATTTAAGTTGTTTAAGTTTGTAACCAAATACTATCAACATTCCTACCTCAAACATAAACACCCGGAAAATCCGAAAATATTCCACCGTTTTTACATAAACAAATATTATTAGGAAATATTTCATAAAACTTTACAAATGATTTATTGCACTTTCTAATCGTAAATAACTAATAAATGAACATGCATATGTAACTTAAGGACAACTAAACAAATAAACAGCTAAAAATACCTTGTAAGCTAACAAATAAACTGGCCTGGACTTCTTGGTTAGGTAAGCCAAAATCTAGGCAAATTTTTTTACAATAACTTATAAATTTTGTAACGAAAACATAGGTTTTCCAAACCCAAAAGTAGCCTATGTTTTATCTACCTATCTATATCCCTTGCGGGGTAGGCAGAGAGTACAGAGTTCGAACAGGTTCGATCCTTACAGACCTCTGTGGCCTATGTTAATTCCGTTAGCTAATTGGTATGGCATTATTTTGATACACGGCAACAATCTCACAATCTGAGGGTGTAATATCGGTGGCATATACTATACTATATCCGCATGTTACCGACGATGTTAAATCGAAGTAGTGTGAAGTGTTTCCATTACACCAGGCACAATTCTAGGCCCCACACTGTTACTGCAGATTTTTAGATACAAAAGCCAGATTATATCCAACCTAAGATATTATTATACTCACAGTGTATCCCTCTTCTCGTTGGCGTCCATCTCGGAGCCGTCGGAGACCCAGCTCTCGCGCGCGATCAGGTCGTACGGCTCGGTCGGCGCCATCTCGCTGTACATCTGGAATACGAACGTACAAACTATACACACATATGGGCTTGTCAAAAACATTATAAGGGTTACTATTTTCCTCGTACATATTACATGTACAGATATTATATCTGTGGCTACATCCTATTTCATCCAACAATATATTTCGATTTGACGGTCTTATTTGTGTAGTGGTTCATGATGCGGCTGAATAGAAGAAGAGATTCTAGATTTGAATGCTAGGTCAAACAGTGTTAGATTTAGAGGTTTTAGATTCTAATCCTAGGTTGGAAGGCGTTAAAGGTTTTTTCTAAAAAAATATTTGTCAGTCAAAAAGAATCAGGAATAGTGTCTTGTATAATGGCAATAGGCTTTCCTCCTATTAAACCAGGACTTTTTTTTTAAATTTATAATTAGATACTGCGGGCCCGGTTTGTCCCGCACCTTTTTTTATTTCAATTTATGTTTTGTTAGTAGTTGCTTTTTTATGCACTCTTTTATGTATTGTTGTTACAGTGATTGGTATTTGTTTGTTGCGGTACTTCAGTAGAGGTATTTTTGCTATATTTTTTTTTTTTTTTTACTTTGTTTATGTTATTGTTTGAATGAGGCTTTCTGTTTAGGCTTGCCTTTGAGCGAGAATGCCTCAGTTGTGTAGGTGTTTGGCTGCTTGTGAGGTTTCCTTTAGGCCTCCGCCTCCAGCAGCTTTTTAACAACTACCATGTCTCGACTGCGAATAGCCATCTTAATGTTGTATTCTTTTATTTTTTTGGTCGCAGCTGCCCTCGCCCTGCTTATTAGTGTAGCCGTTGCGTCCCCTTCACAGCTGTCTGTGTAGTAGACGCAACTTCCAGTGTGGCGAGATATAGCTACGACCGCGTGTGGATAGCTTCCGTGGAGTTTCAGTCTCTTGGGGACCGCTCGCACTATCACCACGTTTTCACTCGTTAGTCCCTGAGACTCATGCACGGTGAGGATGCGCGACCCGTTTCCCGACGCATAGCCCTGGCCGAGGAGGATTTCCTTCTCGGCCTGGGTGTGCACCAGGAACAGAGTGTTCTCCTGGTGTTTTGGAATTTGCGCTCCCGTGTACTTACTGAGGCTCAAGGACCTCACGAGGGATTTGGACGAGTAAATGCCCCCGTATATCTCGTTGAGGGCATACGCTATGTCCATTGGGTTTCTGTGAGTGCAGAGTAGCTCCCTGTTGACACGCGCCACGGAGTCTGGGCGGTTGTAACGCAGTCGAAACAGGTTCACCCTATCAATGAACGACAGTTGGTTGCAGTCGCCGACGAGAAGAGCCTCTCTCGCGCCAGTTATCTTGATGGCCATCACTACGGCTCCAAAGTGGTTCATGAGTGCCTCGTCGATGATAATACGTGTGCACTCTTCACCTTCTTTCAATCCGTTGACCAGCATTGAAGCCATAGTGCGGACCCTCCTCTTGGTGTTTGTTTTAACCTTTTGCGCGAGTCTCTCCCTTAAGTCATTCGCTGCCTCGGTTGTAGATGTTATTAGGATAACACTTTCGATGTTGTAATTTGCGATTATCCATGTTGTTTTTCCGCATCCAGGAACCCCGTTGACCCATCTTATTTTGGGTACGGTCCAGTGCTCGATTGCGGGCCCCCGACCCCGGCCACTTGAGGACTTATAAAAAACCAGGGCTTATCGACGTCGATTCGCCGTCCGCGGCATGTTCTCACCGACCCTTCCGGTGCCCTTACATCCCTACTTTCGGATACAGATACCGCACACAGGATCAGACACTGACCTCGCCTCGCCGGCCGAAGAATCCCTAGCCCGCCGGCAGGTGCAGAGCACCAAGGCGAGAAACCTAGTATACGCCCTCCCCGATAGCGACTGCCCAAGCCGAGGCCGTTCCTCCTTGAGGCACCCTTGAGCTAGTTGCTCACTTGCCCCTCCGACTCGAGCGTAGTGGTTGCACGCTCGCCCTCTTATCCGGTGAAGCTGTAAAGGCCGCGCGGCCAACAGCGTAGATCATTCACACACACAATCGTCGTCGACGAAATGAAAAATTATCGATCGTGGTGAAAATATTTTGTGTTAATTGCCTTGTATTTTTTTTTAGGAGTTTTGTCATTGTTACTACCATCTGCTTCAGGTATCGCGCAAGCGCAAGTACATACTGTATGATAAAAAAAAACAAAAAAAAACTTACTCCAGTCCACGGCGACTCCATATCTCCGTTGCTCTCCTGTCCGCTCAGCTCTCCCCGCGGCGGCATACGCTCGTCCGCGCAGATGTTCAGTGGCGCCTCGCTCTCACTCCTGCTCTCACTCAGCACATCCGCCTTGCTGTCCCTTTCACACCCGTCCCCATCCCCATCACCCTGTCTTTCTCTACTACCCATGTCTGTATATTCCCCTCCACTACTTTCCGCGATCTTATAGCTCTCATGTATAAAGTTTGGTAGCACAAACTCATTCTCCTTCTGTGACGGCTCACCCCAGATGTTATACATACCATCCTTAGGACCCTCCTTATATCCTGTAGACTCCCGCACAGCATCAAAGGATTCCACCCTATCAGGAGTGAAATAATCCGCGTAAATATTATCCCCAAAATAATTCTCATTCATCATACTGACAAACTGTTTATTTTTGGACGCAGCTTCAAGGTCCAATAATTCTCTGTCATTAGACTCATCCTCGAACTCGCCAGTACCCGACATGTTTCCGTAAGTTATAACATTGATAGGTCGTAAAGTCTCCAGTGGCGTGAGCACGCGCCCCTGGTTACTGTACCCTCCTTCATTACTAGTGTTTATTTCTTCTTTTACGTGCACTATGTCGTTGGACGAAAACTCATTGGAGTGGCTTATTCTGGATGGCCCAACTGGTTCTATATCCATAGACTGTTCTTCAGTATCAGCATCAAAATCATTATTATCATCATTGTCTTTTATCTCCTCAACTGATATAGTGTGCAGCACACTCCCTTTTTCTTTAGGCTCACATCTATCTGTATGATGTATCTTATTCATAGTAAAATTTTCTGGCGACCTACATTTAGAGGATGATGGCATGGGCTCATCAATTATACTTGTACTACTTACAGGAAATGTCTTCACGTTTTTTATCTGCAACACTTTCTTATGCTTTTTCACATAAATATTGTTCAGTCTTAGCGTATTGTGTCTGTATTGTCTCTGCGGACACGGAGTTTTCTTCTCTATAACATCTACACTACGGCTTATTTGACTACTCTCAGGTTTGGGGGACATTGAGGTACGATCGGTTGAATTGTCACCATTCTCTGACAGCTCACTGCAGGGCGATATTGAAGGTTTCTCATTGCATATTAAATCAGGTACAGGACAGCTATCAGAAAATTCAGGGTCCATTTTATTATCAGAACTTTTGTTCAAGTCTTTATAAGAGGGAGGGTTACCAACATTCTTAATCACAGAAAATGTGTGGGAGGAGACAACACTATCGTTCGACATAGAAGGCTGGGTAGATTCATCAGACATCATTTGATTGTTATCCTCTATATCAGGCAGAATTCTCTCAGGCTCCATCATTCTATTATTGTGGTTATTATCATCTAAATCAGGTAGAATCTTTTCAGGCTCATCCTTTACCTGATTATCATCGAAATCTGGCAAGATCTTCTCAGGAGATGCTGAACGTACTGGATAATCTGTCTCACTGGACCCAGTCAAGTCCATGATAGTGTTCACCATATTTTTGTGGTGTTGAACAGGAACTTCAACCTTTATATTACTGAGAATCTTCAAACCTTTACTTGAACCAGGCATATCATTTTTCACATCAGCATCATTTGGAGGTCTCCCATGTTTCTCAGAGTTACTTGTAACTGGTTGTGGGATGTTGGTAACTGGGGTTTGGCAGGAGGCTGCTGAAGCCTGTTCCTGTGGGGGTACTATGGGGCCTACCTCAATAATAAGAGTTTTAGGATCATTCAAGTTTTGAACGGATTTCTCCATGTGTATACTAGGAAGAAGTGAACCACTGTCATTGTATATTGATGTGGTGCAAGCTTTGGGTATGATAGGTTGAGGTGTTGTGTACATACAAGATGTGTTCCCAAACTGATCAACAACCATTACATTTTGGTACATAGAACTCGCTTGAGCAACATTAGTAACATTATCATGACCACTGAGTACTGTAGGCATGCTAGTTATAAAAGGCTTACCATCTATATTGTGGACCATCTCCCGGTAGATTATCTGAGAGTTCTGTGTTACAACTGTTGTGCCAGGAGTGAATGTGTTTGAGGTCATTTGGTTCAAATTTGTAGCTAAAGGAGGTGCAACAGTTTTTGTCTCGATCTGCACCTGCGTGTTTGGTATGTTGCCTGTCATTATCATATTATTTTGAACATTCTTCTGAAGGAATGTGGGCGCTGTGGGCACAACAACATGCATGGGCTTCACTCCCGGTCCAATATATTGCATACCACCCATATTAGCCTTGAGCAGTATATTGTTTTGTTTTGGTAAAATTTTGACAATATCATTATTTCTCCTAGGTCCAGCTGGTAACAATTTCACACCAGTTCCCATACTTGGCATGTTATATGTAAATACATTGTTTGAATTGTCTATTGCATTATATTCAGCACTACGGGAATACTTTATCTCTCTGTCCTCTTGCGGATCTTGGTAATACACATATGGCTGATCGAATTCTGTAATCGGTGGTGGTTGGTAAGTCTGTTGGACTTTGTCAGCTTTCATTACAAATGGTGAGCTTGAGTGTGAGACTGAATTGCTAATAGAGTTACTATCAAAATTCATCTCATTCATTCTTATATCAGGTGTACTGTTTCTGGACGCAGTAGACATAGGATTAGTCTTAGGAGTTCTACTTGGTGTTCTTCGCCAGTAGCGGTCTTTCTCTGTACTATGGGATCCATTCCATCGCCCACTATCCTCAGTGGCAGGCGTCCGAGACCTGCTCCTGTAGGATCTCTCTGAATGCAGGGGAGTGGAAGTCCTGCTTCCATAGTTGGAACCCTTGGCTGTCAGACTACACAGTGCCTTTATGACTTGATCTTTGGGATGTGTGTCCAGATGCGACTCAAGGGTCATCCCATTGTGGAGGAACAGCGTGCAGACGGGGCACTGCACGAGCTGATCCATATTTGCCGCAGGGGGCGGCTGAAGCGGCCCAGGCGCTGCAAGGTTCCGCTACCTCGCGATTATATCAACGTGATGTCACAGCACGCGCACTAAGTCCGTAGAGGCTATCCGCACAATGTCCGTGACGCGCATATCTACTATTCACACGTAAGACTCTCGCGCGACACACAACAATACATATTTTCGTTGCACGTCGTCTCCTTATCGATCTGTCGGACAAAATACTCTGTATAAATATACGACATTAAGTCCACAACATTACATTCTACAAACTCGTTCAACGTGCAAACAGAGGACAAAAGAAAACAAAACCCCGAGATAAAGGCCATTGGACATAAAAAAGTCAAGCATTATGTACAATGAAGAATGAAATGGATTGCAATCGTGTAGTTCACGCGGAGTAACGGGACTCACCTATTATATTGTTTGTCATGTATAGTCCATGGCATCGATAACTTTATATAGAGCCCTAATTATTTACGACTAAGCTAAATCTAAAAATATTTCCAAATAGTCAGACATATTGCAGACGTCTCGTTCACGTTCACACACAAAACTTTTATATTCCGATATACGTACCCAAACGTCGATATGCTATTCGTGGCGATGTGCTATAATCGAATTTCTATAGGTTTTTTGAAGGCTCAGAACATGTTAATAATTACAATTGCGTGAAACGGAGTGCCGTTCAGGATCTGGCCATAGATTATAAAAGAAAGAATCAAATAATTAATTTCTGTTGATTTTATTTTATTGTTTTCATGCAAGAGCAAAACAATTAATGGCTTAAACATTATTAAAATTATTTCATAAACATCGGTAACTATCATTTGTCTCATGTACAATAGGTAATTCTAATTAAAAAAATAGCAGGACAAAGTATGGAACTTGTGTGAGGCTTAAAATATTTTACGCAGAAGACAAGAATTGGAACGCGCTTAGAAGTAGGTCAATGACCATTAGTGTCGTACTGACACCTAACATATATCGGTACAATCCAAATATCCTGTTTTAGTATTTGTTGCCTAGAATATAAAATAACGTTATGAAAGTATATAAAGTCAGAAGGAAGATGAATTATAACAGTGGAGGAAGCCAGAGAGGTATGTAAGGAAAGAACCTGTTGGAACTCTGTACTCTCTGCCTACCCCGCAAGGGATCTGGCGTGATAATATAGATAGACAGAAAGTATATAAATATAACATCTACAAGAAATTTCTTTATAGATGACTGTCGAACACTCTACGTATTCCGATAGTCAAAATTTGGCAAGGATCGCAATAATTACAAATTATGGAATAACAAAGAGACAAATACAGTGAAAAGACAAACAGCAGGGCATTTAAATAAACAAAATTAAATTTGCGAAAACTGTAGTTCTACAAAAAAAATTATTTCGATACAATCTTGTCGCTTCCCTAAAACTTTGCGATGGCAGAGTAATTTGACAGTTCATGTCAATTAATTTCGAAGGCATTTCGTGATATTCCCAAATATTGCAACTAATTACCTACTTTTACATCTTATTAGGTTTTTCTTGTCAAACATAAATCAAATCACAGTGAATAAATATCAAGAATGTCGTACAATTTTGACGAGATGACCTTTAATGGTGGGTTTCAATAACCTCATCTTTTTTTTGCACTTTTATCATTATCATCGCGACGAGACTTTCGCCGTGTAGACAGAAACGTTTTCACATACTTTTTCCTTACATTGTTCTATTGTCGTTTCCAATCTGAAAAATTTGTTATTATAAATTGATAACCATAAATATTGACTGGTGGAATATACAACCCTTAATAACATTGATATATATTTATTGGGTCCGCGTGGTGGAGTATGACCCAATCTCTCTCACCTCGATTTGTGAGAGAAGGCCTTTGCCCAGCAGTGGGCAGTATAGGCTGATACTATATATTTATTTACCTCAATGCTTAATAAAATGTTACTGTAGTAATATATATTCCTAATGTCTGACCTTCACTTCTGGAATAGCAGCCACAATAATCGCTTTTATGTATAGTCAAGTTCAACCACTGACTGACTTGATGCATACAGCCCAGAGATTGAAAGAAAAGAAGCAGTAAATAGCCTAGTGGTTAGACCGTTGGACTGCAAATCCAGAGGTTACGGGTTCAAACCCAGGCACACACCTTTTTTCGAAAGCAAATAATTAAGTACCTATTACTTGCTTCAATGGTGAAGGAAAACATCATGAGGAAACCTACATGCCTAAAAGTTCCTCGAAGGTGTTTGAAATTCGCCAACCCGCACTGGGCCAGCGTGGTGGATGATGGCCTAAACCCTCTTAGTTTGAGAGGAAGCCCGTGCCTAACGATAGAACGGACGGTTTTTTAACAGGGCTTATATTATTATTTTACAGCCCAGAGCCATCACCATTACAATCTTAAGGGGAGGCGTTTGTCCAGCAGCAAAAATGTTTTAGCGAATAAATAATAGTCCTTACTTTAATACCTTTGTTCCTTGTTAACAGAAGCAAGAGATTTGCTCCGTCAGTGGAGAGAAAACAACGAGCGAAGAAGTGATGACATCATGGAGCTTTGGATCACAGTGCTCAGCGAAGATTTAAATAAGATCGGGAATGAGAGTCAGTATTGGTTATTTATTTTAGGCAGCTAAATATAAAGTTGCATATTGAGTGTAAAATTAGCATTGGGTGCAGAGCATTATAAATTATATCTATCTATCTATAATAAGCTAATTTAGCGCGTGCAAAATGCCTGTTGTCGATATTGTTTTAATATCCCTCCGCATACACACACGTTTCACCTTTTATTAATCGGACCTCCATGTTAAACATGGAATCATGCAGGCAGTTGTATCTTGCGGCTCTAATGTTTGACCTGACCAAATGGAAACAGCCTGACTATCTGTATGGCAAACTTAAATTTTCCGCTTTCCACAATCGATACGGATCGGATGGGGCCAGGGCAGCGCGGCCACCATTGTCGACTCACACGCACAGAACAGTAGCATTTAATAGCAGTTTTTGCTACCAGGCGACTAAGTGTTGGAACAATATACCACCTCCTATAAGAAATGTTACTACAAGGGTTACTTTTAAAAAAAGCTTAAAATCAGCAATTTTGGAAACTCAAAAACTAGGTTTACGCTTTGATCGTCCTCGTAGCGTTCTTTTTGCCACGAATAAATAATATTATATGTATTCTTCTTCTTTTTATGTATATGTATTTTATTAACAAGTTTTGGGATCATTTCTGTAATGCTGCACGAGTTTCTCGCGTAATATCGTGGTTGCAGCTGAAAATCAGCGTTTTGCTCCTCGAGCAAATGCCGCGCTGAGCTGTGGCCCTTTTGTACCACTGTGACACACTTACTACAATAATATTATATTTTTGGCCGAAATCGATAAATAGGCCAAACCTTCGACCGAAGTCAAAGCCGAAATGGAAGGTTTAATAACCCGTATGGTACAAAATTGGCTAAATTTTTAAAAAGTTATGTTAATGTGTGTATGTTGTTGTAGATAATTTTAATCATCTCCTTAATTTAACAAGATGATTAAAATTACCTACAACAACCTCAAACTTTGGGGGCGCTCACAAATAGTCAATTTTCATTTTTTTTAAATAGCTCTTCTGAGCAGATCCGCTTTTTTCTTTTCTTTTGTTTATCGTATTGTGTGGATACAGATACATAAACATTGTGGTTTTGGTTACAATTAAATAGTTTACGATCTAGCTCCAGTGTGATGCCGTACGATCGAGATATGTAACTTATAATGGTATCTGTAAAGAGTGTCTAAAGGATTCCAGATGGGCCAGTCCCCACAAGCATCACCCGTTCACGAGTATGACTGCTAGAACAGTCACTCCCCTCAACCATATTGGAAGGAAGGAAGCAACCCGCACCAGACAACCACCGCAAGCAGACATTACAGTTTCTTAACAGGGCTAATATTATACTATCCGAAAATGACTCAAAATTAATTTCATATTTGTTTTTTTTTTTCATTATTATTTCAGAGCATCTAATCTTGGAGCAGGTGATATATGCGGCGTTGGACTGCCACCAGCATGGTGTAGCAATGGCCTGCATCCTTATGCTGTCCAATGAGTTCCCTGGAAGTATGAGGGTCATGAGGTACAAGGCAGCACTCTTGGAGGCGGAGGAAAAGTATGTGTGTTGAATATGTTGCACTTCCATTCAAATGGCTTCATTTTTCCAGTATTTGCATTCTAAATAGAAAATTAACTAAATGCATATGCTTAAAAATCTACAGAATGGCATATTATGTCAATCAGCCAAAAGAAGCCTCCTGCAGTACAAAGTAGGCATGACAATTCATTTTAAGAAAAATCGATCTTTAGATCCATTCGAAACGAACACACGAGAATCGATTCTCGAATAAATTGATGATTAAATGATATAGAATCTCGATAAATCGATTCGATGTCGATTCTTATTAATTATATCCGAATGAATATTTTTTTTTAGATCTGCCCCTTTTTATAATTCCTTGATGCCTTCAATTTGGAGATTATCAAAAATCATCTGAATTAAAATAAACTCATGTTTGGTATGTAGTACCTTTTCTTAACGATAAATGTGTTTTGCTATTATTTATATCGCTGATTTAAACAACTTTTAAGTAATATTTTCGATTACCACTTTTTTATGTTTGAATCATGAATCGATCCGATTCGACGACTTTCGAAATCGAACTACTAACCGATTTAGTGGTTCAGATCGATTTTAAATATCGATAATTTGGCTATAAATATCGATTTCTCTATTAATAGATTTTAAACCGACATGCCTAGTACAACGCTTTCCTCAAAGATCGCCGTGACTACCACGGACCAGTGTTTAAGGATTTCAGATGGACCAATCCACACAAGCAGCACCCATTCACGAGTATGTACTAGAACAGCCATCACTACCCTCGACCATATTGGAGGGGATAAGGGAGTGACCGGCTATTTGATGCCGTCACCAGGTCATCAGACCACTTTGTGGGAAGTTGGCGCACTTCACATATTATGTAATCCTATTGTCCTACTAATATTATTAATTTGAACGTTGGGGTGTTTGTTACTCAATCTCGCAAAAACGGCTGAACAGATTCAGATAAAATTTGGCAACCCATAGTATTTTATTTATTTATCACTCAAAAAATTGTTACAACTAGTCGGTCACATAGCATTAAGAAACCACAAAGGTTTGTATTAATGCTAATAACCTGGACAACACATAGGATACTTTTTATCCCAGACAACTGTTAGGTTCTTGTCTATTGCCAATGCGGACAAAGTCGCGGGCAGAAACTAGTCTGAAATAAACAAAAATATGATATTTTTAGCTGGGACTCCAATTTGTTTGAAAGTATTGTGGTTTATTTGCTTTGGTTCTCAAATCTGAGAGGTGATAATCATTTAAGTATTCTTTAATATACAACTTTTAGATATGAGGAGGCCCTAGATGTCCTGGATAACATAATAAAGGCGGATGAGACAAATGCTGCTGCTCGCAAACGACGCGTCGCCATTTTAAAAGCGCAGGGAAATACCTCGGAAGCTATTAAAGAGCTTGTGGATTACCTCAAGAAGTAAGACAGTATTTTTTACTCTTTATGCTCCAGGCAATCCTTGTATCGTTACAATAGTTCCAAGAATTTGGACTGAATAATATTTTAACCAACAAATATTTGACCCATACCGTCATTATTTACCTATTTTATTAAAATAATGGCAAATATCCGTATCTAACCTACAATTTGCCATCTAAAACGCATATTTTAAAGTATTATAAGTAATAACCTCAAAATCAAATACGTTTTGTGCGATATTGCGATTCCCCCGCTTGTTCGTTTAATAATAAATGCCTTAAGATAATAAATAGGTGATTTGAAATCATACAAGTATTCTTTCATTGCTGTTGGTTCTGGGGCAAATCATGTATGGGCGCAGAACAATGCCCTTTGAATTATTTTATTCAAGAGTTTTGTTATATTAAAATAGACTTTATTGTTACATTTTGTCCCAAGGGGCGAATAACATCAGAGCAGCCGACCGGATCTCTTTGTTCGAGAGCTCAGCCGAGCCGCTCCGTTTGTGTGGTCTATGTGGAAAATAAGCATGATGCACTTGAGTTGTCTTTACCAACAGGTCTATATCGATATACAAGGTGTAACATAATAAACGCAAGACCTCAGACATCCCGATTAGGGAATGGCTTGATAAATTCAAAACGAAAACTAAATTTCCAAATTTAAAGACTTTTACCCCTTTTTTAAGCACTTTTATACCTCAATTAATAATGAAACTTGTATGTGTATGTGTGCATTTTGAGAAATACGGGTTAGGAATGCATTTGTAATCTCCTTATTGCTATGAATCAAGAATAAACTTAGATTTTTTTAGCTCACTGAAGGAGTAAAAGCATTTTTTGCAAATTTAAAAAATATAAGATACATTAAAAATAGTTGGAATCAATTCAATTATCGATTTAGAACAAACTACTTTCAGGTCTTGCGTTTATTATGTTACGCCTTGTATATAGATTAGGATAAGTGTGGTTTATTACTTATAGGTTCTCAAAGCCTGTTTCTGAGTTGGTTTATATCCTCAGGTTCATGTCTGACGTGGAGGCGTGGCAGGAACTGTGCGAACTGTACTTAGCGGCACATGAGCTGCCGCGCGCCGCCTTCTGCGCCGAGGAGCTGATCCTCCACCAGCCGCACAACCACCTCATGCACCAGCGACTGGCTGACATACGGTACACCATGGTAAGTCGGTACAGCTGGGCTTGGCAAGTATTGTAAACTGCTGGACTAGTTACTATGAGTGGTGCAACGACTCTTTATCTCCAGGTCAGTGAAGTCAAATAGCCGCAGACACAGGTTGTTGCAACGTCGATACAAGTGAAGTCGGCCGCCGTAGCAGGGGTAGGGGCCGTCGACGGTCGCTTGCGCTTACGTTTAGTTACGGGGCTGTGTACGCTGAAGGTTTAGAACTTTGTTCCAGTAATGTGATGTTCTAAAGTCCTGCCTTACGTGTCGAGTGGATACCCGTGTGTTCACAATACACAAGGACACAAAATACCTGTCACACGACATTACTATGTCGAAGTCCTAACGTGTTTACATATTGTTACAGTCCCACAAGGATAAGCAGTGATAGCCTAATGGTAAGACCGTTGGACTGCAAAGTCAGAGGTCTTGGGTTCAAACCCAAGCACGCACCTCTGTCTTATATGCCTATTAAAAATTAACTATCACTTGCTTTAACGGTGAAGGAAAACATCGTGAGGAAACCTACATGCCTAAGAGTTTCTCGAAGGTGTGTGAAGTTCGACAACCCGCACTGGGCCAGCGTGGTGGACTATGGCCTAAGGCCTCTCAGTTTGAGAGGTGGCCCGTGCCCAACTGTGGGACAGTTTCTTAACAGGGCTAATATTATATTATTAACCGTGCAGTCCTACCCGTATATTTCCCTAGAAGTAGGATTATTTTACCAAATGATAACCCTAGCTTTACACCAATGCCCCCCCGTCAATGTTATCCACGACTCAAAATATCCTTGTCGCACTGTATATCCCCTACGAGCAATCGTTGGAGGCAACTGAATGAGTAAACTAACTTCTTGCAAGTTGATTCTCTGTAGCTCAACATTTACAGGTTTTATACTGGTGTAAAGTACATGAAATAAAACTATTTTTTCGTTCTTATCGCGGTTTTTTTCGCGCGAATTAAACCGCGATAAGAACCGAAATAAACCGCGATAAAATCCGAAAAAATAGTTTTATTTCATGTGTAATATTCGCGTAAATCTAAGAACTCAGTATGGTGTAAAGTAGACCGAAATAGGTACAGCAAGCTTCTCCAAGACTCAAGTAAACAAAAAGTTTTGTAAAAGTCGTGGGTTGAATACTGTCATCTTGGCGATTTTGAGAGAAGCCTTATCTTATAATTGACTGACGATTTGGCGCAGTGGTTAAGTGGTTGACTGTCTCGTTGGTCTAGTGGCAAAACGCATCGCTTTGTGATCACGAGGTCCGGGGTTCAAATCCTAGGTCGGACAAATGAAGTTTTTCTAACGAAAACTTCTTAGTATGAGTCCGGGGTCTGGAATTGTGCCCGATATATGACAATAGGCTCGCCCCCTATTACATGTAATACCACCCACTTTTCGCCGACGATGTTAGGTCCCATTGGACCACAAAAGTGGGTGTACTTAGTATACCTCTGCCACCCCCGCTTGGGGAATATAAGCGTGACGGTGTGATTAAGAGCTTAAGCCGCTACGCCCACTGGGTCGAATAGTCGCGGGTTCGATTCCCGCACGAGACAATCTTTGTGTGACCCACAATTATTTGTTCCGGTCTGGGTATTTGTGTATGTGAATTTTCATGTTTGTAAACGCACCCACGACACTGGAATAAATCCTAGTGTTAGAGCTAGGTTAAGCAGTGATAGCTTAGTGGTTAGACCGTTGGACTGCAAAGTTAGAGGTCTCGGGTTCACACCCAGGCGCGCACCTCTGTCTTTTAGAAAGCATGTGCGTATTAAAAATTAACTATCACTTGCTTTAACGGTGAAGGAAAACATCGTGAGGAAACCTGCATGCCTAAGAATTTCTCGAAGGTAAGTGAAGTTCGCCAACCCGTACTGGGCCAGCGTGGTGGACTATGGCCTAAGCCCTCTCAGTTTGAGAGGAGGCCCGTGCCTTACAGTGGGACAGTTTCTTAACAGGGCTAAAATTAAAGGGTTAGGAGCTACTTTTTTTTAAGGAAAAAATCTGAAGTGGGTCTTTCGGCTGATGGTGAGAAAAAGAGAATACAAGTAAATGTGCTGTTGGGTAAACAAATCAATAAGTCATCAAGTGCATCTCTATCTAGTTATCAAGTCATCACGCCAGATCCCTTGCGGGGTAGGCAGAGAGTACAGAGTTCCAGCAGGTTCTTTCCTTACATACGTCTCTTGCTTCCTCCACTCTCATAGTTCGTCTCATACACGCTCGCCTGTTGCGGAACATGCATCAAGTACATGGTATTATTTATTCAGGGTGGTGTCGAAAACATGGAGATAGCGAAGTCGTACTACTGTCAAGCATTGAAGCTGAACCCTGATAACATGAGGGCCTTACTTGGCTTGTTTTTGGTAAGTGTTACATAACATATACATCAAGTTAGTTTTTCTACAAATACCACTTTGGAGAGGCAGCAAAGCAATTTGTTTCACAGACATTTAGCTTCTTAGGCGGTTGGTATGTAGGCATTCCAGTTAAAACAGGAATCTTTTTTCAGGTGATACAAGACATTGTTTATTTTTAAGTGTGCAAGTACAGTTCGCTGTCAGTTCCAAGTAAATCCAGTAAATTCTCCCCTATGAAATATTTTAACTACAAAAATAAAGTTTTATGTGTGTCTTGAAGTAAATAACCCCTTAGATATTTTCTTTAAAGCTCTATATATAAAATCCGCTGTGTATTCCTAATTCTTCTTCTAAACAGCTTGATCGATAATGATTTTTTTTGTACTTATGGAGTCACCTGGATGATTCTTAGCTATAGTTGGTGGCGCTCCCGGCCGTTGTTGACCATAAAATGAACGCATGCGAACCCGCGAGAGACTGCTAGCATCTCGATAGATCTTAAACGTTTTGTAATACGGCAATTTTTACATACATAGGCGACGAACAATCTACTGAACCACTACAAGTCGTCTGGTAACAGCGGCAAGCGCAAGGAGGCGTGGAGACTGTGCCAGTGGGCGCAGGCCGGCGTTGCGCGCAAACAGCGGGCAGCGCAAGGACACACGCCTGACCTCACGCAGATGATGCTCTCGCTAGCCATCAACGAGTAATGTTACTCTAGGATAGTTCAAATTAGGGTTGCAAAACGATCAATGGTTGACTTTAAAAAATAATACAATATCGATAGTACAGATCGACCAATGCTATAGCAAGACAGAGTCGGTAGTTGTGGCCGTCAGGGGGGAGGCATTAGTATTGCAGTGGAATGCTTTTGGTTGAAGATAGAATAGATATTGATAAACGGCTGGTTTGAATATTCAACTAAAGGATAGATTTGCTTGATGGCTGTAGAATTTTAACAGATTTTTCATACAAAATACGCCAAAATTCTATCCATAGTTAAATATTAAAACGGGGCGTAAGATTAAGAGAAGAAAGATAATCTAACAATACTATCAAAAGCATCTATACTATTGCATGTCAATACAATTGATAGTATGAAAGAAATAATATCGATGGTATTGTTTGTAATCAGTAGTATTGGCAGATCTGTAATATCGATTGCATTGATACTATCGATATCCTTACTATTTTTCAATGGAGATGGTATCGATAAACTATCGATAGTTTTGGTTAAAGATAGATAGAATAGACATTGATTAAGATAAGATAGTTTCAATACCATCAATATCGTCGATACTATTGCATGTCAATACTATCGATAGCATTAAAAAATACTATCGATAGTATTGTTTGTAATGAATAGTATTTAGTGTTGTAAGAAATGCGCTCTGAGTCAAGCGCTCGAACCCCGAGTCGAAACTCGCGAGCGTTCAACGCTCGAGCCTTTAAGGCTCCGGAGCCCTTAAGGCTCGAGCTTTAAAGGCTCGCGAGCCGTTAGGACTCGGCTCTTAAAGGTTCGAGTCGAAGCTTGAGCCTTCAATTTTGCCTATACTAATAAGAACTAATTATACAACCTGATAATTAGATTTTTGATACGATTAGCCAAATATTGTACTAAATGAATATTTTTATCTATATCTATCACCACGCCAAATACGTTGCGGGGTAGGCAGAGAATGTTAATGTTACGACTAAAATACACCCCGATATCTCGTAAACCCTTTATCGGGGATGTTAATTTTTTACAAGCTTTTATTTAACTTGCAATGTTCGTATGTCTATCTGACTGTCTTTCGGGTTCAAATCTTGAGATCCATTTCTCAAGGACATGCGGGTATCCGATTAAGCTGAAATTTGGCATACATATGTAAATCCAATAACAATGCAATAATATGGTACCATGGAGCTGATCTGATGATGGAGTCGGAAGGTGATAGGGGCATGTGAACTATACGAAATAACCCCCTCGCGTTAAGGCTCGTTAGATTGTTATTGAGAACTACTATACAACCAGATAGTGTACAGTGTCTGATGATGAAACCGAAACGCGGCCAATGGAACCACAAAACTACTCAATATAACCCCGCTGTGTTTGGGCTCGTTGGATTTGTTTTAACGAGCACTTTGCACCCGGATGGTGTCCAGGGTCTGATGATGGAGCCCGAGGGTGGCCAACAGAACTACCCAAGTACTCAACATAGCCCCACCGTGATTGGGCTCATTAGATTTGTCTTGACGAGTTTTGTATACACGGATGTCCAAGGTCTGATGATGCAGCCGGCAGGTGGCCAACAGCACAACCCAAATACTCAACATAACTCCGACGTGTTGCGACACTTGTGTTGACAAGGACTTGTCGGTCAAAAGATGTTTTAAAATTATCCCATTTCCAACTTTAACGCTGTCTTTTTGATATTACTAAAGATTCTTCACTGGAAGTAAACCCGGGACTTACAATTGTCTCAATAGACATGTCAATATCTTGGTCGTTTTTGTTCCCTAGCATTATCAGTAAATATTACTCTCTGTGCTATGAGGAGCGTGTGCGTTGTTATTGGCGTGCAACTAAAATACGACTGGTTGCCGAATGTAGGTACCCTTGCGCGAGCACCCGGCAACCCGGTCGGCGCCTCAGCATAGTGTACAGAGAAACAACTCCCTAAGGCCGTCTATTATATTTACCTGTTCCTAAAGGGCTATTTGACGAGGAAATAAATATTACTGAAAACATAGGTAAATGTTTAACTAGTTACAAGTTATAAGTATATATTGTAAGTAAATAACGCAATATTTGATAATTGCTTCACAAATTCCATACAAAAACCAAATTTCAAAATTAAATTTTTTTTATCCTTTTTTAAATACATTTATACCTTAATTAACAATGAAACTTGCATATAAATGTGTGCGTAATGAGAAATACATTTCAAATCTCCGTATTGCTTTGTCACAGACATTGCTGCGCATGTTGTAAAGCACATATATCGCGCGCCCGCTTTTCGAATCTGTTTCTCTGTAATATATGTTGGTGGTCTCAGTGACGTATTCCGCGGGGTGAAGTGTGTGCGGGCGCAGGGAAGGGCACGCCATCGCCGCCGCCGCGCGGCTCCGTTTTGTAGCGACTTACTTACCTACACTCACATGCGTTACCTATGTAATTGCACTATAATAAGGAGGTATTAGATAATTAAAATCTTATTAGGTACTGCAAATGCAAGGATACGAAAAACATCTAGGTTTTTGAAACATACAAAAAGACAACAGTGAGGATGGATGTATTAATTTTTGTTTTTACGTAAAAACTAGGATTTTTGTATTTACGTAATAACTAAGGGATTTTGATGAATGATCGTTTTCTTTTAGTGTTAATGACTGTAGAAAGTCCAGTTGGCTATAAGAACTTTTATAAGCAACCAAGGCTGGGGTTCTTCTATAACTATAATATTTAACTAAATATTGTAAACACTAAATGGGAGGAGAAATTATTGGGAGAAATACCTGTTGAAATTCTGTACTCTCTGCCTACCCCGCATGAGATGCGTGATAATATAGTTAAATAGACAGACGAAATAATATTTTCAGTTCAATAGTATATAAAAAAGGTTTTTAAAAGATTATTAACCTTTATTTAATGTCGTACTATTTAGTTTTAGACTTTGATTATTATTCTCTAATAATATCTTTATTTGGGCGTATTTATTTGTTCAGTATTAAATTTTATAATTATTTTATTTATTCATATTCTTATTTTAAACAAATAAATACCTTATTTGTTTAAAATACCCTAATACGATGGTGTTTCGTGTGACGTTTGTCATCAGACCTTGGACATAATTTGGGTCCAAAATACTTGTCAATATAATGACCCCAAACACGACGGGGCTATGTCGAGTAGTTGCGAAGTTCCGTTGGCCACTTTTCGGCTCCATCATCAGACCCTGGAAATCATCTCAGTCGAAAGTTCTTATCAAGACAAGTTAAACGACCCCAAACACGACGAGGCTTTGTTGAGTAGTTGCAGAGTTCCGTTGGCCACTTTTCGGCTCCATCATCAGACCCTGGAAATCATCTCAGTCGAAAGTTCTTATTAAGACAAGTTAAACAACCCCAAACACGACGAGGCAATGTCGAGTAGTTGCGGTGTTCTTCCGGCCACTTTTCAGCTCCAGCATCATACCCTGGATATAACCTCGGTCGAAAGTTCTTATCAAGACAAGTTAAACGACCCCAAACACGACGGGGCTTTGTCGAGTAGTTGCGAAGTTCCGTTGGCCACTTTTCGGCTCCATCATGAGACCCTGGAAATCATCTCAGTCGAAAGTTCTTATCAAGACAAGTTAAACAACCCCAAACACGACAGGGCTATGTTGAGTAGTTGCGGAGTTCCGTTGGCCACTTTTCGGCTCCATCATCAGACCCTGGAAATCCTCTCAGTCGAAAGTTCTTATCAAGACAAGTTAAACGACCCCAAACACGACGGGGCTATGTTGAGTAGTTGCGGAGTTCGGTTGGCCACTTTTCGGCTCCATCATCAGACCCTGGACATCATCTCAGGCGAAAGTTCTTATCAAGACATGTTAAACGATCCCAAACACGACGGGGTTGTGTTGAGTAGTTGCGCAGTTCCGTTGGCTATGTTTTGGCTCCATCATCAGACCCTGGACATCATCTCAGTCGAAACTTCTTATCAAGACCAGTTAATCGACTCCAAACACGACGGTGCTATGTTGAGTAGTTGCGGAGTTCCGTTAATCACGTTTCGGCTCCATCATCAGACCCTGAACATCATCTGGGTCTTAAGCACTTGCCAAAACACAAACGAACCCACACGCCATGGGGCTGTGTTGACTCGTTGGGTAGTTCTGAAGGCCATATTCCGGCTCCATCATGTGATCTTAAACACCATCTCGGTTTATAGTACTCGTAAAGACAAATCCAACGAACCCAAACATGGCTATGTTGTACAAAAGACGTGTCCATTAGACCAGCACCACAACACCGTGTTAGTGGTATTTTATGAATACCTAAAATTGTCGTTTTACTTGTTTCGAACATGTTTCGAAATTATTAATTCCCGAACTCATTAAAATCGGTAGAAATTACGAGAACATTGATTGACCCTTTCTACATACCTATTACTATTGCTTTACGGCCCTCGACTTTAAACTCTGAGCAGAGTCTTTTTCAAAGTAACTACCGTGAACCTTGTTAACAGAGCTCGTTTAAAGCTCGAACCTCCGAGCCTTGTAGCTTCGAGGTTCGAGCCGCGGCTCGAGCCTTGTAGCCGGCGCTCGAGCTTCGAATCGAGCTCTTTATGGAGAGCTCGAGTCGAAGCTCAAGCTTTCTATGGATGCGCGAGCTCTCAACGACTTTAAGGCTCGGAAGCTCGAGCCTTCTGACAACACTTATAGTATTGGCTGTTCTGTAATATCGATTGCGTCGATACTGTCGATAGTGCTATTGATATTCTTACTATTTTTCGAGGTCACGATGGTATCGATAAATTATCGATAATTTCATTATTGCTATATAACTCTAAATTAGACAAATTATACATTTTGTAACGGACAGGTGTGCAATATAGGCAAGAATGCAACAACTACACTCCAGGTAGATGAGCAAGGGGGCAACTAGCTCAAGGGGGCCTCAAAGAGTAACAGCCTTGGGGTGCCGCTATGGAAGATGGTTTATACTTGGTATCTCGCCGCAGTGCTCTGCAATGCAGGCAATGAATTCTTCCACCTCACCAATGAAGTTGGTTTCTGATCTTCTGTGCGGTATCTTTATCCGCAATGAGGGAGGTACGGACATCGGGTAGGAGTACCCATCGATACTATTAATACACTTACGAAAAAAGCATACATTTTCATAGAAATGTTAATTGACATTACTAAAATATTTAAACTGGATTTTTTTTAACTCTGAATGTCATATTAGTTGTTTTATACGAGTAGTGTTATCGCCTGGCACCTGTCCTTTACAACCTTTATTTAAGTATAGGCACTTGACGCTAGACAATATAGGGTAAGAAAGTATACCTAATTATGTTTGAATTTATTTTAACACGTCATATTTGTATACAAGGTGTAGCATTATAAACGCAAGACCTCAGACACCCCAATTAGAGAATTGCTTCATATATTCAAAACGAGAACCAAATTTTCAAATTTAAAGGTTTTCACCCCTTTTTTACCCTAACTTTCACTTTTATACCATAATTACTCGCAACAATGAAATTGTATGTGTATGTGTGCGTTTTGAGAAATACGTTTTAGGGATGCATTTGAAATCTCCTTATTGCTATGAATCATGAATAAATTTATTTTTTATAGCAAACTGAAGAAGTAATAGCTTTTTTTGAAAATTTAAAGATATTGTAAGATACATTAAAAATTGTTGGAATCAATTCAGTTACCCATTTAGAATAAACTACTTTCAGGTCTTGCGTTCATTATGTTACAGCTTGTATAGTGATTCTAAATAGAAATAAATGTGTATTAGTTCGAGTGAGAATCGAAACTACATAATCCGTCATACCAGGGCGAATACTATTGAGCCACTGATCAATATGGGTTCGATTTCCAATAGTTTTTTTTCTGTTTATTTAGAATCACTATTCTATACCTAATTGTGTATGTTTTATTAATAAGGTTATGGTAGTATGTCTACCACATGTTTTATGAGAACAAGGTTTAAAAGAAAGGAATTTACTTCTCACTTGAGTGCATAACAGCATTCTTCTCGGACTAATTTTTCTAAGTCCGTTTGATAATATTATATGCTGGTCAGCCTTAGGGACCATACAACGTGGTGTATTTATTTGTGATTATGTTCGTCTGGCGATGTTATTTATTCACATTTAATTGTTTATGTATGGGATATGTTATTAAAGATTTATGTTACCATTCATTCGTTTCATTGTTACGAAAATAATCTTTCGTCGATTTTACGTCTGCCGATGGGAAGTTGCGATTATGCTAGTATCTGGATATGATCCATCAGCCCAAAAGAGGTAGCGAGACCAGCTGGACTCCTATGATAAGCACTGGCATGGACTAGGATAGGTGGAAGAAGGGAGAAGCCTTCCCTTTCTCTGTGCTCTCTTACTATTATTATTATACTTTTTATTATATCATAATAATATTTGGAGCAGTGGTAGCCTAGTGTTTAGACCTGCCAAGTCAGAGGTCTCGGGTTCAAACCCAGGCACGGACCTCTGTCCTTTCGAAAGGATGAGCGTATTAAAAATTAATTATCACTTGCTTTAACGGTGAAGGAAAACATCGTAAGGAAACCTGCATGCCTAAGAGTTTCTTGAAGGTGTGTGAAGTTAGCCTAACCGCACTGGGCCAGCGTGGTGGACTATGGCCTAAACCCTCTCATAGAGGAGAGGAGGCCCGTGCTCAACAGTGCGACAGTTTTTTAACAGGACTAATATTATTATATTATATTATTAATTGACTGCCTCGTTGGTCTGGTGGCAAAGCGCATCGCTTTGTGGTCCTGGGTTCTAATCCTAGGTCAGACAAATGTAGTTTTTCTAACGAAAAATTCCCAGTATGAGTCCGGAGTCTGGAATTGGGCCCGGTATATGGCACAATAAGCTCGCCCCCTATTACATGGGACCTAACATCGTCGGCGAAACGTGGGTGTACTCAGTACACCTCTGCCACCCTCTCTGGGGAATATAGGCGTGACGATTATTAATAATAATTTATTTATTTATACTATATCTTTACAAAGACCCTATTTTGTAAATGAGAGGACTATGTAGACACTGACTGATACCATGAATCTACGTACACTTATGATTAATCTATACTTATGCACATCTATTTAGCTCGTTCTGTACTGCTCTTCCATACCCCATAAATGCAATGTTTACAAAAAAGAAAGAGTAAGCGTGGAGATTCTTGCTCTTCTTCACTACTGGAATGACTTTCCGAACGGGTGGTAGAGCCTTAATTATTCAATAATTTTCTCTTTTTGACTATTCATAAGTGCTTTTTGGTCTACATAAATAAAAACTTTTGATTTTGATAGGCTTATAATAACTAGTGGTCGCCCATTGGTCGAAATGCGACCATAATTAATTTAAAATATAAGTTTAAACATTCTTAAGGTTCTATTGTCAAAGACTATACCTCTATAATCACAGATTTCGCCAAGGGTACACTGTTCATTTACCTATTTTTTTTCAAACAAATTATATGAAATTTGAATAAAAAAAAATGATTAATATAAAGAATACCTTTTTTTTGTAACAAAAAATCACGCGATAAAGAAAAGGCTTTCTCATAGTCCACAAACGCCAAGCATAGTGGCCGATTATACTCCTCAGTCTTCTGTATAACCTGCCGCAGCGTATGTATGTGGTCTATGGTACTAAAACCTTTCCGGAAACCGGCTTGTTCGGGAGGCTGGAAGTCATCAAGCCTTCGTTCGAGACGATTCGTAATGACTCTCGAAAACAACTTATAAACATGGCTCAGCAGTGTGATGGGCCTATAGTTCTTCAATAAGGTGTTATCACCTTTCTTGAAAAACAGCACCACCACACCTATAGACAAATAATATTAAAAACAAACAATATTAATCTGTTCTTAATTTGACCTGTCACACATACGCTGTCAATGTCTGTCAAATACATGGTAGTGTGTGTAATGTTTTTTTCACTGATTTAATGTATGTATTATGGATAATTTAAAAAAAAATATTAGCATTCTGCACTCCTTCTCTATATTAACTATTAGTGTGGGAAATTTCATACTCCTCCGTCCGCGCAATTTTAGTAAAAAGGTGTACAAAGTTTTTGCTTCACGTATTTATATATAGATAATAGTGGCGAGTCACCGCCGGCCGCGGGTAGTTAGGTAACACTAATCATGGCCGGTGTCCATCACCTTTGGATTATACAAATAATAAGATGTCATTTAGATAGTGTCACAAGTATAGACCTCTCAAACCTTTTAGAAATAAAATACTTTATCGATATCTTAAACTTTAATATTTACATAGCACTACACAGACCATTTAACCTAAAGCCACTGATTTATACTATTATAGCATTCAAAAAAATTTAAAAAGATTTTTAATTTCTTAAGTAACTTCGGAATTATTATTGTTACGATACAGTGCGTTTACAAATCCAAAACGAAAGAAATAATATTCGGTCACACAAAGATTTTTCGATTCAGTACAGTGAGAAGAGCATCCTACGCTAGAGCTATATACCAATAATTAAACTATCAAGTCTTATCGATACTATCGTAACCTCGAAAAATGTTAAAGGTATCGATAGTGCAAAACGGTCAATACGATAGTATCAATAGCTTGGAGTATCGATAGTATAAACTGTATTAAAAGTAATATTATCGATAGTCTTTTTGGAAAGACGATACAATCGTTTTCAAACTATCGATTATGCAAAACTATCGATAGTATTGATAACTATCCACAATATCGATAGTAATTCTGATTTAATTCACCAATACTATTCTTAGTATTGTCTGGAATCAAAAGTTTGGTTGCTATATATAGTACCGATGCTATCGATATGTACAATTTTACAAGATCAACTATCAAAAATCGATAATTTTAGCAATTGTACGCAGTTGTTTACTTCTATGCCGTGACAAATAAAATTTCTTTCTTTCTTCTGTAATCGCCAGACCAAATCGTCCCGCCGTCCGCGGCATGTTCTCACCGACCCTCCCGATGCCCTTACATCCCTTCTTTCGGATACAGATACCGCACACAGGATCAGACACCGACCTCGCCGGCGAGCTCGAAGAATCCCTTGCCCGCCGGCCGGTGCTGAGCACCACGGCAAGACACCTAGTATACGCCCTCCCCTACGACTGCCCAAGCCGAGGCCGTTCTTCCTTGAGGCGCCCTTGAGCTAGTTGCCTCCATGCCTTTCTGGCTCGAGCGTAGTGGTTGCACGCTTGTCCTCTCATCCGGTAAAGCTGTAAAGGCCCCGCGGCCAACAGCGTAGATCATTCACACACACACACACATACGGTCCCTTCACTGCATCCCTCTCGATCCCCCCGCGCTCACCAACATCAAAGCCTCGGTCTGTCGCGTCTCTCTCACGGGGCACCAGCCCATCGTGATCGCCTCCGTATACCTTTCCCCCACTAAATCCGTTCTCAGGAGTGACTTTGAAGCACTCCTTAATCTGGGAAGCGCCGTCATTCTGGCGGGCGACTTCAACAGTAAGCACGTGGCCTGGAACGGTCTCACCACTTCCCCTAACGGTAGGAGCCTTGACGCCCTGGTCGACGTTCTCGACTTTGACGTCATCGCACCTATGCACCCTACCCACTATCCTATCAATCCCAACCACCGACCCGACGTCCTGGACATGGCGCTTCTGAAGGGTGTCACCCTACGGCTGCACTCCTTGGAAGTAGTCCAGGAACTCGACTCTGACCATCGACCTGTAGTCATTAGACTCGGTTCCCCCCTTCCGCCCCTCAGCGACCCAAAAAGACGGTGGTGGATTGGCATGCGCTAAGCACGGCCTTGGCGGATGCCGACCCTCCCCCCCTCCCTCTCAGCTCGGACTACATCCCGTCCCCTCAGGACACCGATCAGGCCGTAGATGCCTTCACCGAACACATCCGATCGGCTGTCAGTCGATCGTCCAAGCAAGTCGAGGCGGAAGATCTCTACCTCAACCGCTTTCGACTGCCGGACGATGTTAGGGATCTCATTCGTTCCAAGAATGTTTCTATCCGAGCGTACGACTCCTACCCCACCGAAGCCAAGCGGGCCCGGATGCGCGCTTTACAACGAGAGGTAAAGCGTCGTGTCGCGGAGGTCCGGGAGGAACGGTGGGGTGACTTCCTAGAGGGCATCGCGCCATCGCATCTGGCCTACTGGCAGCTGGCGCGTAGCCTCAAATCCGACTCCACGACTGACATGCCCCCGCTGTCCCGCCCTTCAGGCGCACCCCTAGCCTTCGACGACGACGAAAAGGCCGAGCTTCTCGCCGACTCCCTCGAGAGCCAGTGCGCCCCCAGCTCTCAGTCCGTCGACGCGGTCGACAGGGAAGTCGAGCGCAGGGCATCCCTCCTCCCCGTCGATTCCTTACCTCCTATCACCCAAACGGAGGTCGAAGATCTAATTATGGGTCTCAAAACTAAAAAAGCCCCCGGCTCTGACGGCATTTCGAATCGCGTTCTGAAATGCCTGCCCGCCCAACTCATCTGCCTCTTAGTGACCATATTGAACGCCGCCATGGCGAACTGCACCTTCCCCGCTAAGTGGAAGGAGGCGGACGTCATAGGTATTCCCAAGCCCGGCAAACCTCCCAATCTCCCCGCGAGCTACCGCCCTATCAGTCTCCTCAACTCCCTGGCCGAGATATACGAGCGCCTACTTCTGGCGAGGCTCAAAGACTTCGTAACGTCCAGTGGTATCCATATCGACGAGCAGTTCGGCTTTCGAGCCAAACACTCTTGCGTCCACCAAGTGCACCGCATCACGGAGCACATCCTCTCCGGTCTCAATAGACCCAAACCCTTCTACACGGGCGTCCTCTTCCTAGATGTCGCGAAGGCATTCGACAAAGTCTGGCACAACGGCTTGATCTACAAGCTCTACCAATTGGGTGTGCCGGACAGACTCGTGCTCATCTTACGAGACTTCTTGTCGAATCGCGCCTTCCGTTATCGCGTCGAAATGACGCGCTCCACTTCCCACTCCATCAGTGCTGGAGTCCCACAGGGCTCAGTTCTCTCTCCGCTCCTGTTTAGCCTTTACACGAACGACATTCCTCGTTTGAGTAAGGCGCATCTAGCCCTATTCGCGGATGATACCGCTCTCTACGTCTCGCATAGGAATAAGGGTTTCATTACCAGACACCTTCAGGCATCCGCCAATTCCCTAGGGAATTGGTTCAGAAAGTGGCGTATTGAGGTGAACCCGGACAAGAGCGCTGCGGTGTTCTTCTCCAGAGGTGCCACCCCGCGCCACTCCCTGCGCCGCCCTAGAAGTAATCTCGGCCAAGTGACCATGTTCGAGGTGATATTTTTAATGGTTCATATATTGACATGTTTGGTAGGGGTCATGCATAAACAAGACACGCAGAGTTTCCCAGCAATGCCTAGATTAGATTTAATGGTCTGTGCACTATAAAGGCTTTATTTCAGTGTCACGTTGTATCTGTCCGCCGGGCCGCGGCGCGGCCGGCTGCATTGGCGGCCATTTCTTCTGCTCGCTTTTCTTTCCTCTCCTTCCTTGTCATTTCGCCTATTGCGAAATACTTTTCCCTGGAAGCATATAGTGTGAATATTTAGTCTTTATCTCTATCTATAACATCACGCCAGATCCCTTGCGGGGTAGGCAGAGAGTACAGAGTTCCAACAGGCTCTTTTCTTACATACCTCTCTGGCTTCCTTCACTCTCATAGTTCGTCTCATACTCGCTCGCCGGTTACGGAGACTCTTGACTTGTCCTTCAGATAAGACTCGGTCTAGTCTTTATCGATATATATATATATATATATATATATATAAATAAAAGTACATTCTTACAGTACAGTATAGATATACAGAAAATATTCTATTTACAGATTTGGCTCGGTAGCTAAATCTGTGCATTAAATATTTTTTGAAAATTTTAATCCACAATTTCAGAGGGTACCCGCTTCTGAGAAGCCAAGTAGAGTGCGCGTATGTTGCATGATTTTGAATATAATAATATATAACATCAGCCTATACTGCCCACTGCTGGACAAAGGCCTTCTCTCACAAATCAAGGTGAGAGAGATTAGGTCATACTCCACCACGCGGACCCAGTGCGGATTGGTGGAGGCAGGTTTGTGGCCACCAGCTGTTGAAACTTATCAAGCCGCCTTTAAGGCTTACAACTCGGCTTAACGACTACCACACTAAGTGGTAGCCGGGACCAACGGCTTAACGTGCCTTCCGAAGCACGAAGACGCTCGAATATGAAAACAAACGGTCACCAATCCCGGGCCAACCGAGGCGAACGCTGCTTAACCTTGGTAATCGGTAAGAACACCACGGTCGCACAGCACTACGAGCGATTGAACTGATTTTGAATAGGGCCCGGTAATATTAAAATGCTTAACTGTTTACATAACCTGTTAACCATTTTAACCAACCAATTTAATTTCAAATTTAATTTTTTGTTTATTTATAATTTCATATATACATACATTTAATTTGAACTCAAAATGTTTTACAATTTATAGAATAGAATATTTGTTATTGTATAATTATAAGATTATTGATTTTAATCTTAAACTGTTACCAATTCACCTGTGTGACTATGCACTCTGCGCAACGTATGTTATTTTTTGTTATGTGTGGTTGCCTATAACTGGGTGAGCACGTTCTATGATATTAAGTATTAGTTAACTGTCTTTGTGTGTGTGTATCATCTGTCGGTAACCCAAATAATAAAATAAAAACAACAAACAACCGTATTCGCAACAGCGTAGTAAGAAAGCGAGTAGGTATGAAATGACCGTGTATAGAATAGTATCGGTGTAAAGAAGAGAAAGGGTATGCTCCGTTGGTTCGGGCATATAGAAAGAATGCCAGAAGAAAGAATGACAAAACAGATATACAATGCGAAAGTGAAAGGATGTAGATGCCGGGGAAGACCTAGACTATCTTACCATGACCAAATAGACCGTGTCTTAGCTGAAGGGCAAGTCAAGAGTCTCCGTAACTGGCGAGTGTGTATGAGACGAACTATGAGAGTGGAGGAAGCCAGAGAGGTATGTAAGGAAAGAACCTGTTGGAACTCTGTACTCTCTGCCTACCCCGCGAGGGAGCTGGCGTGATGATATAGATAGAGATAGAAAAAAAAATAATCATGTGGTGGTATTCGTAATAAAATGTGATTCCCGTATATTGTTTCGTTTTATATTGGCGTTAACGATGGTAGCAACTCCATTCGAATACAGGCCCAGTACATAAATGTGCTCTATATTCGCTCATTGCTCACCTGAAGTTAAGCAAGCCGGTGTTTGTGTCTGCTGGCACGCTCTGCGCGTGCTCGGCGAGCTTCTCGTACGTGAGCAGGCGCCGCGCCGTCAGCTTGGACAGCACCTGCTCGCTGGTGGCTACGAGCTTCATGCGCGGGTGGCTCGGCAGCTGCTCGTCTTTGTACTCATCTCTGATAAATTAATAGCCTATACTTACTTTTGTTCAGCAGTGCTTACTTGTGACTACATATCTATATCATCACGCCAGATCCCTTCCGAGGTAGGCAGAGTACAGAGTATATTCTAGCTTTCATAAAATCACGTAGATCTGGCGCTCTCCGTCTACCCCGCAAGGGATCGGGAGCGATGATATAGATAATTAGACGTAGGTCTAGCGATATTACTCTATAAGTATAAGATACCCAACCCGAGCCCAGGGGTTAACTACCTTTTGACATGCAGAAACTCGAAAATTGAAATTTTCCAAAGGGCGGTTTTCGCAAGGGTAAGAAAAAATTAAATATTTTTATTATTGTGTTGCATTGCCTCGTTGGTTAAGTGGTGAATATTACGCGTAGTGATGACGAGTTCCTGGGTTTGAAATCTAGGTTGGCTTAAATTATATTATTTGTTAGAAAATTCCATTCCAGAAGACAGTGTACCCGCAAAAATGGCAATAGGCTCGCCCCCTCTACTCAAAATGGTCGGCGAATAGTGGGTGTACACAGTACACCTCTGCAACTCTGCTTGGGAAATATAGGCGTGACAGTGTTTATATATTTTATTCCAACGTTAAAAAATGCAAAAAGTCAACTAACCTAACTAGGGGGTACCAGCATACCAGTCGCTTGCCCACCGCCAGGTGCCTCGCAGCGAATTGCAGCAGATCGCTGTAGATGTGAGGCAGCCCGTACTCCACTTTAGACGGAATGTGGTTCGCTAGATGTTCTTCAGTCAGCGTGTAGTTCTCCCGCTCTATGCCGATCTTCTCTGTCGGCTCCCGAACACCGTAAGGAGCTATAGACAACAAAAAGCACTTAAACTCATATTTAAAAGCCTCTCTTGAGGTGCTCTTAGCTTAGTGGGACTGTGGTATTCTAGTAGATTAAGTGGCATATGGCTCGGTCAGTCTGAAATGAGTTATTGTATGCAGAAATTCCATTTTTGAGCGTCTCAAGGCACGGTTATTTAAGCGATACACACTCACATACATATATCACCCGATGACCAACCTACATTGTTCTCCCATACCTCACAACAAAATGTAGATGAAAAAGTTTCTAAAATTTTTATTTTAAAAGATTAACTGGAGTTTCTTGCACTTCTTCTCCACAGGAATGACATTCCGAATTGGTAGTAGAGTTTTTGTTACTTTTCTGACGATTCATAAATACTATAATGGTTTGCCTTGGCGTATTAAATGCCTCGTTGGTCTGGTGGCAAAGCGCATCGCTTTGTGATCACGAGGTCCTGGGTTCAAATCCTAGGTCGAACTAATGTAGTTTTTCTAACGAAAAATTCCTAGTATGGGTCCGGAGTCTACAATTGTGGCCGGTATATGGCAATAGGCTCGCCCCCTATTACATGGGACCTATCATCGTCGGCGAAACGTGGGTGTACTCAGTACACCTCTGCCACCCCCGCTTGGGGAATATAGGCATGACGGTGTTATAATGGTTTACATGAATAAAAAATATTCTGATTCTGATCCATTAGTCTCACACAAGTGTCACAAGAGCATATTCCGGTTCCTTAATCATCCCGACATCAATTTATTCTTAAACAAAATATCCTATCATTTGCAAGAAAGCTGTTTGTCCCTTAGGACGTTTTCCTTAAGTGTAACAAATAGGGACACTCACGGTCTGTAATAATAGCGTCGAATTCCATCCCCTCCCTCCACAGGGGTAGCGAGAAGTCACTGACCATCACGTCAAGGTATCGGGCCTCCGTCCCGTACTGTCTCATGTTACCTCTAATACTCTCTTCTTTATTGCGAACCTAAAATATAGGAAAATGTTGAGTGTGTTAACATTTCCGGCATAATAATATATAATATAATAATATTAGCCCTGTTAAGAAATTGTCCCACTGTTGGGCCTCTCAAACTGAGAGGGTTTAGGCCATAGTTCACCTCGCTGGCCCATTGCGGGTTGGCGAACTTCACACCCCTTCGAGAAACTCTTAGGCATGCAGGTTTCCTCACGATGTTTTCCTTCACCGTTAAAGCAAGTGATAATTAATTTTTAATATGCACATGCTTTCGAAAAGGCAGAGGTGCGTGCCTGGGTTTGAACCCGAGACCTTTGACTTTGCAGTCCAACGGTCTAACCTCTAGGCTATCACTGCAGGCATTTCCGGCAACCAACGGCATTACTCGATAAAAAAAGTTTGGTAATATCTCGCATTTTTTATAGATTTAAGGTTTCGCCATATAGCCGATGCAGCGCCACGGGAGCGTGATGGTGGCGCGACCTGGAGAGTTGTAATGTACTGAAATGTTCGGAAGACGTCACACAGCGCAGCCACGCTCGGCGCGACGGCTAAAGTCATGGCCCGGCGTCCGTCGCGCTTGACGCGATTACAATCGAAGCACGGGGGGAAGGAGATGCCAATTAGTGTTGTCAAAATGAGCGCTGAAGTCGACCGTTTAGCGCTGAGTCGACGCTCACGAGCGTTGAAACACGTAGAAGACGCGAGCGTTTTAAGCGTCGACTCGAGCGTTTTTACAACACTAACGCAAATACGCGTGTGAGCGGGTCGCTAGTGTTGGGCGTGGGCCCGGCCGGCGCGGCGTCGCTCCGGCAGTGTGCCGAGCGCCGAGCGCTTCCCGAGCGCAACGTCGGCTATTCGACAAAACCTTTATGGGTTCGTACAAAAACAAAAATAAAACGGCATCATAGAAAAGACCGGGGTATCATCTGCCCTCGTCATCTACGCTTGATATGACAGAGATCCCAAGTACATCGCAAGTGGAATCCCAACAACCATACTTCATCATCAGCCGAAAGAAGTCCACTGCAGGACAATAACCACGCATTCAGCTTTTACCTGCGACCTTTACCAGGTCATCGGTACACCTTGTGGGGGGCCTGCCCACTCCACGTCTTCCAGCACGAGGTCGCTACTCAAAAACTGTTCTACCCCAACAGCTGTCAGTTCTATGAGCAATGTGCCCCGCCCACCTAAGTTTGGAAAGGACATTGTTCTGCGCCCATACATGATTTCCCCAGAACCAACAGCAATGAAAAAATACTTGTATGATTTCAAATCACCCATAAATTCTCATAAGGCATTTATTATTAAACGGACAAGCGGGCGAATCGAAATATTGCACAAAAACTATTAGATTTTGAGGTTATAATTCAGTTGCCATTAATACATACGAGGTTACCTCAACTCCCTGGCCAAGATATACGAGCGCCTACTTCTGGCGAGACTCAAAGACTTCGTAACGTCCAGGGGTATCCTTATCGACGAGCAGTTTGGCTTTCGAGCCAAACACTCTTGCGTCCACCAAGTGCACCGCATCACGGAGCACATCCTCTCCGGTCTCAATAGACCCAAACCCATCTACACGGGCGCCCTCTTCCTAGATGTCGCGAAGGCATTCGACAAAGTCTGGCACAACGGCTTGATCTACAAGCTCTACCAATTGGGTGTGCCGGACAGACTCGTGCCCATCTTACGAGACTTCTTGTCGAATCGCGCCTTCCGTTATCGCGTCGAAATGACGCGCTCCACTTCCCACTCCATCAGTGCTGGAGTCCCACAGGGCTCAGTTCTCTCTCCGCTCCTGTTTAGCCTTTACACGAACGACATTCCTCGTTCGAGTAAGGCGCATCTAGCCCTATTCGCGGATGATACCGCTCTCTACGTCTCGCATAGGAATAAGGGTTTCATTACCAGACACCTTCAGGCATCCGCCAATTCCCTAGGGAATTGGTTCAGGAAGTGGCGTATTGAGGTGAACCCGGACAAGAGCGCTGCGGTGTTCTTCTCCAGAGGTGCCACCCCGCGCCTCTCCCTGCGCCGCCCTAGAAGTAATCTCGGCCAAGTGACCATGTTCGACCGACCCATTCCCTGGGTCAAAGAGGTCAAATATCTAGGGGTCACCCTAAACAGTACCATGTCCTTCGGCCCGCACATCAAGCGGGTCCGTCACCGAGCATCATTTGTGCTCGGTCGTCTCCATTCGTTAATCTGCAAGCGGAGTAAAATGTCCCTTACAAAACTTGCGTTCGACCCATCATGACTTATGCGTGTGTTGTGTTCGGGCATTCGGCCCCCTCTCACATCGATAAACTCCAAGTGGTTCAAAACCGCTTCCTCCGTAAAGCCGTAGGAGCCCCCTGGTTCGTACGGAACGTCGACCTCCACTCCGATCTAGGTCTCAAACCTATTCGCGCCTTTATTAAAAAGGCGTCAACACGTCATTTCGCGAACGCATCTACCCATGCGAATCCGTTAATCGTAGCCACCGCCGACTACGATCTCCCCCCCGACCCCTGCCGCCACCGCCGGCCGCGACATGTTCTCACCGACCCCCCCGATGCTTTGTCATCCCTTCTTTCCGCTCAGAATACGGGCGACGACGACGACGTAGTAGTAGATCCCCTCCCATAGCCGGCGGTTGACCGGTGCACTTAGTAGTGCACCCGTCCCCCTACAGCGACTGTCCCAACCGAGGGCACCTCTTCGAGGCGCCCTCGAGTATGTCGCCTCTTGCCCTTCTGGCTGGCTAGAGCGTAGTGGTTGCACGCTCGCCTTTAAGTCCGGTGAAGCTGTAAAGGCCTCGCGGCCAACAGCGTACATCATTCACACACACACAATATTGTGTGTTGACATTCAGTAAAGATGTCGGCGATTTCGATATAACTATTACAATACTTTGAAATATTCATTTTAGATTTTAAATTGTGCGTTAGATACGGATATTTGCCATTATTTAAAAAAAATACATAAATAATGATGGCATGGGTCAAATTTGTGTTGGTTCTGGGGCAATTTTCGACAATGTCCTTTTGAGACTATAGGGTGACTTTGATTCTCCTGCGGATTCGTTGTTTCTGATTCGATCTCGCACTAGACTTTATTTTAGACTAGACTACATCCATTAAATTTCGTGTAGTAAGCACCTCCACCCGTGCAATACATACTTTGTTACCTTTTGTCCGACGCGTGTGGGCCGCGTGCGCGCGTGCAACATCATGAAATCAATATCTGAACCCCAGACATAGGCTGAAATGAATAAATGTTCGAATATAACATTTAGTTATGCTTACTAGTATTTACTGTAGAAATGTCAAAGAACATTACACACATATTTAGTCTTAAAACTTTATTTGATATTCTCGTAAAGAAGGCCTTTTACGCGATAAATGAATATTTTAATGAACAGTCTTTAATGTGATCTTGACCATGGTGACAATAATTCCGATTTATTTTGTGTATACTATAACTATGACGTTGTTACTTCTTTGCTATGACGTTAAGACCAATGACATTGACATAAAAAGTTTTAATTATTCTCGTGTAATTATCAGATTCGACGATGTTTCAGTTTTATTAAATGTATAGATTTTATTACTCTGACTATATTTGTATGCTCGTAGAGCTAAACATAGGACCATGATAGGACTATTTAATTTTACCAACCACCAACTTATGTACCTATGTTTGCAAATAAACCTCTGATTCTGATTAGTTTTAGTCCACATTTTATCAAAATTATCTCAAACAATCCCATGTAATAGAACATGAGTATATTCCCACACTAAGCTACTTCTATTTTTATCATCACGCTAGATTCCTTGCAAGCTTAAGAACATATAATATCAGACTATATCGTCCCACCGCTGGGCAAAGGCCTTCTCTGACAAATTGTGGTGAGGGAGATTACATCATACTCCACCACGCAGACACAATGCGGATTGGCGGAGGCAGGTTTGTGGCCACCCGCTGTTAAAATTTATCAATCCTTAAAGGCGGCTTGATAAATTATTCCAACTTGGCTTAACGACTGCCACCTTATGAGCTAGTCAACGGCTTAACGCGCCTTCCGAAGCACAGAGACTCGAATATGAAAATGCCACAAACGGTCACCCATCTCAGGCCGACCGAGTCGAACGTTGCCTAACCTTGGTGATCGCTAAAAACACCGCGGTCGCACAGAGCTACGAGCGCCTCAGCTTAACTACATGTTTCTTTTTAAAGTATTTATACTCCTTAAGTCGCTTTTCACACCATCTACAAGTCAAACTCATCGTCGGTTTAGAGACGGATAATGTGGGCAGCGATCACGATGTACTAATGTTCAAATCTGTAGGTCACACCAAGTTTTATTGAGGCTTCCCTAAACATACTCAGTATGAGTCCGTCGTAAGGAATGACATATGCTTGATATAATGTCAATTACTTCATCCCGTATTACATTGGGTTTTAAGATCGCATCTTAGGCAGAAGATGGGTGTGCACAATTGCGTGCATTGCATATAGGCAATGAATTGTGGATACCTAATAAAAATGCAATGACACTACTTTAATTATTATTACACTAGCGCCCCGCCCCGACTTTAATTACGAGGGTGAATTACGCACATAAAATCACTCCTCCTCTTGAATCACTCCATCCATTGGAGAAAACGGTATGATGGACGATTTAGTGCAGTGGTTAAGAGTTTAAGCCGCTCCGCCTACTGTCGCGGGTTCGATTTCCGCACGGGACAAATCTTTGTGTGATCCACAATTATTTGTTCCGGTCTGGCTATTTGTTAGTGAATTTTCATGTTTGTAAACGCACCCACGACACAGGAATAAATCCAAATGTGGGGCTACGTTTTTTAAAAAACAAAAAAAAAAATCCGTTTGGTAGTTGTGCGTTTATTCAGACAGACAGACGCGGCGGGGGGATTTGCTGTATAATATATAGAGATAAATAAAATAATGTCAACCATCATACTTATCTAAGTTATAGTTGATAACATATATCTACATTCAGTACATTATAGTGAGGTAGGCACTGTATCGTTGGGCGAAGGCGCAGGGAATACGCCCGGAACGACCTTCGCCCACCGTAATCTCGGCCTGCAGGCGTCGGGGAGGGCACCCCGGCGCCCTAGCACTTAGCAGGCCCGCGCCGTAAAAGCGCTGCGTCCGCGCAGTCTCCAAAAGGCGGAAGGGGGAGACCGAACTCCCCTTACACGTGTCGAGGTCCGCGCCAACCTGCGGACTGTGCCCGCCGGTGACACAGAGGTCATGCTGGTGACGATTCCTGTCGCCCGGCAAAAGGGCAGTAGGACGCCGAGGGGTTTTAGTGGGTGCTAGCCCCACATAACCACCCGGGCCGTGCCCTCGGCCCGGGGGTATGCGTTAGGCATTTCCCTTCGTAAAAAAAGGCACTGTATAATTGCCTATATGCAATGCATGGCACGCCACTGGATGTACATTTCTGCAACCACAGCTTTGGGAGTACCGGCAAAACGGTATAGGTATAAGCAGATGCGTTATTCTAAATTCTAGTAAAAAAAACACCGTCACGCCTATATTCCCCAAGCGGGAGTGACAGAGGTATACTGAGTATAACCACGTTTTGCCGACCACGTTATGTCCCATGTAATAGGGGGCGAGCCTATTGCCATATACCGAGCACAATTCCAGACTCCGGACTCGTACTGGGAAGTTTTCGTTAGAAAAACTACTCTTGACGACCTAGGATTCGAACCCAGGACCTCGTGACCACAATGCGATGTGCTTTGCCACTACACCAACGAGGCAGTCAAATTCTAGTAATTCAGTAATAAGTTGGTGTTGTTGTTTCGTCTATGCTTTACAGAGTAAGTGTTGTCTATTATATAGTCAACTGACTCGAATAGCTTTGTGTCATTCATCATACTTTCTTTACCTATCCTATCTTATATATACTTTAATCCTATCCTACTAATACTACTTAATATCATAAATGTGAAAGTTGATATGTTTAATACTCAATCCCGCAAAAACGACAGAACGGATTAGGATGAAATTCTTATACAGATCTTATACCCCGGAAAAATTTAAAATTCCTGTCTAAAGTCAACGCGACCAAAGTCGCGGGCAAAAACTAGTATTCAAATATCATCACTTTATTAATACGTGAAGCAAAAACTTTGTACCCCTTTTTAAAAAAATTGCGCGGACGGAGGAGTATGAAATTTCCCAAAATTATAGTTTATTTAGAGAAGGAGTCCAGTATGCTAATATTTTTTAAAATTATGCAATAAAAATACATTAAATCAATAAAAAAATATTATACACACTACCATGTATTTGACACACACACGCATACTATACTCTTTTGTTTATTTTTAAAGTCTGTGGTCCAATTGCGAATAGATTAATATTGGTTGTCGTTAATATTATTTGTCTATAGTCTTACTGAATGTCAAACAAAACTAGCAAACGATGAAAGAATAGGTCGAATTTCGACCAATGGGCGACCACTAGTAAATGTAGATACATCTCGTAAATCCACCAAACAAATTAATGTCATGTCTAAATATTCTGGAAACAGAAGGGGCTACTACTTACCTCCAAAGTGTGCCGCGGCTACGAGCAGTGATCCGGAGCCGACGAAAGGGTCGAGAATGACGTCACCGGCGCTCACCTGCGCCTGATTCGCCATAATGAGCGAGAGCTGAGCGTCCATACTCGTGTTGCCGATAAACTGACGCTTCTTTAGTGAATGTACTTGGATTAGATCGCGTTGACCATCAGCTATCTGTGGGACAGCAAAACATAACTTCACACCAGTACAAATAAATATATCCTACTACTGAGCTATCGTCAGGCGCTAATCTACACATGACAGACTTTTTATTCGCATATAATTCATGTTGTTACTTTAATTAAGACGGACGATTTAGCGCAGTGGTTAAGAGCTTGAGCGGCTCCGCCCACTGTGTCGAATAGTCGCGGGTTCGATTCCCGCATGGGACAAATCATTGTGTGATCCACAATTATTTGTTCCGGTCTGGATATTTGTTAGTGAATTTTCATGTTTGTAAACGCACCCACGACACAGGAATAAATCCTAGTGTGGGACTACGTTTTAATAAAAAAAAAAAATCTATTCTTTTTATTTCTTATTTCTCTCGTACTTGCCTTGTTTGATTATAGTTTACTGGAGTATCATTCAGGTTCCACTTCGGAACAAATAAATAAGATGATATGCACTAAGTATTTTGAAAGGACACTGGCTTCTAAGATACAGGTACATAAACCTAGTTTAGAAGTCAGAGTTTCAGAGTATGAATATACTCTAGTTTAAGCTGTATTTATTTAATTTTGTATGTTGTATGCATTTTTAGAGAAATAGAGATTATTATTATTATCATATAGCCCACTGTTTTAGGCAAGTTTGTGGATATCTGCTGCCAAAACTTCTTAATCCGCTTAAAGGCCATCGCGTTAAATTAATGGCAGCATTATTACTAAGTAACAGTCGGACTCGTGGCTGAGGGTGCATTTCGATGCATGGAGACTTCCTCAAAGAAAATTGCTACAAATTTTCTCCTATCTCAGCCAAATTAAGCCGAAAGTTGCTTGACCAGGTTATCGCTAATGATACAAACGCCTATACTATGTCACTATACTTCAGACTTGGACGTTAATTTTACAATAGTGGTTTTTTCTCCACGAGCCATGCTCCCGCGTATTTCCCGTAGAAAGTTAGTTAGTTCAAGTAGAGGTAACCTTTTTGGCACCTAGATATGAAGAGCCGCGCCTAGCATGTTTTACGAAAATCAGAATCTGATAGCGTCCACAAGATCAAGACTTAAACAAGATGATCGGGCGCTCATCATTTTAAGTATAGTGGAGTTTACAGTTGGAAGCCTGGCTTATTTTGACTGGAACTCTGACACGTAACTGGTCAACTAAGTAGAAATATCATTTGTTGAAGAGATTCCACTCTTAAAGTTTCTAAGTTCACTATGAAGTAAATAAATGCTGTGGTTTTCTCGTAATATCCTAAATTGTCTTTATCCGGCACCTGTCGGTACAACCCTATTAGGTTTTTCTGAAGGACCAATAAGCATATCATAGTATCCTTGTTCATATTGTATTTAGATTTTCGTCTAATCCTTCGGGCGATACTATCCCTGTTTTTGTTAGCTTCGGGGCTAACAGTGCACGAAATGATCCTCTTACATTGCCTTGCAAAACATTTTGAGGTTACTAGTATCACCAGATAACAATACAAATTGTCTCTTTTTTTTGTAAAGGAAATTAATTCTAATCCATTTCAATCCGGTTTTCGTCCTAGCCATAGCACAGTAAGTACTCTTGTTAAAATCACCGATGAAATCCGCGTTTCTATGGAAAACGGTACCTTAACTGTGCTTACATTGTTGGACTTCAACAAAGCTTTTAACACGGTCGATTTTGACATTCTATTAGCTATACTTCGCTCGATTAACATATCTCAAATGGTGATCGAATGGTTTCACAGCTATCTGTATGGGCGCCGGCAGCGGGTTCGCCTTGAAGAGAATTTCTCATCTTGGTGTGACACGTCGGCCGAAGTACCACAAGGCGGGGTCCTACCTCCACTACTTTTTGCAATTTTCGTTAATTCAATTGCCCACGATATTTCTTCTTCATACCACTTATATGCAGACGATCTTTAAGTTTATTCTCACTCGTCGCTGGACAGATCAAACGAGTGTATAAGTACTATCAACAGTAATCTGCTCCGTATAACTGAGTGGCGTAAAAGTTTTGGCCTCAAAGTTAATCCCACTAAGACCCAAGCAATAATTATTGGCAGTTCGCGCCTGATTTCAAAGGTAGACTGGACTCTACTTTCGCGGATTAATTTTAATGGAGTGGCCATTCCGTGCAGTCAAAATATTAAGAATTTGGGCTTAACCATGGATCGCTGTATGAGTTGGGCTAGTCAGCTGCAAGTCACCAATCGCAAACTTTACGCTGCAGCAGGTTCTCTTAAAAGGCTGCAAAACTTTCTGCCAATTACCACTAAAATTGCTCTAGCGCAATATCTGTTCCTTCCTATTCTCGATTATGCTGACATCTGCTATTTAGATCCCACAGAAGAGCAGTTAAATAAACTTGAGCGTCTCCAAAAGTTTTGTATAAGATTTATATTTGGGTTACGCAAATATGATCATGTATCACAGTTTCGTTCTAAGCTCAAGTGGCTCCCTATACGTCTTCGCTGGAATACTCATGTCCTCTGTCTTTTGTTCAATATCTTATCGTCTTCCCCAAGTTACCTCAAGGAACGTTTCGAGTTCCTTCAATTTTCCAACTCGTATTCTTCAAAGTCATCAGATAACTTCGCTCTCGTAATGCCTCTACACTCTAGCATGTTTTACGACAATTCTTTTGCGGTCAAGGCGTGCTTCATCAATTCAAATATTCAAAAATCAGGTGAAAAAGTTTTACACTGAATAACGGCATTATATTAGCTGGATAATTTATATTTGCTGTTACTAGTTGTTTTATGTTATAAATTTGTTTTTGATTTTGTAAATCATTTGCATATTTATTTATTTATTTACTAAGTATGTATTATTTTTACTTGTACATATTAAACATAGGTATATTATTAAGTAGTTTATGATAGATTTATTTATGCATTCTGATGCTTTGTTTGTTAAGTACACCCCTAAATATTATGTTTTTTTGAGATCCTCTCCATCCAAAGGTTGCCTGGAAGAGATCACTATTAGTGTTAAAGCCGCCCATTGTTACACTAACTTTTAATTTGTTATCTTGCCTCTTTTATCTCCTTTTTATATCTCTGGTGGAACAATAAAGTGTTATCTATCTATCTATCTATTGATAGATTTATCAAAAGTTTAAATCAGCTACCAGTACGTTGACGGTGGATGAATAATTCGATCTTAAGTCACCTCTTAGTTTTGGTCAGCAGTTCTTACCTTAACTGCATACAAAACTACCTATTAACAAATGTTCCACCGAAGGCCAGCTACAGAAGGATATACAGTCCATAACAATAACATTTGCTACAGAAAAGTCAATTTCGGAATTCTTTGTCATACTAATTAATAAGTACATGTCAATCTGTAAATCTATAAATAATTAAGCAATTTTGATCATTTATCCGATACAAATTACCCAAGTTTTATATTATTTTTGTTTTCTTTATATCACTGTGTTAAAACACAATTTTGATCACATTGTTGCATCCTATTAAGCAAGCCACCAGGAGACAAAAAACACATCTCTCATAAATGGACGAAGTCCAAATAATTTCTTCCTGGTGTATACCATCATCATTATTATAATTATGAGCCGAACAATGACAAAAGTATGGCGGCTTGCTCTGTGGTAAAAAGTTAGTTCCAGGTTTGGCCACAAGTGGCGCTGGAGGCCGATTCACGTGACGGAAATAGCGCCATCTAGCGACGAAGCGAGGTAAAAGATGATGTACTCTCATAAATGGACTTCGGACATCCCAGGAAACAACCCAAATTTTAATTTCAGGTAAAATTTTTATAGATACACATCGACACACTAAGGATCTAACTATATAAGTATTTAGTCTAACAAGACAAGCAATCTAGATAGCTAATAGGTACGCCTACTACTTTTTACAGAGTCAATTCGATATAAGTACTTACAATTTGAAATAATCGTTTTAGATTGCAAGTTGTCCGTTAGATACGGATATTAGCCATTATTTTAATAAATAGATAAATAATGATGGTATGGGTAAAATGTTTGTTGGTTCTGGGGCAATTTTTGACAATGCCCTTTGGCACACAGATAGTTCATTACTTAGATTAACATATAAAGTTCCTGTGTAAAGTCAAGGCAGATGAAGTCGGAGGCAGAAACTAGTATAGACACCTTTTACTATGGCAACTCTTACTAGAAATAGACAAAAATAGCGGTTTCATACATTATGGAGGAATAGGTACCAACCATGCGAAAGTGGAAGGGTGTAGGTACCGGGGATGACCTAGACTATCTTACCATGACCAAATAGACAGTCTTATCTGAAGGACAAGTTAAAGAGTCTCTGTAACCAGCTAACCTGTATGAGACGAACTATAAGAGTGGAGGAAGCCAAAGAGGTATGTAAGGAAAGAACCTGTTGGAACTTTGTACTCTCTGCCTACCCCGCAAGGGATCTGGCGTGATGATATAGATAGGTACCAACCATCTTGTCTAAAACTTGTTAATTTTTTTTATGAGTCTTGTTGTCATATTTATATTACTGGGTACTATCACATGTTTTAGGTAATATGGAACAGCACCTTACATCTGTTATAATAATTATTCTGTATTCTTTATTGTTTGCAGTGGGAAGAAAAATGAAAGTTTACATCATACATTTGCTTTCCTATTTCATAATTGTACTAGTTTCTGCCTGTGACTTCATCCACATTGACTTTAGACAGGAAACTAACACTTTTCTGGGATAAAAAGTATATTATGTGTGTATCCAGGTAATAAAGTACCTGCATGTCAAATTTCATCCAAAACCATTCAGCCGTTTTTGTGTGGTTGAGTAACAAACAGCCAAACATCTAAACATCCAAAAATACAATCTTTCACCATAAATTAAACCATTATTTAAGAAAAATTACAAAAAAATGTATGTCTTGCTATAGGCCGATTGCTTTAATCACTGTTATTTCTAAAATTTTTGAAAGTGCCGTATATATTTCGATAAAATTTACAATTATTTTGAGACATTGAACCTTTTTGCTAAAGAACAATTTTGATTTCTTATGATACTTGCATGCCTAAAGGCAGAATATGGCGTACAACCAATGTAATTTTAACATCCACTGTAACCCATTTTCGCAAATAAACTGATTTGATTTGATTCACATTTATAATATTAGAAGGGGGTTGTTATCGTTTCATTAATATGAAATGCAGCACAGAATGAAGACTAAAACATCAAAGTGATTTTTTTAAGTATGAATGTAGATACATGTACATGCAATATATGGTAGATATTTTTTATTTATAAACTTCATACGGCAACACTCACCCATCTCCCAAAAAATACATCATATGGTTCCTCTGGCACACTATTGGGGTCCACACCATAAAATTCCAAGTAAGAAAGTGTCACATCGGGATTCTTCAGTTTCACAGGACCTTCTAGAGGTAAATAACTGAAATTCTGAAAATTCATACTTAGATTATTGATTTCAGCAACCACAGCTACATAGAACTAAAATTAAGCAACAGATTTTAAGCATTGACTGCCTCGTTGGTCTAGTGGCAAAAGTCGCTTTGTGATCTCAAGGTCCTGGGTTCAAATCCTAGGTCGGACAAGTGTAGTTTTTCTAGCAATAACTTCCCAGTACAAGTCAGGTGTCTGGAATTGTGCCTTTATATGGCAATAGGCTCGCCCCCGATTACATGGGACCTAACATCGTCGGCGAAACGTGGGTGTACTCAGTACAGCTCTGCCAACCCCGCTTGGAGAATATAGGTGTGACGGTGTTATTTTAAGCAAAAAAGATTCTCTTTGTAAGAGGATATTAAATTATATTCCTACAAGTGTCAAGACAAAACCATAAGAATGTATGAGGGTGGATCAGCAGTCTAGTCTAGGCTCTAATATATATCATACCAAAAATAGAGTCGGAATTAGTTGGGGGAACCATGGTCACTGAAGGCATATATCAATAAACAATCTTAGGAAAATATTAGCTTTAAATAGAATGTCTTACACCGAGTTCTTAGATTTACATGAATATTACACATAAAATATAACCTTTTTCGGAATTCGGAAGACGAGAAGAACTGTCTTTCCCATGACCATGGGTGCCTCAAAGCAGTCAAAACATGTGGTACTTAAAAATCAAAAACAAACTGTGTTAAAATCCGAAGAATAGTATATTTCATGTACAATGTCTTAGTTATAAAAATTAAAACAAAGATATGAATATTAGAATATTATGAAATTTTATAGGAAGATTTGTAAGTGAATTTTAAAAGTGATACCTAACACCAACCTCAATTTTGTCAACTTTCTCCTTCATAGAGAAATGTTTGCAGAATGTCTCAACATCTACTTTGAATGACTTCTTAACTGAACAACATGCCTCGATGAGCTCTTTGGGACATAAATGAGAATCACTTATATCATTTTCCGTATTCTCAGTAACAACCCAATTTCCAGTCACATTTTGCAACGAATTCTTCAAGTTTGCATGTAATTGGCCCTCAGTTTTTGCTCTCGACCACAGTTCTATGCAGCTTTTTAACAACACGCAGCGGGAAGCGATCTTTTTGACGCATTCTTCGGATGGTAATTCTACGATCCAGTACGGCTTATTTATGCATGGTTTTTCTATAAAATTGATTGGTATGTCAAATACTGATAATATACTGTGCATTTCCTAAAAATAACACACTCTTCAGGTAAATAAATGCTGAGAAACCGAAAACTGACTACAACATTTCAAAAAGTTAACAGTAAAACTTACAGCATGTCGGAAATCTAAGTGTTCATGTGCGAACCACATCAAGTATCGGTGCCACATCTTTTAAGAGTTATTGTAAAAGTAATCTAAGATTTTATAATTAAAATAAAAGCATGTTTTTTTTATCAAAACAACAAAATAACCTCAAACTGAACTGACAATTTCATTGTCATTTAATTTTTTTTTTTCGCGTAACGCGTTCAAATTCTAAGCGCTAATGATATTTTTTGCATAGGGTGGGAATACTGATCATGTACAGTACAGATCACAATAAACGCAAACCGACACACTAAAAAAAACCATAGCAAATAATACTAAAACAAACAAAAAACACCGACCCGATGTCCTGGACATGGCGCTTCTGAATGGTGTTACCTTACGGCTGCACTCCTTAGAAGTAGTCCAGGAGCTCGACTCTGACCATCGACCTGTATTCATATTGAACGCCTCCATGCCGAACTGCATCTTCCCCGCTAAGTGGAAGGAAGCAGACGTCATAGGCATTCCCAAGCTCGGCAAACCTCGTAATCTCCCCGCGAGCTACCACCCTATCAGTCTTGTCAACTCCCTGGCTTAAGTCTATGAGCGCCTACTTCTGGCGCGGCTCAAAGTCTTTGTAGTGTCCAGGGGTATCCTTATCGCCGAGCAGTTCGGCTTTCGAGCCAAACACTCCTGCGTCCACCAAGTGCACCGCATCACGGAGCACATTCTCTCCGGTCTTAACAGACCCAAACCCGTCTACACGGGCGCCTTCTTCTTCGACGTCGCGAAGGCATTCGACAAAGTCTGGCACAACGGCTTGATCTACAAGCTCTACCAAATGGGTGTGCCGGACAGACTCATGCTCATCATACGAGACTTCTTGTCAAATCGCGCCTTCCGATATCGCGTCGAATTGAAGCGCTCCACTCCCCACTCCACCCGAGCTGGAGTCCCGCAGGGCTCAGCTCTCTCACCCCTCCTGTTTAGTCTTACACGAACGACATTCCTCGTTCGAGTAAGGTGCATCTAGCCTTATTCGCGGATGATACCGCTCTCTACGTCTCGCATAGGAATAAGGGTTTCATTACCAGAAACCTTCAGGCTACCGCCAATTCCCTAGGGAATTGGTTCAGGAAGTGGCGTATTGAGGTGAACCCGGACAAGAGCGCTGCGGTGTTCTTCTTCAGAGGTGCCAACCCGTGCCACTTCCTGCGCCGCCCTAGAAGTAATCTCGGTCAAGTGACCATGTTCGACCGACCCATTCCCTGGGTCAAAGAGGTCAAATATCTAGGGGTCACCCTAAACAATACCATGTTCTTCGGCCCGCACATCAAGCGGGTCCGTCACCGAGCATCCTTTGTGCTCGGTCGTCTCCATTCGTTAATCTGCAAGCGGAGTAACATGTCCCTTAGAAATAAGGTGACGCTTTACAAAACTTGCGTTCGACCTATCATGACTTATGCGTGTGTTGTGTTCGGACATTCGGCCCCCTCTCACATCGATAAACTCCAAGTGGTTCAAAACCGCTTCCTCCGTAAAGCCGTAGGAGCCCCCTGGTTCGTACGGAATGTCGATCTCCACTCCGATCTAGGTCTCGAACCTATTCGCGCCTATATTAAAAAGGCGACATCACGACACTTCGCGAACGCATCTACCCATGCGAATCCGTTAATCGTAGCCGCCACCGACTACGATTCCCCCCCCCCCGACCCCTGCCGCCACCGACTACGATTTCCCCCCCCCCCCGACCCCTGCCGCCACCGCTGGCTGCGACATGTTCTCTCCGATCCCGCCGATGCTTTGTCATCCATTCTTTCCGCTCAGAATACGGGCGACGACGACATAGTCGTAGATTCCCTCCCGTAGCCGGCGGTTGACCGGTGCACTTAGTAGTCCCGTCTCCCCACAGCGACTGTCGCAACCGAGGGCGCAACGCGCCCTCGAGTATGTCGCCCCTTGCCCTTCTGGCTCGAGCGTAGTGGTTGCACGCTCGCCCTCTTGTCACACACACACGTGTGTGTGTGTGTGTGAGTGATGTACGCTGTTGGCCGCGAGGCCTTTACAGCTTCACCGGACTTAAGGGCGAGCGTGCAACCACTACGCTCGAGCCAGAAAGGCAAGGGGGCAGCTACCTCAAGGGCGCCTCAAGGATGAACGGCCTCGGCTTGGGCAGTCGCTATGGGGGAGGGCGTATACTAGGTGTCTCACCGTGGTACTCTGCACCGGCCAGCGGGCAAGGGGTTCTTCGACCTCGACGGCGAGGTCGGTGTCTGATCCTGTGTGCGGTATCTGTATCTGAAAGAAGGGATCTAAGGGCATCGGGAGTGTCAGTGAGAACGTGCCGCGGACGGCGGTAGTGGTTGATAGGAGGGGATTTGGGTTCGTAGACGGCGGCGGCTACGATTAGCGGATTACTATGATTGGACGCGTTCGCAAAATATCGGGTTGTCACCTTTTTAATAAAGGCGCGAATAGGTTCGAGACCGAGATCGGAATGTAGATCGACATTCCGTATAAACCACGGGGCTCCGACGGCTTTGCGGAGGAAACGGGATTGAACCGTTTGGAGTCTATCGATGTGCGAGCGGGCGGCGTGCCCGAACCCCTCACAAGCGTTCGTCATGATAGGCCATATTCAAGTTTTGTAAAGTGTCACCTTATTCTTAAGGGACATTTTACTCCGCTCGCAGATCATCGGGTAAAGACGACCGAGCACAAAGGCTGCTCGTTTACGGACTCGCTTGATGTGTGGTCCGAAGGTCATGGTATACTAGGCATGCCTTTTAAGTTCTGTAGTTTCCATATTTCCCGGCAATTTTGAATTTGGAACTGTTCTATATTCGAATATGTTTAAATTTTGAATCTCAAAACAGTTGAAAGTATTAGGATTGATGCTATTGTTTAGTCACAGCGTCGATTGAAATCTGTCATGTTACGTACGAAAATGAATCTTTCTAAGGAAAATGTTCGTGTAATCATTTTCTACAACTTTAGAAGAGGCCTGACACGGCTTCAGTATTTTGAAGAGCTAACATCTGTGTTCAGTGATGAAGCCCCATGTCTGCGGACTGTCGAACGCTGGTATTTAGAATTCCAGCGTGGACATACTAGTGTTAGTGACAAATCTCGCGAAGTACGCCCAAAATCCGCCTTCACTGAAGATAACATCATTGCTGTGAGACAACTAATTCTCGAAGATCGTCATGTGACGTATCGAGAGATAGCGGCTCTATTAGGCATCTCAGGGACAACCATTCAGAAGATCTTGCATGAAGCGTTTGGTGTGAGAAAGCTAGTTTGCCGTTGGATACCGCATCTGCTTTCCGACGATCACAAGGCGGCCCGCGTCAGATGGTGTAAGAAAACTCTGCAAAGGTTCAACCGAGGAGAGTCAAATCACGTCTACGACATCATCAGTAGTGACGAATCATGGATCTATGCCTACGATCCTGATTCCAAACACCAATCTACAATCTGGGTCTTTCAAGACGAGCCAATGCCGACTAAAGTTGTTCGTTCTCGAAGCACTTCAAAGAAGATGGTGGCCACGTTCGTTGGAAAAACCGGCCATGTTGCGACTATTGCACTTGAAGATCGTAGAACGGTTAACGCAGAGTGGTATACCACATTTTTTTACCACAAGTCATCGCCGAACTTCGAAAATCTAACTCAAAGCGACGCATCATCCTGCACCACGACAACGCAAGCTCACACAGCGCTCGTCAAACGATTGAGTATTCGAAGCAGGAAAAAGAAGAAATTCTTGACCATCCTCCATACAGTCTTGACCTAAGCCCTAACGATTTCGGAGGCGGTACTCTCATTTACTACAGGAGGTCCCTTCACTGCATCCCTCTCGATCCCCCCGCGCTCACCAACATCGAAGCCTCGGTCTGTCGCGTCTCTCTCACGGGGCACCAGCCCATCGTGATCGCCTCCGTGTACCTTTCCCCCACTAAATCCGTTCTCAGGAGTGACTTTGAAGCACTCCTCAATCTGGGAAGCGCCGTCATTCTGGCGGGCGACTTCAACAGCAAGCACGTGGCCTGGAACGGTCTCACCACTTCCCCTAACGGTAGGAGCCTTGACGCCCTGGTCGACGTTCTCGACTTTGACGTCATCGCACCTATGCACCCTACCCACTATCCTAACAATCCCAACCACCGACCCGACGTCCTGGACATGGCGCTTCTGAAGGGTGTCACCCTGCGGCTGCACTCCTTGAAAGTAGTCCAGGAACTCGACTCTGACCATCGACCTGTAGTCATGAGACTCGGTTCCCCCCCTTCCGCCCCTCAGCGACCCAAAAAGACGGTGGTGGATTGGCATGCGCTAAGCACGGCCTTGGCGGATGCCGACCCTCCCCCCCTGCCTCTCAGCTCGGACTCCATCCCGTCCCCTCAGGACACCGATCAGGCCGTAGATGCCTTCACCGAGCACATCCGATCGGCTGTCAGTCGATCGTCCAAGCAAGTCGAGGCGGAAGATCTCTACCTCAACCGCTTTCGACTGCCGGACGATGTTAGGGATCTCATTCGTTCAAAGAATGCTTCTATTCGAGCGTACGACTCCTACCCCACCGAAGCCAATCGGGCCCGGATGCGCGCTCTACAACGAGAGGTAAAGCGTCGTGTCGCGGAGGTCCGGGAGGAATGGTGGGGTGTCCTCCTAGAGGGCATCGCGCCGTCGCATCTGGCCTACTGGCAGCTGGCGCGTAGCCTCAAATCCGACTCCACGACTGACATGCCCCCGCTGTCCCGCCCTTCAGGCGCACCCCCAGCCTTCGACGACGACGAAAAGGCCGAGCTTCTCGCCGACTCCCTCGAGAGCCAGTGCGCCCCCAGCTCTCAATCCGTCGACCAGTTCCACGTCGACGCGGTCGACAGGGAAGTCGAGCGCAGGGCATCCCTCCCCCTCGTCGATTCCTTACCTCCTATCACCCAAACGGAGGTCGAAGATCTAATTATGGGTCTCAAAACTAAAAAAGCCCCCGGCTCTGACGGCATTTCGAATCGCGTTCTGAAATGCCTGCCCGCCCAACTCATCTGCCTCTTAGTGGCCATATTGAACGCCGCCATGGCGAACTGCACCTTCCCCGCTAAGTGGAAGGAGGCGGACGTCATAGGTATTCCCAAGCCCGGCAAACCTCGCAATCTCCCCGCGAGCTACCGCCCTATCAGTCTCCTCAACTCCCTGGCCAAGATATACGAGCGCCTACTTCTGGCGAGGCTCAAAGACTTCGTAACGTCCAGGGGTATCCTTATCGACGAGCAGTTCGGCTTTCGAGCCAAACACTCTTGCGTCCACCAAGTGCACCGCATCACGGAGCACATCCTCTCCGGTCTCAATAGACCCAAACCCATCTACACGGGCGCCCTCTTCCTAGATGTCGCGAAGGCATTCGACAAAGTCTGGCACAACGGCTTGGTCTACAAGCTCTACCAATTGGGTGTGCCGGACAGACTCGTGCTCATCTTACGAGACTTCTTGTCGAATCGCACCTTCCGTTATCGCGTCGAAATGACGCGCTCCACTTCCCACTCCATCAGTGCTGGAGTCCCGCAGGGCTCAGTTCTCTCTCCGCTCCTGTTTAGCCTTTACACGAACGACATTCCTCGTTCGAGTAAGGCGCATCTAGCCCTATTCGCGGATGATACCGCTCTCTACGTCTCGCATAGGAATAAGGGTTTCATTACCAGACACCTTCAGGTATCCGCCAATTCCCTAGGGAATTGGTTCAGGAAGTGGCGTATTGAGGTGAACCCGGACAAGAGCGCTGCGGTGTTCTTCTCCAGAGGTGCCACCCCGCGCCACTCCCTGCGCCGCCCTAGAAGTAATTTCGGCCAAGTGACCATGTTCGACCGACCCATTCCCTGGGTCAAAGAGGTCAAATATCTAGGGGTCCCATTTGGTAAAGCTTGTATATCAAGCCGTTGTGCCAGACTTTGTCGAACGGCTTGGCGACATCGAAGAAAAGGGCACCGGTGTAGACGGGTTTGGGTTTGTTGAGATCAGTGAGGATATGCTCCGTTATGCGGTGCACTTGATGGACGCAAGAGTGTTTGGCTCAAAAACCAAACTGCTCATTGATGAGAATACCCCTGGAGGTACAAAGTCTTTGAGCCGTGCCAGGAGCAGGCGCTCGTAGATCTTTGACAGGGAGTTGAGTAGACTTATGGGGCGGTAACTCGTGGGACGGTCACGAGTTTTACCGGGCTTACCGGTATGACAGACATGGAGTCGGATTTAAGGGCCAGCTTCCAGTAACCCAGATGCGATGGCGTGAGGCCCTCTAAGAAGTCATTCCAGCGATCACCCCGGATCTCCGAGACACGATGCTTTACATCACGTTGTAAGGCGCGCATCCGGGAGGACCGAGTCGCATGACTACAGGTATGTGGTCAATGTCCAGCTCATGGATTATCTCCAAGGAGCACAACCGTAAGGTTACACCCTTCAGGACTGTCATGTCCAAGACATCAGGACGGTGATCAGGTCGATGTTGTCCGGATAGTGAATGGGGTGCATAGGCGCGATGACGTCAAAGTCGAGCTGATCGACCAGGGCGTCTAGGCTACTACCGTTAGGGGAAGTGGTGAGGCAATTCCAAGCCACGTGCTTGCAATTATGGTCACCCGCCAGAATGACGGCGCTTCCTAGACTAAAGGGTGCTTCGAAATCACTACTGACGATAAGTTTAGTGGGAGGAAGAAAGACGGAGGCAAACACAATGGGTTGATGCCCAGTGAGAGAAATACGACAGACCGAGGCTTCAATGTTGGTGAGCGCAGGGGGGTCTAGAGGAATACAGTGCAGGGACCTCCTGTAGTAAATGAGAGTACCGCCTCCACGAGAGCCTATTCTGTCATTACGCACGAGGTTGTAGTTTGAAATCCTAGGATCGCGATGGGCGGGCTTGAGGAAGGCACCAGAAGGATGTCCAGTTGATGATCCCGGAGGGTCACCAACTTGGTCACTTTTGGAGCGGAGGCCGTCTGCGTTAAAGAACGCCTGGGATAGGCTATGGGGCTTAAGGCGGGATGGTTTTAAATCCATTATGGATTGTAGGGGCGATGGGTTTTAAAGGAGGCCATAGCGTCGTGAACGTCCATGTACGTCATTAGCAGGGTGAATTGCTCCTTCCAGCTAGTAGCGGCGCGGAGCTTTTGGGCCAGCTCGCGAATGCTGTTGACGCATACCGCACCATACATCTTATCCAGCATAATATAGTCCGACGCCGCCAGACACGTGGCGTACGGTCTTTATGTCAAAGACCTTACGACTGCCCACGGTGCGGTCGAGAACGACCAGCACCATGTCGTATGCCTGTTTGTTTTGGCCCTTAACCATCCTGTGCACCTGGTGCACCGGACGGTCTTGGGCTAGGAGATCCTCCTTGACGACGGAGGTGTCCAGCTCCTTGGGGAGGCCACGAATGACCACCCTGAGCTCTCTCTCCTCCTCAAGGGTCCTCTCAAGTATGATAACCGTCTAGCTTTTGGCTTGTTATTCACGTCTTCCACACAATTTTGATCGATATTCAGGTAAATGGAGCATTCTGAATTGATAGTGCAGGAGTAGTAAGCTAAACATAATAGCTATTCCCATAACACCAAATTTTTATCATTATCTATAAGTGAACAAATTAAGTAAACATATAAAGAAATCATCTATTAGGGAACCAATATTTTATTCACAAATATCCAGTTTAACATTTACATTTCACATACAAAACTTAACAATAACATTAACTATGATGTTCTCCTCTCGGCTGTGCTATTTTTTTCTATAATATCTTGGTATCTATCATGGAGGAAATCTTGGTAAGCGTCCTTGATTGCGCCAGAACATGCGACATAGTGTCCCCCTGAATGTTCCGCTACCACTGGCTTTATGTACAGGCTGATCAATGATTCACTCATTTCTGTAAAGAAATATAAGTATTTGTGTGAGTAGAATCTATTTATGATATGAAGATCTATTTATGATACAATTGATATATTTTAAGGATGATCACCACCACTCTCTTCACTTCCACTTTTCACTTGCAAGCAGTAATCATAGCTCACCCAGCCCATTATGTTTTTTTCTAATGATACAAAAAGCTAGATAAATCCACTTTTTGTAAAAGATTTTGTTTAAAGTGATTTCATGACTTTTGTCTAAATTCAAGGATCTAATTAATGCGTAATGCATTAATTAAATTCTTGCAACTGGCGCATTATAGTCATCCCTCAAGATTAACATATATCACATCATATGATTCATAAAAAAAAAAAACTGGCAACCTATATAAATTACAGTTGTAGCAATATTCTGGTTACCCTACACAGAATCCGCAATTCAAAGATATTATTCTAGGAACTAACCCTTTGGAATGATTGAATCACTCTCTCCATAAACGTGTAGTGAAGGCAGCGTGATCTCTTCATCATAGAAGCCTTTGTGAACTAAACTGCCGGACCGGAACCCAGATGTGAATATTGCAAACTTGAATGTGTAAGGTAGATCTGTGAAATTATAAAATCAAAATATAGATTTTTACTTTATTCATTATAATAAGTGCGAACGCCGCAATGTCTTATAGAATGACTTAAAAATCAAAGTCATCACATAAAAATGTTATCACTTAACACAAAGAAACTCTATTGATAATATTATGCAATAATAATATCAAGGTTAAGCAACTTTAAGCATCGACAATGTGGGATGGTTAACCATTTGGACCGTTTTAATTTCCATTTTGCCTGTGGCTCACCATGATTTACCTTCTACTGTGGTAGTTAACCCTGGACTGAGGAGTGAAAGCTTCTGGCTGGTCAGATAAGTTCCAACTAAGTAGCCATAAACCTTCTTTCATCAATCTACACTGGGTCTGTATGACACCTATTTTGATTCACCTTGATTTGCGAGTGAAGGCTTTTGCCCATCATTAGGACAGAATAGACCCAGAAACAATATTTCTCTATACTCTATACAATACTACCAATTTAATGTATATTTTGAATAGAAATAAAAGTGAAAATTGCTTACATCCTTTCTGCTGCATGGCTGCCAACAGTCCAACAAGACAGGCTCCCTGTGAGAACCCCATGAATCCATCAAATGGTCCATGTGTGTTCACAACATTCTCTATCAGCTCCAAGGTGTCTTCAAACCCAATAGCAGGCCCTCCAAGGCACTTTCCACTAAATGTGTTGTCTTCTGCGTTGAACCACCATGAACGAGCATCTGAGGAAAAGTATATTAAACATATCCTTGTCGGAAAAACATTGAAATTCTGCACTATATGCCTAAACTGCAATATATATCATAACACCGGATCCCTTGGCAGGCAGATTACAGAGTTTCACCGTAATGGCTAATTTTCTATTTTATGGAGGGTTTAATTTTTAACTCACGGATAGATTTGCTTACTATGGATAGAATCTTGACATATGTTGTATCAAAAATCTGTTAAAATTCTACTGCCAGTAAGCAAATCATTAGTGACTATTCTAAAAAATAATTATATGTTATTTTAAACTTTGCTTATGAAGTCTCAAATATCTAATTATTATAGTCTCTTCAAGCCCTTATACAATTAATTATTCAAAAGACAAAGTAATTAAGACTGTAATTATGAAAAATGGCTCCTCTTCTTGCTTTAATTCTGTCAATAGAACCAACTGAGATTAAAATATAATTTATAATAATAATAATAGATATTTATAATCATAATAAATCATAAAAAACTAATATAAATGACATAATATATCTATTAAAAAATCTATCACTACTGACTTCCTACCAACAATAACAGTTCGTAGCTAAGTATTTCAATAAAAAAATTTAATAATATTTATTACTTTCAAACTAAAATTCCTACTAGTCTTCCTCTCTCCTAAACACTTTGCTGTGCCCGACAGGGTCCATGATTGTTACCTAGCTTTTAAGCTGATCAATGTTACCATCCAATCAACATTGTGGAACGCAAAATAAAATATGAATATGAAATAAATAAAATAAATAAAAAACTTCCGCCAAATCCCTTGCGGGGTAGGCAGGGAGTAAAGAGTGCAAAAGGTTATTTCCTCACAGACTACTGTAGCTTTCTACACTCTACAATCTCATACGCGCTTGCAGGTTGCAGAGACTTGACTTGCTTTCATAATATTTAGAACTCTATCTTGTCCAGTGTATATATATATATATATATATATATATATATATATATATGTTCTTTATCTATATATCTATAATATAATGTTCTATGTTCTTTAATATATAAAATCATTTACAGATAACTTATATCAATTTAATTATATGAAACTAACCTTCATCGCCGGCGCCGTCCTCGTTAACAACTTTATGCGGCGCTGATATGAAAGTGAGCTGGGCGTACTTTGCTACAGCTTTTCGAAACGAACCAATCTTCCCTCTGAACACAGCTCCGTTCTGCCTGTAGCCGTGGAATGCAAGAATTTTCAGCTTTAGTCGATCGGGGTCCTTGTTGTTTTGCTGGGGCGAATGGTTTGAAGTGGAATTAGGTTCCGTCATATTGGTGACTTCTCTTGATATTAGTGCACTCAAGCCATTAATTTTGAACACGCGGTTAATAATGTTAATTTTGTTTAACAATCTTTTTAGATCTTGAATGTATTTAATTATGAAAAGATGCAAATAATGTCAAAGTTGGCTGTCCATGTTGTCAAATACAAACATGCCGTCGACGTTAGGAACATCCATGAATGGGAAAGAAGATCACAAGTCACATTGTGTAAGAGCGAGTACGTAGCTTATGCTAAAAGTCAGGTTATTGTCCGAATTTTTATACATATATGGAATTTACGATGAACCTGGAACGAATTTCATTGTGTCCAAAAATTAAAGATGGGTTAATACCGATATTTTTCAGTATTAGTAATATGAATATATTCGTCAAGTAATATTATAATACTTAAAATAATATTTGAATATCTTTTATTATGAAGGTTATATTTATCTTTTAATTTTACATTGATATTGGTATTATTGGATTAACAAGTTGTTTAATATGTACTCCTTAGAGCAAAGTGTTTGCTCCCTCATAGATAACTGGCAACATATGATATTTTAATTTTTTTATTATATTTTTATTTGAGGTGTTTTTGGCTTCACTGGAATAAGCTTATGTTCTTGAATTGCATTTTTATTCATAGCAATAATTACATTTTTAGTTTTCAAATGTCTATTTGAATTAGATACAATTCCTTTAAAGCTACATTTTGACACAAATAGTACATTTTGCAAGCTTATTTTGTTCGGAATCAACTATGAAATAATGCCAAACATCGCTTACTCTAGCTCGCTTCATATTTATAATAAAAGATTTTTTTACGTACATACCTATCTCACTAAAATATGACCACTTATACCCAACTTCAGAAAAATTTTACTTTTAACTGTTACACTATACACTATCGCTATTTTTGTATAAACTTTCACACAATATAATAGTTATAATAATAACAAATATGGAACACGTTACATTATAAGACTGCACTCAGAAATGAATAAAAATTAAAAGTTTAAGTTTTGTTCACCAAATCCACTTGAATCTGTTTACAAGTGTACTTTCGATACCTCGGGGTTCAAAGGGCGTAAAGGACATTTTGATGAAAATGAGTTTTTAACATTATCATTATTGTGATAAGGTTAAAAACTCATTTCCGCTAAAATGTCCTTTACGCCGTTTGAACCCCGAAGTATCAATACTTTTAACTCCGTTTTCAGAACCAAAATAATAACATTGCAGCAAAATATTATCTTAATATTTTATAACATTTATGTAGATAGTATTATGACCCTATGTATATGTAAAATAATTAAACAACAAAGTGTTGCTTCCGTTTATCTTATAGTGATATAGACATAGTTAACTTGTAACACAATCGTATTGGAGAAATCATGAAATGGAACTAATATGACAATATGGTAAATAATTTTATTAATATAAATGAATTTAAATTAATTAAAACTAAAAAAGTTAAGGGCGGCATCGTTGTATTTAAAAATACTGCTCCCGTGGTCGCTTTGTCATAATAAATAAATCACAAATTAATCCCCACCCCTTTCTATATGTAACCAACGCTGAAATGAATCAAACGGCTAACAGTACATTTTTTTAAAAGCACTTACAGCGCTTCACCACCGCGCCTTGAATAAGCGTTCTTAAGAACGAGGGGTAAAGATATTATGTATTCTTTCTCGCTCGCTCGCATCCGTTATGATATTGAATACCCGAAGATTCGACGAATATTTACGAAAGCCAGTATTCGGGTGCCGATAGTGATACGTATGCTAATATGAATATGAATCGACTGTAGTTAGGAGGTCGTTGTATGAATAAAGAGAATATCAGAATATTAGTATATTAGAATCCGTCGGATTACTAATACATGAATACACCTGATATTACTAATATCTTAGCGAATATTAATATATCGGTTCCACCGCTACCAAAAATGCCAACTTGCAGAAACTAAAATAGAGGAGTTAGTAGTAATAGAATAGAATTAGTTTTAGACGATTTTCTAATATTCTAAATATTAACTGCCTTATAATTTGCTGACATTATATTTTTATATGAACGCAAAATATTTTTTTTACGTCAAATCAAAGTATTCCTAATCCATGAAGTGATTAATACCTAGATAATATTGTTTTAAATAAATTTTGTTTATTTTCTTAATTATCAAGGCAAAAAAATCTCATCTGCATCTCTATTTATAAAACAAACTTGGCAGTTGGCGCCAAAATTTCGCCGACTGTCAAAGCCTCAAATTTGTGACTATCAACAAATCAACGACCGTTTACTAATCTTTAGTCAGAAAGAAGAAGTTAGTAGAAAATGGAAGAAGGAGACTTTGATCAACGTTTAAGAGACTTACAAAGGGAATACTTAGAGTTTTTAGACGATGAGGTAAGTTTTACATAACCTAAGTTTTCAATGTTAGTGTTATTGTTTTATTTATCAAAATTATGATAAATTTACAGGAAGATCAAGGTATATACATGGAAAAAGTGAAGCAAATGATAGCAGATACGTCTCAGCGGTTGATTGTGAACGTAAATGACTTAAGAAGGAAAAGTCCAAATCGTGCTCGCAACCTTCTGGAAAATGCGTTTGAGGAGCAGATAGCTTTTCAAAGAGCGCTCAAGGAGTACGTGTCGTCTATAGACCCGACGTACGCTAAGGTCCAGGAGGAATTCTTTGTGGCTTTCAATGGCAGTTTTGGCAATAAACATGTTACACCTAGAAGTTTGACTTCTCGGTAAGCAATTTTATTACTACAAACCTGAATCTAAGTGAATTTTGTAGGCTGAGAAGTACTGTATGTATGTATCTATCTATCTATCTATAACCTCACGCCAGATCCCTTGCGGGGTAGGCAGAGAGGTACTAGGGTTGGTACTGTATGTATGTATGTAAATACCTGTCACATCCCTTTTAGTCAGAACACGCTAAAGAACTGAGGGTGAGCCAGTTTCTGATCCGGGCTGATCAATTTACATGTCTTTTGAGAAAATATTACGTTTTTGATTATACACACCATCACGCCTATATTCCCCAAGCAGGGGTGGCAGAGGCATCCAGACTTCGGACTTATACTAGGAAATTTTTGGTAGAAAAACTACACTTGTCTGATCTGGGATTTGAACCCAGGACCTCGTGATCACAAAGCGATGCGATTTGCCACCAGACCAACGAGGCAGTCTTTGATAGTTAATGATTATGAATGTTTAATAATTGGTTATTGATTATATGTATAGATTTCGAGGCAGTTATTGATTATATGTATAGATTTCGTGGCAGTTCTATCTATCTATCTATAACCTCACGCCAGATCCCTTGCGGGGTAGGCAGAGAGTACAGAGTTCCAACAGGTTCTTTCCTTACATACCTCTCTAGCTTCCTCGACTCTCATAGTTCGTCTCATACACGCTCGCCGGTTACAGAGACTCTTTTGACTTTTCCATCAAATAAGACTCTGTTTATTTGGACGTGGTAAGATAGTCTAGGTCTTCCCCGGTACCGGCATCCTTCCACTTTCACATTGTATATCTGTTATCGAGGCAGTTATTGATTATAAATATTTAATAATTGGTTTATGTCAAACATTATTGTTTTTGCATGATAAAAGTTGTGTCAAACATTTACTCCTCATTATGTTTTCTTTCCCCTTTCAAGTCAGAATTGTGTATAAGATATAGAAAATTGATGAGTGGACAAGCCCCTACAAAATGGACTACATATCTGGTTAGGAAGAAGGTATTGACGGACGATTTAGCGCAGTGGTTAAGAGCTGAAGCTGCTTTGCCCACCATGTCTAATAGTCACAGGGTTCGATTCCCGCATGGGACAAATCTTTGTGTGATCCACAATTATTTGTTCCAGTCTGGGTATATCCTTTACAATACAAGCTGTTCGTCTGTGGAATGCATTGCCCATGTCAGTTGGACGTGCAAAGTCGTTGGTTGCATTTAAAACAATGGTCAAGAATCACTACTTGTCCATAATATAACTGTTTGGCTCTTGTATGAGGAAAGATGCTGTCGTAATCCTTACTTAGCTATAATATGTATTATGTGAGTATGTATTGTCTTGTATGTATTTATAATTAGGTATATATCATATTGGTTTGTAATTTAAATTGAGCATTTATTTTGTACGCCACCAACTGCCCCTTTCTTTCTATCCTTATTTATTTTCTTTACAATGGTTGTCTGGAAGAAATTGCTATCAGCAATAAGGCCGCCATTTGTACTTATGTTTTGTATAAATCTGTTTGTAATTTGTTTTTCATGGTGTACAATAAAGTGTACTATTATTATTATTATTATTATATGTGTGTGTGAATTTTCATGTTTGTTTACAAACACCTAGGATACAGGAATAAATATAACTGTGGGGTTACATTTTTAAAATAAAAAAAAGGTCATGAATAAATATACAGACAGCACCACGCTAGTGGTTGTGGCGGTATTTGGGGGAGGACTTTGTCCAGTTGTGGACATCTTTCGGATGCAGGTGGATAGACAGGAAGACACTGTTGTGAGCTGTGATAGATAGATAAATCATTTATTGCTGGGAACATGATATTATACTAGGGTGTTGGTTATAATAATATTATTACAGTGCTATGTGATTTGCCGAGAACTCTGCATGGAAATGTGTCATACTTATAAAATCTAATATTAATTATCGTTCACATTGCAATTATTATAAAAATGTAATATAAATAAAAGTCAAGAGTTTCCATAACCGGCGCCTTCCGTTATCGCGTCGAAATGACGCGCTCCACTTCCCACTCCATCAGTGCTGGAGTCCCACAGGGCTCAGTTCTCTCTCCGCTCCTGTTTAGCCTTTACACGAACGACATTCCTCGTTCGAGTAAGGTGCATCTAGCCCTATTTGCGGATGATACCGCTCTCTACGTCTCGCATAGGAATAAGGGTTTCATTACCAGAAACCTTCAGGCATCCGCCAATTCCCTAGGGAATTGGTTCAGGAAGTGGCGTATTGAGGTGAACCCGGACAGGAGCGCTGCGGTGTTCTTCTCCAGAGGTGCCACCCCGCGCCACTCCCTGCGCCACCCTAGAAGTAATCTCGGCCAAGTGACCATGTTCGACCGACCCATTCCCTGGGTCAAAGAGGTCAAATATCTAGGGGTCACCCTAAACAGCACCACTTCCTTCGGCCCGCACATCAAGCGGGTCCGTCACCGAGCATCCTTTGTGCTCGGTCGTCTCCATTCGTTAATCTGCAAGCGGAGTAAAATAAGGTGACACTTTACAAAACTTGCGTTCGACCCATCATGACTTATGCGTGTGTTGTGTTCGGGCATTCGGCCCCCTCTCATATCGATAAACTCCAAGTGGTTCAAAACCGCTTCCTCCGTAAAGCCGTAGGAGCCCCCTGGTTCGTACGGAACGTCGACCTCCACTCCGATCTAGGTCTCGAACCTATTCGCGCCTTTATTAAAAAGGCGTCAACACGTCACTTCGCGAACGCATCTACCCATGCGACTCCGTTAATCGTAGCCACCGCCGACTACGATCTCCCCCCCGACCCCTGCCGCCACCGCCGGCCGCGACATGTTCTCACCGACCCCCCCGATGCTTTGTCATCCCTTCTTTCCGCTCAGAATACGGGCGAAGACGACGACGTAGTAGTAGATCCCCTCCCATAGCCGGCGGTTGACCGGTGCACTTAGTAGTGCACCCGTCCCCCTACAGCGACTGTCCCAACCGAGGGCGCCTCTGCCTCGAGTATGTCGCCTCTTGCCCTTCTGGCTGGCTAGAGCGTAGTGGTTGCACGCTCGCCTTTAAGTTCGGTGAAGCTGTAAAGGCCTCGCGGCCAACAGCGTACATCATTCACACACACACACACAACCGGCGAGTGTGTAGGGGATAAACTATGAGAGTGGAGAAAGACAGAGAGGTCTGTAAGGAAAGAATCTGTTGGAACTCTGTAAACTCTGCCTATGATGAAATATCTATACCATCAAGGCAGTTCCCTTATTAATTTATAGTAATATAAATGATAAATAATTTTCAGTTCAATAATAACAGTTACCCACATACTCATCGTCACATTTTTTAAAGCATCATGAATGAAGTATATAATTGCTAAGATTATCATGATCCAAGGTTACTTATTTCTAAAAATTCTTTAATATTATAAAGATACTTTTCTATGAGCCACTTAGTGTGTTTTTAAATTGAGTCATCGCATTTCTCTTCATCATTATTAAATATATTCGTGAAGCAAACCTTGTGATTACAAAGGGACTGCTCTTATCAACTAGGTAGTTTATGATTGATTAAACTGATCTGTTCAATCAATAATGCGCAGTGGTTGCTCACTATGTTGAAGAGAATTCCTTGTCCTTGAGAGGAGAGAATAAAACTAAACACATCTCTGCTCAGACATTATTAATATTGTCTCAATGAGTATTTACATTGAGGTAAAACTTTATAACAAACATAGTCACAATCGATATGTAACAATACACAATAATGTTACTCAAAACCCTGGTAAAGTTATTTACACCATTTCAGACGAACACCCTTTAAATACTGTACAGCTCTGCTAACTCCAAAGCTCTATCGTAAGTCAAGAATAACAAGAATTTTCTTGACTTTCTATGAAAATTCAAATCGATAGATCACGCTTTATTGTGCACCAATTACATAGATATCAAAATACAAAAAAAAAAAACAACTAAAAGTTACACAAAGCAGCAGCCTTGTCGCTAAAAAGCAATCTCTTCCAGGCAACCTTGGGATGGAGAAAACGATTGAGTTGTGGAATAAACGGGGGGGGGGGGGGGGCACTTGTTACACGGAAGTTTTAACTTATAGTAATAAATACTTAAATATAATATAAAAACGCAAACACATACTACAAAATACAGTATATCAGAAACATATAGTTCAAAAATTTACTACACACACACACATAATTAACTATAACGATACGACAACAGGACCCAGTGAACAAGTAGATGAGAAATATTTCCTCACCTGGCCCTTGAAGCTCTCTAGCGACGATGCACGCCGTATACTGATAGGTAGAGTATTCCACAGTCATACCATCTGGACAGTAAAAGACTTATCATAGAAGCTGCTAATGTGAAGGGGCATCCTTAGGCTAAGATTTTCTGAGGACCTGAGGCATTGGGTGCCAATGCTTTTCAGGTACTCGAAACGTTCTTTAAGATAGGGAGGGGAAGAAGGGTTAAATAATATATTGTAAAGAAGGGAAAGAATATGCATTTAAAACATCATTTTATGTGTGCCAGTAATGAGATTACAAAAATAAAACTAAAACCTAATAGCAACTTACAACAATAAATAAGTTCTTTGACTTATTTTTCAGGTATTTAGGAAATCTGATATGTGTGGAGGGTATAGTGACCAGGGTGTCACTGGTGCGGCCGAAGGTAGTGCGGAGCGTGCACTACTGCCCAGCCACCAAAAAAGTTATGGAAAGAAAGTACACAGACCTTACATCCTTTGAAGCATTTCCTACTTCTGCTGTGTATCCTACAAAGGTATAAATATTAACTCAAAACTTAGTAGTGCACCCGTCCCCCTACAGCGACTGTCCCAACCGAGTATGTCGCCTTTTCGAGGCGCCCTCGAGTATGTCGCATCTTCGAGGCGCCCTCGAGTATGTCGCCTCTTGCCCTTCTGGCTGGCTAGAGCGTAGTGGTTGCACGCTCGCCTTTAAGTCCGGTGAAGCTGTAAAGGCCTCGCGGCCAACAGCGTACATCATTCACACACACCACTCTTTGTTAGTACCCAAACACTGCTTCCAAGTCGCTGAGTCACTCGTAGTACCCGTATATCGATCGCTTGTTCACTCGCTTGCACTTAGATCGCTTGTTCTCCGATTTGTTTACTATCGCTTCCGGGATGAAACTGTTTCGTCCCCGTGCTCTGTGTTCTTTTTATACTTGTTTGAAAGTTCTAGAACGGACGCGAACCCTCCAAGTACAGCGATAGAAGTACATCGAACAATAGCCGGCGCGCTCCACAAAGCGGTATTATTATTACATACCTACTCGTATTTGCGCGTGAACAAATAGGTACTTGTATACCGCGACCGCGCGCCGGCGATAATTAAAGGGGTGGAACCTTCTAGACGTTTCGCCACTTAAGCGCGGATTCTAGATCTTTCTAGTCAGATCACCGAGGGACCCAAGGGTGTGGTATGCGTTTTAGAATCGATATACCCCGATAAAGGGTCTTTGAGATATCGGGGTATGTCCGGGTCGTAACAATATTAAATCACTATGTATAATATTTCATATAATAACCACTACATATACTGTCCCTCTGCGGGGCAGAGGCAGCTCACAAATTGGAGTGACAGAAACTATGTAGTTCCACCACACCACGAAGCTAACACAACAGCAGATGGTGTAATGTGATGTTCCTATACAATTTAAGCACTGCACGGGTTGGAAAAGGGTGAGAGGTACGTTACGCCCAACCCACTTTTGTATTTGCCATCTGAAGGAGACTGGTAAAAACTAAATGGTTCATCTATGTCAATCTATCTATCTATATCATCACGCAACATCCCTTGGGGGTCCGCAGAGAGTACAGAGCCCCAACAGGTTCTTTTCTTATATACCTTTTTGGCTTTCTCCACTCTCATAGTCTATGTCAATGTTACTTGTAAATTCAATTATATTACGGTAGATGACCTTTTTAATATAGAAGAATTCTAATAAATTACGAAAAAAATACTTAAAGTGAAGAGAGGAAATACAGAGTATCTATCGATCCATCACTTCATTTTAATGGTTTTATTTTTAGTAAAAATAGATAATATTGAATAGCTATGCAAACTCGAGTGGACGTGCGAATCGAGCGAGTAGCTATGACAAACTTAGCTAAGCCACGCCCACCATGATGACGTCAAGGCTTTTAGGGATTTAAAAGGCTCGCTAGCTTAGGTCACCTCTTCGTATTTGCTTTGTGTACCACACAGACCTTATTGTACAAAATTCAAAATCATTTATTTCGGATAATATGCCCAGTAGTGCCGATATAGTCTGATATTATATATCACTATGCATGCCTTTTAGTGGGTGTCACGGTGACTTAACATTTGAGAGTGCTGTGATGCCTCATTATAGAGTATCACGATGTATCATTACTGGAGCGTGGTGACGCTTTTTAATTGTGTGTTGGTTACTACGTAACAGAGATAGGCAAAATGTAATCAGATTAGTGATTAAAATTGCATTTTCTAATATTCAATCATGATAAAAAGTGTAATCGTAAACGTTGAAGGTTACAAAATGTAATTGTAATCGTTAATACACCGTCACGCCTATATTCCCCAAGCGGGGGTGGTCAATCATTAATCTGATTACATTTTGACCATCTCTGATACGTAATATATTGAGCGTCATCGGTATGCCTTGTAGAGTTGCTTCGTTTTATAGAGGGCTTTGGGAGGGCGTTGCTACGCTTTATAGTAGACATGTGTCGATCTTAACTGATATGAAACAGAAAGAAGAATTAGAAGATTCGTAATAGTTGTACAGAAAAAAATGCCCCATTTATACCTGAATCCCAAAGTCAGTGTACAGTCAGTAGTACAAAATAGAGGTGTGCGCCGCGCCGCCGCCAAGCCAAGTTTTTGAAAATATCATATTTACAAAAGCCTGTTCATTTCGGTCAGATGCCTATTCGTATTACTCCTACTTTTCTATTTGGCACATGTAGCGTTTCGGCCAAGTCGGGAGCCGAAACCTACAGGGTATTAGATTCAGAACTTCTAAAATCGACCGACAACATCTGCCTTTAAGTGGCCCTCCTAAACGCTGCCATGACCAGTTACATATCGTTTCGTAAGTATACGTACATCTTTTCCACAGAGTGAAAGAAAGTTAACGTCATAGGCATAAGTGTCATAAACCGGAAATCTTCGTGACAGTCTCATGAGCTACTACGTCATCAGTTTACTCAAAATCCGTAGCAAAAGTGGACGAGCGCTTGCTTCTGGTATGCTTAAAAGACGTCTCATCTAGGTCGTCATCAATGAGTACGATTTCGAACCAAGCACTCTTGTGTTCCAAGTGCACACTGCTTAAGCCAAAACTCACCCACACGGGTGCCCTATTTTTTATCGTTGCGAAATCTTTTGACAAATTCGGGCACAGCGATTTGATTTACAGCCGTAGCGTATGAGAGTACCAAACAGATTTGTGATCATCTTACGAGACGTTATGTTAAATCATACACGTGGATGTCCTATCGAAATGTCTCTACAACTCATTTTATATGAACCTGAGTCTTCTACGGCTCTGCTCTATCACCTCTCCTATTCACCCTGTATACGAACGATAAACCTAATGCGGATAAGACACAGCATCTATAGCCGTGACAGGCCAAGTATCTAGGGGTCGCCCTAATCGCCTCAATGCCCTACGGATCACACAGGACGAGTTTGTAATCCATTCGAGCCACCTTCATAATGAGTTGCCCTGAACTGAACTCCTGTCCAAAAAGAGAAAGGATCGGAAATACCCGTGATTTTTGAAAAGATCAAAATAGTCAGACTGCCTCGTTGGTCTGGTGGCAAAGCGCATCGCTTTGTGATCACGAGGTCCTGGGTTCAAATCCTAGGTCGGATAAATGTAGTTTTTCTAACGAAAAATTCCCAGTATGAGTCCGGAGTCTGGAATTGTGCCCGGTATATGGCAATAGGCTCGCCCCCTATTACATGGGACCTAACATCGTCGGCGAAACGTGGGTGTACTCAGTACACCTCTGCCACCCCCTCTGGGGAATATGTCGTGACGGTGTTTTTTTTTTTTTTTTAATCAAAATAGTAATTAATATTTTGGCGGCGATACAAAAGCCAGCGGGATGGCAGCGCGCGCCGCACTGTTCGGCGCACATAATATTATCTAATGCCTAACTTTGCTCCATCCGAAAGAAGTGGGTTTTAAGTGGAGATGTACTTGTCTCTTGGCGGGAGAAGAAGAATGTGTATTAGGTCTTACTGTGCTTACCAGGATTATTACAACAACGAGCAAGCATTGGTTTTGAATGGTCGTGGTTGAGCCCTACATGCGTCACCTAATTTTCATTATTCCAGTTTAAATTTTTATAACCCTAATATGTCACACTTAAAAATAGAAACAATTTCTTTTAAAAGAAGTGGCGTCTCCCCGCCGGGCCAACCATTTTACCCCGCCGCCGACATATTTTGGGTCGGCGCCCGAGTCTAATACAGAGGCGCTAATCTTATAGAACAAATAAAATGCTTCATTGTTCATTCCAATCTGTAACTGAATCTCGATCTTACATTCACTAAATTTGCCGTCTCACGGAGCGGCGCGTTGTCGGTCTGGGCGACTGCTTGAATTTAGCTGATTTAAATGTTCCATATGAGACATTGGGATTCGAATCTTTGCACTATTTCACATACAAATGATCGAATCTGAACAGTGAGACACTTTTCTCATGTCTACTTTATAGAGATGTTCGTGAGCGATAGAGAACATCGCAACGATTTATTGAGAGGGTCGCGACGCGTTATACGTGTAGTGAGCATCGCAACGTCTTAAAGTGAGCGTCGCGATGGCTTATTATATTGAGGGTTGCGGCCAATCGTTATAATAAATGCCAATGTTAATAAAGTGAGCATGCTCATTATAATGTCTTAGCTTGCGGTGGCTGTCTGGAGCGGGACACTCTCTTCCCTCTAATATGGTCGAGGGGATGACTGTTCCAGTAGTCATACTCGTGAACGGACGCTGCTTGTGGGGACTGGTCCATCTCGAATCCTTCAGATATTTACTTCCTAGAAATAACTTCATTAGTCTCATAGCTCGGTCGGAAGGCATCACACTGGACCTAGATCGTAAACTTCTAAATTGTAACTTATACAAAATAAATTATTTGAGTTTAAGTAACCTCAACATTATACTCACATAATTTTATTGAAAAACAAAAAAAAAACGTTAAAAGAGAAAGAGAATTAAATAAAAAATAGACAAGCCTGCTGAATTTCTCAGTGAAGGCCGCGTTCCGATCCGTTTGTAAATTGTTAGTTAGATTAGTTAAAAAACGACGGACGATTGACGGATTGACGGACGATTTAGCGCAGTGGTTAAGAGCTTAAGCCGCTATGCCCACTGCGTCTAATAGTCGCAGGTTCGAGTACCGCACGGGACTAATCTTTGTGTGATCCACAATTATTTGTTCCGGTCTGGGTATTTGTGTATGTGAATTTTCATGTTTGTAAACGCACCCACGACACAGGAATAAATCCTAGTGTGGGGCTACGTTTATAAAAAAAAAAAAAAAAAGAATAGTGGCAGGGTTTCATCATCATCATCATCATCATCATCAGCCTATAGCAGTCCACTGCTGGACATAGGCCTCTCCAAGTGCACGCCACTGGGTACGATCCTCGGCTACTCGCATCCAGTTTCTGCCAGCCGCCCTACGAAGGTCATCGCTCCACCTAGCCTGAGTGGCAGGGTTTATACAATATTAATTATTTGAGTTTGCTGCGTCCCGACGCCGTTTTATAGTGAGCGTCTCTACGTCTTAACATCGTTATAATAGTGAGTTTGCGACGCGAATTTATAGTGAATGTCGTGACCCAGTGTTATATGAACACTATTTTACACTTGTATGAAACAAACTACACTCAAAATATTTACTTTTAGGATGACGAAGGTAACCCATTAGAAACGGAATTCGGTCTCTCCCGGTATAAAGACCACCAAACAATCACGGTGCAAGAGATGCCAGAGCGGGCACCAGCTGGTCAGTTGCCGCGGAGCGTTGATATCATCTGTGATGATGACCTGGTGGACCGCTGCAAGCCAGGAGACCGCGTGCAGATAGTTGGCAACTACCGGTGCTTGCCTAACAAGCAAGGGAGCTTTACTGCTGGTACTTTCAGGTACTGATAATTTTCTTCTTCTTCTTCTTCAAGTTATGGCTTCACACTAATTATAAGTGTATTTTGCCAGTGTCCAGTGAGATATATAATCGTGTTTGTATAAATTGATTCGACTCCCCGATGGAATTTGATGACAACGATGATAATGAAATTAATGAAGTACCCCACCCTGGATAGTAGGTAAAGCGGTGGATACTTTACATACCAATTGCAACTGCCGTTTTGAGGGAAGTCGAAAAGGCACGTTTTATCACTTTGTTACAATTACCTTCACTCATGCACATATAAGAACACATAATGGTTAATATTCCACCAACATTACACATTATTAGTCGGAATAACACAAGTTTTGGAAATTAAAACAAATTGACACTCTTCGACTTCCCGCCGAAACTCCACTGATAATTTTATAATAATTTTATTAGTAACAAGCTTTTATACAGCCACATAATGGTGCATTTTAAAATGGCCAGTCAATTTAAAGTGTTTGCTTTCGTGTCTGTGTACTGTATCTTATCTTATCTTATATTGGCTTGCCGGACCGAGGATACCTCTGGCGCACTTCGACCCATGGGATCTTTTGTGCTGTCCTTGCTCTAATGCTCTTACGTACCTGAGGTGTCCAGTACTCCCTGTATTAGGTTGTAGATTCCAGCAGGGGGACAGAGCCGTAGTTCTTCTGGGTTTGGATAGGCCACTCCCAGCAGTTCCATTCGCCGCGCAGCCAGAGCGTCGCAGTGACAGATGACGTGCTTCATGGTTTCAGTTTCTGTGCACTGTATACAATGGTTAATACGTGACGAGTCTTCAACATACTTTCCATTGACGAGCGTCATTTAAACATTTCAACAACTTCTTAAAATCTTTCCAGAACAATACTGATAGCGAACAACGTGACACAAATCAACAAGGACATGAATATGAACATCACAATTGAAGATGTGAAGATGTGCAAGCGTTTGGCCAAGCGAGGGAACATGGACATCTTCGAGCTTCTGAGCAAATCGCTCGCGCCGTCTATACACGGACACGATTATATCAAGAAGGCGATACTTTGTCTGCTCTTGGGGGGAATGGAGAAGGTCCTGCCGAATGGCACAAGATTAAGAGGGTGAGTATTACCAGACACTGGTCAGTATTAAGTCAAACCGTTTATTTTGCATAAACCCTACGGGAGTACTTACAAATTGTCATATTTACATGTTTGTTAACTTAAAATACCACCGGATCGGAACGCGGCCTCCACTGAGAAGATCCGGCGAGCTTGCAAAACCCAGCGGGCTTGTCTTTTTTGTCTGATTCTCTATTATTTTTTTATAGATATACACATTTTTATATTAAAATTAATATGGATCTTTAAAAATCTCAGAAATGTTCTAAAACCAAAACTGTTAAAAACTATATATTTCGCATTAGCACAATCCATATTTTCTTATTGTATCTCTGCCTGGGGGGGGGGGGGGGGGGGTCCTGTTAAACTAAAATTATCAAGCTTGAACGTGCTCAGCGGTCAATTCTGAAAGTAATGACGAAAAAACCTTTTCGATACCCCACAGAAAAACTTTATCAAGACAGCAATGTGTTAACAATTAGACAGTTATTCATTCTCCAGGCCTCTCTACGTCAACATAAGGAACTTAATTTTGACCCCAAACATGACATACCCACACGCATACTGAATCGTGTCTGCAAAACAAAAACACATCATACCGCTTTTCTCAGGAGACACATGTTTTCTGGGCCCATACTTGTATAACAAGATAAATAAAGCATTAAACATCTACAACAAAACGAGATACTAATGGCTCATACAAAAAAAGCTTCTAAAATTAAATTATACGGACACAGAAGCGCTTATATCAATAGTACAATGAATTTGTGAGCTATGTGTATGTATATGCCCGAACCAACGGAGCATACCCTTTCTCATCTTCACACCGATATTCTCTTTCATACCTATTTGCTTTCTTACTACGCTGTTGCGAATACGGTCGGTCAGCTTCACACCGCACATCTTCCGCAGAGCTCGCATTTCCACCACATTTATCCTACTTTCATTCTCCTTCTTACATACCCAGCTCTCGCTGCCATATAAGAGCGTTGGGACAAGCACTTCATTATGTATGGCCAGCTGCGCCTTTCGGCTTAAGTGCCGACTCCCAAGTAGCTTTCCCATCGCGCCATTCACTCTGTTCCCTGCACTCACTCTTCTCTCTATGTCAGCGGTGTATTTTCCATCCTTACTGAATGCGCATCCAAGATATACAAACTCATTCACTTGCTCTCGCTACACAAAAATCTCGCTGATTCCGTTGCTGGGACCTGGCGTCCTGAAATACAGGGTTGCCCTAGTTTAGGCTCCAGTTTCCACATCGCATAATAATATACTCCCTATTGTTGTACACTTATTTTGTCAACCCATGAATATTGTGTGTGGAAAGTAATAAAGTTTTATTATTATTATATTATACAAAATCATTTATGCGATACAACTCCAATGTGATGCCTTACGACTGAGAATAAAAAGCTGATGCGAAACTTTAATGAAAAGCTAGAGGATTCTGGGTGGACCAGTCTCCACAAGCAGCACCCGTTCACGAGTACAACCACATGAGCAGCCATCACCTCCCTCGACCATATTGGACGAAAACTAAGAGTGGGATGAGTTGATGAAAACAAAAAGTAATTTATTTTAAATTTCACCATCTCTACCCGCGTAGGTTTTAACAAAAAACCTTCGTTTTAACAAAAAACCTTCGTTTTAACAAAAATAATATGAAGTTTAACCAACTGACCCGCGTGGGACGAGATTCGTCGGGTGAGATAGTGACTAACCCAAAATTTAAGCTTCCAATTCAATGCAATTAAAAGATTAAAACTCAGTCATCATATCAAAACCTACTTAGGGTACTTCCTATTGACCTAGAATTATGGAACTTGGCAAGAAACAAACTCACAGTATAAGTAAAGAAAAGAAACGGAAAATTGTTAATTTGTAAATATATTTTTGGGACTAAGCCCGCCACATTCATTCTCATCATTGTAACTCCTGTAAACTCAAACTCAAATCGTTTATTTTGCATAGACCCTGCGGGGGTGCTTACAAAATGCCATATTTACATTTCTTTTTTTTTTATAACTTACTAAGCTACGACCGGATCGGAACGCGGCCTCCACTGAGAAGATCCGGCAAGAAACACAGCGGGCTTGTCTGTTTTGTTTAATTCTCCATTCATTTTTTTTTCATCATTTTTTGTATAGATAGATATATTTTATATTATACAAATTCATTAATGCGATCCAGCTCCAGTGTGATGCCTTACGGCTGAGATATAAGAAGACTATTTTCAAATATATGCTATTATTAAAAGCTAGAGGATTCTGGGTCTCCTTAGATGACACCAAGATTTCAACCTTGGGTGCTTGGGAAGTGCTTTAATTGTCATGGAACACACAACACATTTAATTAGAAAGAAAAACAGGAGTAGAAAAAATTAAATTTCTGTATCTTACTTTTAAAAAAATCCTCGAATTCTGTACATGGAACACTCAGTTTGCGAGCCCTACTCGTTTTAAAAAGAGAGACAAATCTTTGCTTGATTTTACAGTTCTTTATTCGGGTCTACCTATAAGAAAATCAACACAAGAGTGTAGAAAAAGGTTTTTAAATAAATAACAAGCTTGTTTTCTGCCACAGTGACATCAACATCCTGTTAATAGGCGATCCGTCGGTTGCCAAGTCGCAGTTGCTCCGCTACGTACTGCAGACCGCGCCGCGGGCCATCACCACCACGGGCCGAGGGTCTTCGGGCGTCGGTCTTACAGCCGCCGTCACTACAGACCCGGAGACCGGCGACCGCAGGTGAGTTTTTTTATGTTTATGGCATCACGACGACGCGTATTTTGCCTATATCAAGTATTACGAATATAACTATTCTATCTATCTATATATAACCTCACGCCAGATCCATTGCGGGGTAGGCAGAGAGTACAGAGTTCCAACAGGTTCTTTCCTTACATACCTCTCTAGCTTCCTCGACTCTCATAGTTCGTCTCATACACGCTCGCCGGTTACGGAGACTCTTGACTTTTTCTTCAGATAAGACTCGGTTTATTTGGTCGTGGTAAGATAGTCTAGGTCTTCCCCGGTACCAGCATCTTCACCACCACCACCACTTTCACATTGTATATCTGTTTTGTCATTCTTTCCTCTGGCATTCTTTCTATATGCCCGAACCAATGCCGGAGCATGCCCTTTCTCATCTTTACACCGATACTATCTTTCATACCTACTCGTTTTGTTACTACGCTGTTGCTAATGCGGTCGGTCAGCTTCACTCCGCACATCTTCCGCAGAGCTCGCATTTCTACCGCATTTATCCTACTTTTATTCTCCTTCTTACATACCCAGCTCTCGCTACCATATAACAGCGTTGGGACAAGAACTCCGTTATGTATGGCCAGCTGCGCCTTATGGCTTAAGTGCCGGCTCCCAAGTAGCTTTCCCATCGCACCATTCAATCTGTCCCCTGCACTCACTCTTCTCTCTATGTCAGCGGTGTAATTCCCATCCTTACTGAAGGCGCATCCAAGATATACAAACTCATTTACTTGCTCCAGCACATCGTTACCAACCACAATCCTCACATTCGTTCTGGTTTCTTTCAAAAACCATATAACTATTCATTCCTAAATTAATTCAACTCCGTGATGAACTGATAAAAACGATGATTATGAAATTGATGAAGTGCCCCACACTGGATAGTGACGCGATGGATACTTTACATAAAGATAAAATTGCTTGGATCTATCCAAGTGGAGCTGGAATAGCATCTATGCTATTCCAGCTCCACTTGAGTCATGACAACCTATTCAACTGTTTTTAGTTAACAGTCCCTCTCTTCCTTCTATTAATTTAACACAATGTGTACTTTTTTTTGTAAATGAGGGAACCATGTAGCCATTCTCATAAATAGTATTATTCGCTTTTTTAACTTATTCACCTGATCAACCTACATTGTTCTCCCATACCCCACAACCGAATGTAGATGAAAAAGTTTGTAATTTCTTATTTTAAAAGAGTAACCGTGGAGTTTCTTGCCCTTCTTCTCCACAGGAATGATATTTCGAAGTGGCGGTAGAGTCTTTGTTACTTTTCTGACGATTCATAAATACAGTAATGGTTTACATGAATAAAAAATATTCTGATTCTGATTCATACCATTTGCGACGGCCGTTTTGAAAGAAATCGAAAAGGCACGTTTTATCACTTCGTTACAATTAACTTCACTCATGCACATATAAGAAAACAGTACACATATTCAATATCTATTTATTATATATAATTCGAAATAACATAAGTTTTGGAAATTAAAACAAATTGACGACATCCCTTTTCAATTTCCTTCCAAAACTCTCCGAAGGTGAGTTATTGTTTATTTTTAAAGACGTAGTCCCACACTTATAATTACACCTGTTTTAGATGCGTTTAATGCATATACACAAAGTCCAAAGTACATTACACAAACAATATTTGTGGGACACAAAGATTCGAAAAGGGATCGAATCCATGACTATTAAATTTGTTAACCACTGGACTAAGCTGTTTGTTACAAGAGTCTTTACATTCAGCTCACTGTAGTGTAGTTGTAGAGGAATTGATTAGTCGCGGGTTTGATACGGGATCATTATGTGCGACCCACAGTCATTTGTTTCGGTCTGAGAGTTTGTGTATATGAAATTCATGTTTGTCAATGATGCAGAAGTAATTCCTAGTGTGGGGCACATATTAAAAAACGGTTAGCATTAGTATTCCCTTGACTGTTCGCTTGATTCTCCCATTCTCTCTCTCCCTCTCTCTCTCTCTCTCTCACCAAGCGATTGTGGTAAGTCCCTTGCTTGTCTCCCAAAAAAAATCGTAAAAAAATTAGGATATTGTTTGTCCAGGTTGGAGGCGGGCGCCATGGTGCTAGCGGACCGCGGCGTGGTGTGCATCGATGAGTTCGACAAGATGTCCGACATCGACCGCACCGCCATCCACGAGGTTATGGAACAGGGCCGCGTCACCATCGCCAAGGCGGGAGTACACGCCACGCTCAACGCGCGCTGCTCTGTACTAGCTGCTGCCAACCCTGTCTACGGCAGGGTGAGTGCTGTGCTATATGTCCAGACTCTGGACCACTGTTAAAAATCGTTCAATAGAAATGTTACGCTTTGTTCGACCTAGGACCTCTATCGCCAGCCGACCGAGTCAAAATTTATATATTATTACTTCTCATCCCCAGTACGACCAGTACAAGACTCCGATGGAGAACATCGGCCTGCAGGACTCGCTGTTATCGCGTTTCGACCTGCTGTTCGTGATGCTGGACATCGCCGACGCCGACCACGACAACATGATCTCCGAGCACGTACTGCGCATGCACAGATACAGGTAAATCATACTGGCTATCAACTGGTATTGCTACTATAGTGATCCAATACATCACTTTAAAGATGCGACTACAAACCAATAGATGGCGCTTAACTTTAGGCGACGTCATACATGTCTAGAACGCGATATGAGAGTTTGCATAACGCGGAACATGCATACAAACCCCTAACAACAACCTGAGTCCTATCCTATCAACCGCTATCGCTGTCCCCGACATATTCTGGTCGACTCTCCCACATTAACACCGCACATAGGATCAGATACCGGCCTCGCCGGCAAGGTCGAAAAATCCCTTGCCTTGTTCTTCTGGATGGCTCCATCCAGAAGAGCCATAGAGGTTGCACGCTCGCCCTCTTGTCCGGTGTAGCTCTAAAGGCTCCGCTGCCAACAGCGTAGATTATTCATACACCCACGCACACACTGCTAAATGGTAGTTGAAATATAAAATACTAGCAGTGTCCCCGACTTCGTACCCGGTCGACAACAGCGCCATCTACCGGGTCTTTGTTATATAGCCTATGTTACTTCTGGATAAGGTAGCTTTCCAATGGTGAAAGAATCATTAAAATCGGATCAGTAGTACCGGAGATTACCCCCGAACATCAAAACTCACAAACTTTACCTCTTTATAATATTAGTATAGAATATTCAGGCTGTATGTTTTATTGGTTGGGGAAGGCTCCACCGGGACGACCCAGTGTGTATTGATGGAGGCTGGGTTGTGGCCACTTGCTGTTATACCCAATTTACACACTGCTCATTTCCGCGTGAAGGGGTTAGTCGTATAAACGCGCCACTTACGCTCTACTTCCCTTCCTACACTATTACTGCCCGGCGCTCCCTTCGTTGGGGGGTTGGGGGTGTTTTGAGCGGGAGTCAAAAGGACAGACAGATTGACAGGTCACGCTCACTGTGTGGCCGGTTTACAAAATCTTCTTGGAATCATGGGGAAAAAATAATTTTGAAAGTAGTATATAAAATAAAAAAAGCTAGTATAAATATTGCCTTGGGAACATTTTTTATGAAAACACAGAGCGATGCTTGAAATGCAAAGGGAGTATATGAACAGTCGACGCTGCCGCGGTACTGCTCATTACCTTTGGCGGGAAGTGGCGGTATAAGCAGTGTATAAACTGGATTTTAGGAATTATCTAGCAGGTGTGCATCAATCTGACGCCTTGACATAGCCTGCTATTTAGCAGTGACTGCCTCGTTGGTCTGGTGGCAATGCACAGTGCTTTGTGATCACGAGGTCCTGGGTTCAAATCCTAGGTCGGACAAATGTAGTTTTTCTAACGAAAACTTCCCAGTATGAGTCCGGAGTCTGGAATTGGGCCCGGTATATCGCAATAGGCTCGCGCCCCTATTACATGGGACCTAACATCGTCGGCGAAATGTCGGTGTACTCAGTACACCTCTGCCACCCGCGCTTGGGGAATATATTCGTGACGATATCTAGCAGGCTATGTCTTCAAAATTGGTTTAAAGACTAGCTACATTCATTGAAGGCCGGTACCAACCGGCTAATTTACTATTCGAAGTAAGGAGACGCTCGAAACTGCTATAAACGGTTACTGATCTCAGACTGACTAAGTCAAACTGTATTTAATCTCGGTGAGCACTAGAACACCGCGATCACACAGCACTATAAAAGCCCCTTGAATATATATCGTCACCGAACTTACTTTTAGGAACCCCAAGGAACAAGATGGCGAAGTATTACCAATGGGATCTTTAGTGGAGATGCTTTCAACAGAAAATCCAGATAATGAAGAAGCAGAGGTAATTTTTCTATTCTATTCTATATCATCACGCCAGTTCCCTAGCGGGGTGAGCAGAGAGTACTGAGTTACTCTTTCCTCCCCTTTCATAGTTCGTCTCATACACGCTTGTCGGTAATGGAGACTTTTTTTTTTTTTGTTTAAAAAAAAAACGAAGCCCCACACTAGGATTAATTCCTGTGTCGTGAGTACGTTTACAAACATGAAAATTCACATACACAAATACCCAGACCGGAACAAATAATTGTGGATCACACAAAGATTTGTCCCGTGCGGGAATCGAACCCGCGACACAGTGGGCGGAGCGGGTTAAGCTCTTAACCAATGCGCTAAATCGTCGGACTTGCCTTTCAGATAAGACACGGTATCTACACGCTTCCACTATCGCATTGTAAATCTGATTTGTCATTCTTTCTATATGCCCATACCCTGTCTCATCTTTACACCGATAATATCTTTTCTCACAACGCTGTTGCGCATACGGTCGGTCAGCTTGACTTCGCACATCTTACGCAGCGCTCGCATTTTGACCGCATTTATTCTGCTTTCATTCTCTTTACATACCCAACTCTCACTGAAAGAGCGGTAAATTATACGTATAATATTTTTTCTATCTATATCACTAAGTATGGAGCTTTGGAGAGATGTAGACTAGTCTACAATAAGTCAGCCTATACTGCTGGCCAAAGGCCATTTCTCATAGGTCTAGGTGAGATAATTAGATCTTACGCCACCACCAATCCAGTGCGGATTGGTGGAGTTAACCACTTGCTGTTGGAACACATGAAATCACTAAAAAACTTTTTATAATCAATCTATATAATTACGCCAGATCCCTTTTTAAATCATGTTCAACGATTAATTATAGCAATTTTTGCCGTCCTTAAGAACGATAGATATAGACTCACCACCACCTATGAACTCAGAACCCCAAGATATCTAAAGGACATCGTCGAAAATGGCCCCAGAACCAACAAACATGTGACCTATATCATAATTATTTATCTGTTTCATTCTAGTGGTTGCTAACATACGACGGACAATTTGCAATCCAAAACGTATATTTCTAAGTACTGTAAGTACTTAAATCAAAGCCGTCAACGTCTTTTCCGAATTTCAATGTTGTTATCGAATTACGGTTGGAGATGTCAATCCTATCAATACTTATATTCAATAGCTTATATTCAATCGATTACATTTAATCATGATCGATTAGATGAATGCTGTTGCTGTTGCGACTGCCATGGCGCTGCAGTGCGTCAGGAATGTTTGCCGAAGCCCGCACGGATGGCTTTCACGCCATAATGTGAAAAAAGCGGCTTCCTTACTGCAGCGCTTACGTGGCACTCGGAACAGAATACTGAAAATGATTGTTGACAGACAGGACTGTCCCATCCAAAAACATTGGGTGGAGATAGTTATGGGTGCGCGTAAATAAACATCTAACGCCACGCCTGTCTTCCCCGCAGGATCAGTACAGGAAAACTTATGGTGGACCCAAAACTTGTCCTGTTCTGAAGTAGTCATAGGAAAAAATCAATACAGTACTAACAATACTAACGTAGCGTATAAGCAAAGCTATAACTAACTTATCACTAACAACTCTAATGGACTTAATGTCTGGAATAAAGATATTTTATTTATTGCTAGTGTATTTTTACTTAACGATATTACAAATGTATTGTTGCTACTCGATTATAACCTCAAAATCTAATACTGTTTTTGCAATAATGCGATTCCCCCGCTTGTCCGATTAATAATAAATGCATTAAGATGATTAACAGGTAACTTGAAATCATACAAGCACATTTTCATTACTGTTGGTTCTGGGGCCAATCATGTATAGACGTAGAACAATGTCCTTTGCGTTCTGTGCATCGGTACGCCACTACATCGGCTATATTCATAACTATAAAGATTTGCGCGAGCTGTCAGAGAGAGAATATGTTCTGATATTATATTGTTACGTTCCGGGGTAAATAAATGCTGAATAACGTGCGAAATACTTTATTAGGCGCTGTACGCACAAAACAGTACGTCGAATGCAAGTATACACAAGTAATAAACACTAGTACTACTCTCGCTAGTACCCAAATACAGCTTTCAAGTCGCTGAGTCACTCGTTGAATTCGTATATCGTTGCTAAGGTCGCCGGTGTATTCCACGTCGATCGTTTGTTCTCGATTTGATCGCTGTCTCTTCCAAAGAGAGGCTGTGGCCGTCGCCGCGTTGAGTGTTCCATTAATACTTGTATGAAAATCCTAGAACAAACGCGAACCCAGGAAAGTCCAGGTACTTGGAAAAATAGCCGGCGCATTTCTCAAAGTGGTATAATTATGACGCACTTATATCTACTTGTTTACCGCGACCACGCGCCGGCGATAATAAAAGGAGAGGAATCTTCTAGACGTTTTAGCATTCAAACGCGGATTCTAGATCTTTCGTGACGGATCGTTAGAGGACCTAAGGTTGTGTAATGCGTTTTAAAATTAACATCCCCATAATAGGTTTACGAAATAGACCTGAAAGTAGTTTGTTCTAAATCGATAACTGAATTGATTCCAACATTTTTTTTTATTGTATTTTACTTTTTTTTTGATTTTCCAAAAATAGCTGTTACTCCTTTAGTTCGCTGTAATTAACTAAATTTATTCTTCATTCAAAGCAATACGGAGATTTCAAATGCATTTCTAAAACATATTTCTCAATAAGCACACTTACACGTACAAGTTAGATTGTATAAAAGTGCTTAAAAAAGGGATAAAAAAAATTTGAAATTAGATTTTCGTATTGAATTTGTGTGTCTGAGGTCTTGTATTATTTACGATACTGCTTGTGGCGGTGTATTGGAGTCGTAACAATATGTCATTTTTCTTTGTTTATTAGTGAAAATGGACTTCTTATTAGAAGTAGGAATGAGTTATTACAGACAGTTACCGAGACAAAAAAAATGGAAATACAAGTACCATACGGATTAACAGCAGTAATGAACAAGAGTTTTCTGTGCATGCCATCATTAATTTAACAAATTATCTGATAACACAAAAAACTGACTCTTCCGCTTTTTAAGACGAAGTTACAGCAGTACCTAATAAATAAATGCTATTACAGTGTAAAAGAAAGAAAGAAATTATAATTTCATCATCATCATCTCAGCCTATACTTGTCCACTGCTGAACATAGGCCTCCCTAATCGCTCATAATATTGGTTGGGGATGTTTGCCATACTCGCCACGCTTGGCAGGCGGGTTGGCGAGCGCAGTTTTTGGTCCTAGAAGTGTTAAGGGAACGCTGCTGCCCATTCCCTAGTTTTCCCTTAGTCCCCGATGGGATGAGATGGGTTGGTCCTATTCTAAGCCGGGAACCACGCGGCAAATAATTTAATCTATTATATATGTTCTATACATCTTTTTCACAGTTCTTTAGCTTATAATTATTATTATTTTTAATTCTCTCTTTTTTATGTAAATTATTGGTTACTTGCTTTTTTGTTAGTAGCTACATAGCATGAGTAACTTTAAATAATAATTTCTCTAATGTTTTTTACTCAATTCATTGATTATATAATATTTGCACACCATCAATGGTTATGAGGCGCTCGTAGCGCTGTGCGACCGCGGTGTTCTTACCGATCACCAAGGTTAAGCAGCGTTCGACTCGGTCGACCTGAGATGGGTGACCGTTCGTGGCATTTCATATTCGAGCGTCTTCGTGCTTCGGAAGGTACGTTAAGCCGTTGGTCCCGGCTATTACTTAATGTGGTAGTCGTTAAGCCGAGTTGGAAGCCTTAAAGGCAGCTTGATAAGTTCCAACAGCAGGTGGCCACAAACCTGCCTCCACCAATCCGCACTGGGTCCGCGTGGTGGAGTATGACTTAATCTCTCTCACCTCGATTTGTAAGAGAAGGCCTTTGCCCAGCTGTGGGCAGTATAGGCTGATATTATTATTATTATCAATGATTATAATTCGGCGTACCTACTAAGGAAATTTTCTGTAACATCTTACAAACCTGTTATGCAAATAAACGGATTAAATTTGAAAACGTGTGTTGATCGTTGGACCTCTGCTCAAATCTCGTCCCGTTATAGGAGACAAACCAATCAATATACGAGAAGTACGACCCGCTCCTGCACGGCAACACGCGCAGCCGCAAGGAGGCCGTGCTGAGCACCAAGTTCATGCGCAAGTTCATCCACATCGCGCGCCTCATGAAGCCCAAGCTCACGCAGGCCGCCTCCGACGCCATCGCCGACGAGTACGCGCGCCTCAGGAACCAGGACATGATGGACAGTGATGTGGCCAGGGTAAGTGGATATCGAGAACCGAAGAGAGGGCCTCCTCTTTCACAATATTTAGGTTGTACTAGCGACCCAAGCTCCTATGAAATTTCCCACACTTATAGTTTATATAAAGAAGGATGCTAATATTTTTTTTAAATTATGCATAAATACCACATTAAAACAATAAAAAAAACATTACACACACTACCATGTATTTGACACAACCACGCATATATATACTCTTTTGTTTATTGTTAAAAAGTCTGGTCAAATTGAGAATAGATTTATCTTGTTTGTCTTTAATATTATTTGTCTATAGTCTTACTGAATATCAAACATAACCAGCAAACGATGAAAGAGTAGGTCGAATTTCGACCAATGGGCGACCACTAGTACTCATAAACCTTTCTCTTGAACCACTCCGGCCATTGGTGAGAACCGTATAAAAATCCGTTTGGTATAATATTTTTCACATAGAATGGATAGTTGCAGTTCTAAGTGCCAAACGAAATTAATATTTAATTCAATAGTGTTAAGGCATAAAACCATAAGTATAGAAACCGGTCATGCCTCTTATTGCCATTGAATAAAGTTTAATTTTCTTTGACACAACTGTCACAGTACCCACTTTACATGAAAAATACTATAGTTGAGTTTATCTCGTTCAGACAGGCAGACAGACGCGGCGAGGGACTTTGTTTTATGTCGTGATTTTAATCATATTTTGCAGTCAAAAAGAGATAGGACTATTGACTAAATAATCAAATAAATTATAAGGATTTTTTATTGGATTCAGTCACGTCTCTTTCAAGTACTAATTCTAATCCTCAAGAGATGCTCGTTATGATTTTTTTTGTGACCCATTGCTTTGCAAAGGGCTTGCACAAGGTTGTTTGATATTATTTTAATGACTTTTTCATGACACACTACCTCCTGTCCGCGTATACTTTATTCCAGACAGGACTAACCTAACCTAACATTATTCCAGAGTAAAATGTATCCTATGTGTTAATCCAGGTAATAAACTATCTGTGTGCCTAATTTTATCTAAATCGGATTAGCCGTTTTTGAGTAAGAAACATCCAAACATAGAAACTTTCACATTTATAATATGACTGTTTTGCATTAAAACAAAACAGGTATTATATGTTGGAGAAAACGCACAGCATAGAGTGAAGAAAGCACAATTAAATCGTTCGAAATATCGAGAATATGCGCTACATGTGTCATATTTCCAGCAATATATGTCAAAATTCTGTCATCACAGGGCGCGTTAACACAATTCCCGCCACTTTAACTGACAAGTGACATTAGATCTTCATCACCAGCAAGCTCCTTGAGCCTATGCTGTGCGTTTTCTCCAACATATAATACCTGTTTTGTTTTAATGCAAAACAGTCATATTATATGTCTTCAAAAACGCACAGCATAGAGTGAAGATTTGTTTGGTATCTGATGGTGAGCAGAATTGACATAGATTTCGTCAGATAATGAATGTCCATGAGATGCTAATGTGAACTATTAATGTTAACAATATTATGGATCTATTTCTAATAAAAGTCCATATAATCAAGTGACTTGTTTTTTTTTTTTTAAATTCAATTTGTGGTGATCAAGTTGTTTTCCATAAATACATCAATTAATTGAAAAATTTAAATTACTATCTTATATACTATAATAAGTTGTAATAATATAGTTAGGTATGAACTTCTCACAAAGAGTGAATGGTAATTATTATATAAAATTTACAAAAGGGTCTTTCTTTCTTCAATTAGATTGTAAAACAAGGAGTCAGAACCTCTTTTAATCATGTTGAAGTTATTTTCAACATGTAGGATATGTAGGTAGTAAAGCAGAGTCAGATTATAAAACAAAATTAGTGCTTCTTATAATAAGGTTGGGATTAGTTTTTAATATCTAGAGGGTAGACAGAACCTCTTTGGTCAAGTTGAGGGTATTATGACCAATATGCATAATTATGTATGTAGTCATACATAATTATTAATACATAATAATCATTCTTAAAATGTGTAACACTGAGATCAATGACAATAAATATAATGTCTATTAATCCTTATAATATTGGGGATAGAGCAGTTTTTGAAATTTTTATATAGACTCATGGAATAACTGCTAGGTCTATCAACTTTGCGCTAAAAGTATTTTGAGGTATCTGAACATTTCCAATACCCCCTGCCCAGGATATCTTTAATAAGTCTATTGTCTGGTCACACCTAGTGTCATAGTTGAACGGACGCTTTCGATGCGTCGATGTTAGCTTTCTGAAGCTTGAATGTACCTAACCTGCTTTCATGGTTTGGAAGGCTGGTTTTATTGCTCCTATGATAGAGATGAAGTCTGATAAGCCCTACTTATTCTCTTTGTTTTTGTTACATTTAATTTCTGTAGCTTTAGTGAGTTTTCTTATGTGATTTACTGGGTAGATATGACGGTCCCTATGTTGTAAAAGGTGCCAGCCTGCTTGTCTTTGGCCTTGTCTTGATTTCGGCCAGAAGTTATTGTGTTGTCAGTCTCTGTGAAGTTGTTCTCTGAAAGATTCAGAAGGGTTAGTTGAGCGGTTTGCAGCCCGCAATAATAATAAAATTAACACTGTTCTTCTGCTCTTGTGTTATATAGATTCTGAGCAGGGTGAGGGTCTTAGCCAGTTAATAGTATATTAATATCCCATATAGGTGGCTTGGGTGGTTGAGGCCTGGAGTATGAGATTGCTCTCAAGACTTGCAAAATGAAGAAGGTCTTAAGGGAGGTCTTTGATGGTTGTCGCATAGTATGTGTGATAGTTTGTTTTCTAGATAGAGGTGGGCCAGGAATAAGGCTGCATCTTTCCCTTCCCTCCTTAAGGGGGGCCCAGTTGGGTATTTGATCTGCCCCCCCCCCCTCAGCTTTCGAGGCTTGAATGAGTATCTTATCTACTTGTGTTATTGAGGTGTGTTAGGACTCTGGGTATCATGAGGGGGGAACACCCACATTGTTAAGAATTCCCGTTTTCTGACTGCAAGCATCGCAGAGGGGAGCACATCTTTTTAAGCTGTCTTTCGAATGTAACAATATGAAGTCAGTATGACAGCAGTCTCCTTTGTTGTGAGTGGGTCTGCATCTGAGAACTGAGAATTTTGAAGATGTTTACTGCTGTTGTTGGTAGCAGATGCCATTCTGGAATGGGTTCGCCCCGTGGGAGGTAGTCTGCTATAATAACCGCCCATACTGCCCGCCCCATACTAGGCAGAGGCCTTCTTTCACAAATCGAGGTGAGAGGTTAGGTCATACTCCACCACGCGGACCCAGTGCGGATTGGTGGAGGCAGGTTTGTGGCCACCTGCTGTTGGATCTTATCAAGCCGCCTATAAGGCTTCCAACTAGGCTTAACGACTACCACACCATGTGGTAGCCGGGACCAACGGCTTAACGTGCCTTCCGAAGCACGGAGACACTTGAATATAAAGTCCCACAAACGGGAGCCACTTGAATATAAAATGCCACAAACGGTCACCCATCTCAGGTCGACCGGGTCGAACGCTGCTTAACCTTGGTTATCGGTACGAACACCGCGGTCGCCCAGTGCTACGAGCGCTTGAGGCGGCGGTCTGTTATACCATTTAATTTTCCTGGCAGGTGATTTGCCATCATACATATGTTTCGTGAGTTGTATAGGTCCCACAGTCTGGTTGTTAGTTCCAGCCGTCTGATAGACCGGGTGCTGCCTTGATTACAGATGTGAGCAAGCAGTGTTCTGTTGTCTGATTGGACCAGAATATGGTGTTTTTCAGTAAAGCACCATGTGGCTTGGCTATGGTAAAAACAGCATAAATTTCTTTTAGGTTTGTTATTGGTTGTTCAGGTATGCTTTCCAGCCCGCATCCGCTGCGTCTGTTGTCAAGAAATGTGTTATTTCTCTCGAAATGGGGTTGGCTTGCAGTTTGCTGCCTCCAACCACCACTTTACATCCTGGCGTATGTTTAAGCACAGTTCTATTTTCTGGCCTCTTTGGGTAAACATTTCAGAGAGAGTTGTGCTCTGCGCCAGTATAACCTGCCCTGGGTGACCACATGTTTGGCAAAGTATAACATGCCCATCACATTATGAAGCTCCTCCGGTGAGCATTGGTTTAGTTTAAAGTCCTTATCAGAAAGCTTTTATTTTATGAACCTTGTTTTGGTTTGGAGTGTTCTACATCAGGCCTCGGTATTCCACCGGTGGGTCTAAGTGCTTGAGTTTTGATGGTGTACATGTCAGCCCAGGGCCTCCAAGAAGGCGAGTGTCTCCGCGACCTGCGCCATTAGTTTGTCCATGCTCTGGTAGCCCAGTAGGTAGTTGTCTAAGAATACTAGGAGACGAAGCCACGGTTTCGAAGGGTCTCCATGCCACGGTTTCAAAGGGTTTCCGCAACCCAGTTCAAAACCGTTGCGAATGTATGGGGCGCTGATGACAGGCCCAATGGTAGGGTGGTCAGTTGCAGAATCTCTCTATTGTATATTATACATATAAATCATCTGTTGTTTCCGCAACACACAGGTGTAGGTATGCCTGATAGAGGTTCATTTTCACCAACCAGTCCTTGGGTTCAAGAAGGTATCTCTTGATGTGATATTAGTTGGAAGTGTTTTTTGTAATAATGAAAGCATTCATTGTCCTGATGTCCAAGATTGGTCTGTCTATAGTTAGGTCTTTCTAAACTTTTTAGAATGTAATTGGAGGGTTATGGCAAGTAAGTGCTACTTTTTTTTTTTTTTTTTTTTATTATCAAAAAGTAGCTAGTAGCTGGCTTGGCTGAATTTAATAATGAATTGATTGGCCTTCAAGTTGAACCCAACTTTTCCAGGCTTGTCATGCTTGTTTTGTGTTCGCGTATGAGGTATCTCAATTGGGATGTTGGTAAAAGGGCTCGGCCCTTGTGCTGTTATTGTTACTTTGCATTTTGGGTGAGCTGGTGTATATAGCTAGATCTGAGAACCTCCTATCAAGCAGATATTCAGAACTAAGTGGAATGATGTAGTCCTTTTAAGTTTCTGGTTACCTAATTGTTTTAGGGTGCGGTTCAGCTGATAGCATTGCATTTGAAATGTTTTCCACAGACAATTTGCATTGTGGTTGTTCAGTTTTTTATTGAAACTTGGTGAGCTAGGTACAAAACCTTATGAGGCTTTTCCAAAAAGAGATTGTGTGCAACTGTTTTGAATTGGTACAGGTCCAGTCGATAACTGTCTGCGATCTAAGACCTTGTTAGACAGACCTGCAAGTAGGGTCTCTGTTGGGGTCAAATAAACCATGATTTTATTGAAGTAGCATAGCACTCCTGATGCCATTGCCACTCTATGCCATTTCCTCCGGGGAATTTCAAATTATTGCAATATTTAAATCAGCAAAACATTGTTTATTGCTGTTTTTGTCTGTGTAGGCCTACCCTATGTTCGCACGAGCGCTCCCTTAATGCGCGTTAGTAGTGTTTGAGTTAAATAAATAGCGAACCATATATATAAATATAGATTTTGAAAGCGCTGTACATTGCTTCAGCATCTCGCTTGAAGAAAAAAGCGTATGCCCGTAGGGTATCGCTCCCAGTTATTAATTTCGGTGTAGCTGGTATGGGTACTTGGGTTTGCATCTTTGTTTTGAGTTGCATTCATATAAACAGGTAATTGCGATGAATAATTGGAAATACAAGACATTAAAATGTCGACATGCCGATCAGTTTCGACTATTTGTACTTGCGTTTACGGAATAAAGTACGAAAACGCTTACTTGGTAAGGGTGATGCTGGGCCCTCCTCAACCTCCGAGGATGAGGAGATACCTTCCGATGTCCCCGAACTCGGGATCAAGATATGTTCTCCCTCCGGAGCAGCATCTCGCCCCGGCGTTCTGATTCGTTACCTGTTGGCTCCATTTTCCACAAAAGAAGAAACAATGCTGTGCTTGAGGAGAAAAAATATCACCAACACTCACTTAACACTTTAGAGTTGACTTTGACACGGTGTTTTAGTGAGTAGAATAAAATTTCTCGGCTTTTTTATATTGGAAGAGAAAAGTTTTCGTGCACTATGAACGATTTAAAAGATGCTAATGTCACTTGTCAGTTAAAGTGGCGGGAATTGTGTTAACGCGCCTTGTGATGACAGAATTTTGACATATATTGCTGGAAATATGACACATGTAGCGCATATTCTCGATATTTCGAACGATTTAATTGTGCTTTCTTCACTCTATGCTGTGCGTTTTTGAAGACATATAATATTAGATTTTTGTTAGATTTGATAGTTGTTAAAGCACTAATCACATCAGTGTCAATCACATCAATCACAGCGCATCAGTGGACGAAATCAACAATAGGTTGGTAGAGACTGTCCATACGGTCGGGTCCAAGCATTTTAAGCCCCACCGTAAAAATAGGCCTCAAAAACTATCCAACTACACCCGAAACCTTATGGCTGAGCGACGTACCATGACGCTCCAAACCTCCGATGATGCTAAGTCCTATAGGCAGCTCAATGGACAGATATTGAAGTCCTTGCGACACGATTTACGGTCCTTCAATACAAAACGTATTGAGGAGACCATAGAGCAGAACAAGGGCTCCAAAGTGTTTGCAAGAGACGCGTCTATTGGGCAAAGCCAGTTGACGAAGCTGAAGACGGAGGACGGAAACGTAACGTCGAATAGGTCAGAGGTGCTCAGGGAGATAGAGAGGTTCTATGGGCAGTTGTATACCTCAGTAGCTGAACCTGTTGTTGACTTGGTAAAAGACCCAAGAGCCAAGCTAACCCGACACTACACTGAAGATATCCCGGACATCAGCCTGTACGAGATTGGGATGGCTCTCAAACACCTTAAAAACAACAAAGCGCCGGGTGAAGACGGAATTACCGCAGAGCTTCTGAAAGCTGGCGGATCGCCGGTACTTAAAGTCCTTCAGAGGCTGTTTAATTCAGTCTTGCTCGAAGGAAAAACGCCGGAAGCGTGGAACAGGGGTGTGGTGGTACTCTTTTTCAAGAAAGGTGATAACACTTTACTGAAGAATTATAGGCCCATCACACTGCTGAGCCATGTTTATAAGTTGTTTTCGAGAGTCATCACGAATCGTCTCGAACGCAGGCTTGATGACTTCCAGCCTCCCGAACAAGCCGGTTTCCGGAAAGGCTTTAGTACCATAGACCACATACATACGCTGCGGCAGATTATACAGAAGACCGAGGAGTATAATCGGCCACTATGCTTGGCGTTTGTGGACTATGAGAAAGCCTTCGATTCGATCGAGACTTGGGCGGTTCTTAGATCTCTCCAGCGATGCCGCATTGACTATCGGTACATTGAAGTGTTGAAGTGCTTTTATAATAACGCCACCATGTCAGTCCGAGTACAGGGGCAGTGCACGAAGGCGATCCCCATAAAAAGAGGAGTAAGGCAGGGAGACGTCATTTCTCCGAAACTGTTTACGGCCACCTTAGAGGACGCCTTCAAGCTCTTGGAATGGCAAGGACTTGGCATCAACATCAATGGCGAATACATCACTCACCTTCGATTTGCCGACGACATTGTGGTCGTGGCGGAGTCGCTGGAAGATCTAGGACGAATGCTCGGTGACCTCAACAGAGTACCTCAACAAGTGGGTCTTAAAATGAACATGGACAAAACGAAAATAATGTCTAACGTCCATGTCGTACCCACTGCACTCACCGTTGGGAACTCTACTCTTGAAGTTGTCGACGAATACATTTACCTGGGACAGGTATTCCGGTTAGGTAGGTCCAACTTTAAGAGAGGTCAATCGACGAATCCAACTCGGCTGGGCAGCGTTCGGGAAACTGCGCAACATCTTCTCATCCAAAATACCTCAGTGCCTTAAGACTAAAGTTTTTAGTCAATGTGTGTTACCAGTGATGATATATGGATCAGAGACGTGGTCTCTTACAATAGGTCTCATAAAAAAGCTCAGAGTTGCTCAGCGAGCTATGGAGAGAGCTATGCTCGGCGTTTCTCTACGCGATCGAATCAGGAATGAGGAGATTCGTAGAAGAACCAAGGTCACCGACATAGCCGTTAAGATTAGCAAGCTGAAGTGGCAATGGGCGGGCCACATAGCGTGTAGATCGGACGGGCGTTGGGGCAGAAAGATTCTAGAGTGGAGACCACGTATTGGCAAGCGCAGCGTGAGACGACCGCCTGCCAGATGGACCGACGATCTTGTGAAAATCGCAGGAAGTCGTTGGATGCAGGTGGCATCGGACCGGTTACGCTGGAAAGCGATTGGGGAGGCCTATGTTCAGCAGTGGACAAGTATAGGCTGAGATGATGATGATGATGAAAGCACTAATAATGTGTGTGTGTGAGTGATGTACGCTGTTGGCCGCGAGGCCTTTACAGCTTCACCGGACTTAAGGGCGAGCGTGCAACCACTACGCTCGAGCCAGAAGGGCAAGGGGCGACATACTCGAGGGCGCCTTAAAGAGGCAGCTTCGGTTGGGACAGTCGCTGCGGGGTGAGGGGGTGCACTACTAAGTGCACCGGTCAACCGCCGGCTAGGGGAGGGGATCTACGACTTCGTCGTCGTCGCCCGTATTCGGAGCGGAAAGAATGGATGACAAAGCATCGGGGGGATCGGAGAGAACATGTCGCGGCCGGCGGTGGCGGCAGGGTTCGGGGGGGGGGGGATCGTAGTCGGCGGCGGCTACGATTAACGGATTCGCATGGGTAGAAGTATTCGAGTAAGGGTATTCGTTCGCGAAGTGTCGTGTTGTCGCCATTTTAATATAGGCGCGAATAGGTTCGAGACCTAGATCGGAGTGGAGATCAACATTCCGTACGAACCAGGGGGCTCCTACGGCTTTACGGAGGAAGCGGTTTTGAACCACTTGGAGTTTATCGATGTGAGAGGGGCCGTATGCCCGAACACAACACACGCATAAGTCATGATGGGTCGAACGCAAGTTTTGTAAAGCGTCACCTTATTTCTAAGGGACATTTTACTCCGCTTGCAGATTAACGAATGGAGACGACCGAGCACAAAGGATGCTCGGTGACGGACCCGCTTGATGTGCGGGCCGAAGGACATGGTACTGTTTAGGGTGACCCCTAGATATTTGACCTCTTTGACACAGGGAATGGGTCGGTCGAACATGGTCACTTGGCCGAGATTACTTCTAGGGCGGCGCAGGGAGTGGCGCGGGGTGGCACCTCTGGAGAAGTACACCGCAGCGCTCTTGTCCGGGTTCACCTCAATACGCCACTTCCTGAACCAATTCCCTGAAGGTTTCTGGTAATGAAACCCTTATTCCTATGCGAGACGTAGAGAGCGGTATCGTCCGCGAATAGGGCTAGATGCGCCTTACTCGAACGAGGAATGTCGTTCGTGTAAAGGCTTAACAGGAGGGGCGAGAGAGCTGAGCCCTGCGGGACTCCAGCTCGGGTGGAGTGGGGGGTGGAGCGCGTCATTTCGACGCGATATTGGAAGGGGCGATTTGACAAGAAGTCTCGTATGATGAGCACGGTCTGTCCGTTACTCCCATTTGGTAGAGCTTGTAGACTTTGTCGAATGCCTTCGCGACATCGAAGAAGAGGCCGCCCGTGTAGACGGGTTTGGGTCTGTTAAGACCGGAAAGGATGTGCTCCGTGATGCGGTGCACTTGGTGGACGCAGGAGTGTTTGGCTCGAAAGCCGAACTGCTCGTCGATAAGGATACCCCTGGACACTACAAAGTCTTTGAGCCGCGCCAGAAGTAGGCGCTCGTAGACCTTGGCCAGAGAGTTGAGAAGACTGATAGGGCGGTAGCTCGCGGGGAGATTACGAGGTTTGCCGGGCTTGGGAATGCCTATAACGTCTGCTTCCTTCCACTTAGCGGGGAAGGTGCAGTTCGTCATGGCGGCGGTAAATATGGCCACTAAGAGGCAGATGAGTTGGGCGGGCATTTCAGAACGCGATTCGAAATGCCGTCAGAGCCGGGGGCTTTCTTGGTTTTAAGACCCATAATGAGATCTTCGATCTCCGTTTGGGTTATAGGAGGTAAGGAATCGGCAGGGGGGAGGGATGCCCTGCGCTCGACTTCCCTGTCGACCGCGTCGACGTGGGACTGGTCGACGGACTGAGAGCTGGGGGTGCACTGGCTCTCGAGGGAGTCGGCGAGATGCTCGGCCTTTTCGTCGTCGTCGAAGGCAGGGGGTGCGCCTGAAGGGCGGGACAGCGGAGGCATGCCAGTCGTGGAGTCGGTTTTGAGGCTACGCGCCAGCTGCCAGTAGGCCAGGTGCGATGGCGCGATGCCCTCTAGGAAGTCACCCCACCGTTCCTCCCGGACCTCCGAAAAATGTGTGTAATATTTACCACGGCCGCGTGGCTCCCGGCTTAGAATAGGACCAACCCATCTCATCCCATCGGGTGTCGTACAAGGCGACTAAGGGAAAACTAGGGAATGGGCAGCAGCGTTCCCTTAGCACTTCGACGACCAATAACTGCGCTCGCCAACCCGCCTGCCAAGCGTGGCGAGTATGGCAAACACCCCCAATTATGGAAGAATGTAAGAAAACCAGGCCCCTAGTCCCCGGCGGTCCTGTTCGTCCTGGCCACGGTAGCAGCCATGGTAACGACAGGACAAGGGGTGCTAAGAATCTCCGGCAGAGATTCGGCTACCACCAACACCGAAAATTGGCCCTGGTGACATACAACGCACGCACGTTAAGGACAGATGAGAAGCTTGTTGAGCTGGAGGAAGAGATAAACAAGTTGCGGTGGAATATTGTTGGTTTATCGGAGGTCCGAAGAAAGGGCGAGGACACGATAACCTTAAAATCCGGCAACTTGTTTTACTACCGGGAGGGCGAACAGCAGTCCCAAGGTGGTGTCGGATTTATCGTCCACAAGTCACTCATAGACAACGTTGTGTCCATCACTAGTGTGTCGAGCAGGGTAGCGTACCTGATACTCAGAATATCCAAAAGATATTCGCTGAAGGTCATACAGGTCTACGCACCGACCTCGGCATACTCAGATGATGACGTCGAAGTAATGTATGAGGACATTAGTAGAGCCATACATACTTCCAAAGCACACTTTACAGTGGTTATGGGTGACTTCAATGCGCGGCTGGGCAAACGGGGCGATGATGAATTGAGAGTGGGGCAATTTGGATATGGGCAACGCAACCACAGGGGTCAGAGGCTGGCCGAATATCTGGAGAAGGAGGGACTCTTTATGATGAACTCTTTCATCCGGAAGCCGCCTCATAGGAAATGGACCTGGATGAGCCCTGATGGTTCCACAAAAAATGAGATAGACTTCATCATGAGCACCAAGCGACAAATATTTAATGATGTCTCCGTGATTCACAGGGTAAAAACCGGCAGTGATCACCGAATGGTCAGAGGCACATTAAATATTAATGTCAAAATGGAAAGATCGCGTCTGATGAAGTCTACGCTCCGACCTTCTAATGCACATATCCAAAACCCCAAAAACTTTCAACTCGAATTGTCAAACCGCTTCGAATTGCTAGACAGCAGCGCATCAGTGGAGGAAATCAACAATAGGTTGGTAGAGACTGTCCATACGGTCGGGTCCAAGCATTTTAAGCCCCACCGTAAAAATAGGCCTCAAAAGCTATCTGACTACACCCGAAACCTTATGGCTGAGCGACGTACCATGACACTCCAAACCTCCGATGATGCTAAGTCCTATAGGCAGCTCAATGGACAGATATTGAAGTCCTTGCGACACGATTTACGGTCCTTCAATACAAGACGTATTGAGGAGACCATAGAGCAGAACAAGGGCTCCAAAGTGTTTGCAAGAGACGCGTCTATTGGGCAAAGCCAGTTGACGAAGCTGAAGACGGAGGACGGAAACGTAACGTCGAATAGGTCAGAGGTGCTCAGGGAGATAGAGAGGTTCTATGGGCAGTTGTATACCTCAGTAGCTGAACCTGTTGTTGACTTGGTAAAAGACCCAAGAGCCAAGCTAACCCGACACTACACTGAAGATATCCCGGACATCAGCCTGTACGAGATTGGGATGGCTCTCAAACACCTTAAAAACAACAAAGCGCCGGGTGAAGACGGAATTACCGCAGAGCTTCTGAAAGCGGGCGGATCGCCGGTACTTAAAGTCCTTCAGAGGCTGTTTAATTCCGTCTTGCTCGAAGGAAAAACGCCGGAAGCGTGGAACAGGGGTGTGGTGGTACTCTTTTTCAAGAAAGGTGATAACACTTTACTGAAGAATTATAGGCCCATCACACTGCTGAGCCATGTTTATAAGTTGTTTTCGAGAGTCATCACGAATCGTCTCGAACGCAGGCTTGATGACTTCCAGCCTCCCGAACAAGCCGGTTTCCGGAAAGGCTTTAGTACCATAGACCACATACATACGCTGCGGCAGATTATACAGAAGACCGAGGAGTATAATCGGCCACTATGCTTGGCGTTTGTGGACTATGAGAAAGCCTTCGATTCGATCGAGACTTGGGCGGTTCTTAGATCTCTCCAGCGATGCCGCATTGACTATCGGTACATTGAAGTATTGAAGTGCTTGTATAATAACGCCACCATGTCAGTCCGAGTACAGGGGCAGTGCACGAAGGCGATCCCCATAAAAAGAGGAGTAAGGCAGGGAGACGTCATTTCTCCGAAACTGTTTACGGCCACCTTAGAGGACGCCTTCAAGCTCTTGGAATGGCAAGGACTTGGCATCAACATCAATGGCGAATACATCACTCACCTTCGATTTGCCGACGACATTGTGGTCGTGGCGGAGTCGCTGGAAGATCTAGGACGAATGCTCGGTGACCTCAACAGAGTATCTCAACAAGTGGGTCTTAAAATGAACATGGACAAAACGAAAATAATGTCTAACGTCCATGTCGTACCCACCGCACTCACCGTTGGGAACTCTACTCTTGAAGTTGTCGACGAATACATTTACCTGGGACAGGTAGTCCGGTTAGGTAGGTCCAACTTTGAGAGAGAGGTCAATCGACGAATCCAACTCGGCTGGGCAGCGTTCAGGAAACTGCGCAACATCTTCTCATCCAAAATACCTCAGTGCCTTAAGACTAAAGTTTTTAGTCAATGTGTGTTACCAGTGATGATATATGGATCAGAGACGTGGTCTCTTACAATCGGTCTCATAAAAAAGCTCAGAGTTGCTCAGCGAGCTATGGAGAGAGCTATGCTCGGCGTTTCTCTACGCGATCGAATCAGGAATGAGGAGATTCGTAGAAGAACCAAGGTCACCGACATAGCCGTTAAGATTAGCAAGCTGAAGTGGCAATGGGCGGGCCACATAGCGCGTAGATCGGACGGGCGTTGGGGCAGAAAGATTCTAGAGTGGAGACCACGTATTGGCAAGCGCAGCGTGGGACGACCGCCTGCCAGATGGACCGACGATCTTGTGAAAATCGCAGGAAGTCGTTGGATGCAGGTGGCATCGGACCGGTTACGCTGGAAAGCGATTGGGGAGGCCTATGTTCAGCAGTGGACAAGTATAGGCTGAGATGATGATGATGATGAATATTTACCACTGTTATGGTAACAATACATTGTAACCATTATTTTCCCCAAAAATAAAAAAAACAATGGAAAGCTTCAGTAACACTTGGTCTAATGTAGAACGTGTTGTATCTATCTAAATCATCACACCAGATCCCTTGCGGGGTAGGCAGAGAGCCATAATCGTTTCTTTTGTAGAGTACAGAGTTCCAATAGTTTCTTTTCTTACCAATATCTCTGGCTTCCACTCTCATAGTTCGTCACACACGCTCGCCGGTTACGGAGACTCTTGACTTGCCCTTCGGATACGATAAAGTCTATTATACGAACGAAGTATACAATAGGAAAGGAGGACATATAGGAAAGGAAAGAATGACAAAACAGATATACAATGTGAAAGTGGAAGGATGCAGGTACCGGGGAAGACCTAGACTATCTTACCACGACCAAATAAACCGAGTCTTATCTGATGGAAAAGTCAAGAGTCTCCGTAACCGGCGAGCGTGTATGAGACGAACTATGAGAGTCGAGGAAGCCAGAGAGGTATGTAAGGAAAGAACCTGTTGGAACTCTGTACTCTCTGCCTACCCCGCATGGGATCTGGCGTGAGGTTATAGATAGATAGATAGAAGTATACAATAAATTCTATAAAATTACTAGACGCAACCGGTGACGGCCCGTACCCTGGAGACTCTAATCCGTCTGTCCACGGCGCATGCTAAGTGCCGGCTCAGCCACCAGGTCACGCAAGACGACGCCCACGCCGCCATCGAGCTCGTGCAGTTCGCCTACTTCAAGAAGGTATGTACCCTTTTCTTTTTTATTTATTTATTTATTTGCATAAAAGTTGGTAGGTACATTTGCGGTCTTATTTTAGTATAAAAAGGTTCATACAACATTAGTCACAACATGTTGACATGCAAAAAATTCGTCTTACTTGCTAAGATATGGCTAAAATAAAAGTAGAAATTCAATTCGGTTAGTCTAATTAAAATTGTCAATTCATTAATAAAATAATCCAACGATATTAATGTCAAGTAATAAAATAAGTGTCAAAGGCAAAGTTTAAGACCATGTAAAAAAATAAAAATAATCATGTTAGGATGTCAGATAGTAGAAGCATTTGTCTAATAACCACAATTTAAGTTTTTTGGCAAACATTGAAGTCGGAAGGTTTTTAAAATCACCAGGAATTTTATTGTAAATGCGACCGCACATTGCATAACAATTTTTCTGATACAAAGTAATTCTAGGTATTTTAGGCAAAACAATATTTTCACGATTCCTTGTGCTTCTAGGAAACCTATGATGTGTTTGAGTAAACAGGTGTTTATGTTCTTTAACAAACTTTGCTGCTTCAAATATATACATGCTGGGCAGTGTTAAAATTTTTAGTTTTAGAAATATGGGCTTACATGACTCCCAGGGCCTTATACCGGCTATCGCTCTAACACATTTCTTCTGTGCAAGAAACGCACTTTGTACTTCAGTAGAGTTGCCCCATAGTATTAGACCGTAACTTAATATTGCACCTACGTAGCCATGGTATGCGGTTAGGACAGTGTGTTGATTCGCTGTTTTACTGAGGCGATATAGAACATATACAAACTTATTTAATTGAGTGCATACCAGGTTAACATGGGATTTCCAGTTACAGTGTTTATCAATTATAATGCCCAAAAATTTGGTTTCATCTACTTCTATTAGTTTTTGTCCCTCATAATTTATATTCATATTTTGCTTTTTTTTACCATATGTGCTAAATTGTATCATTTTTGTTTTTGTCACATTGACCTTTAAGTTATTTATGTCAAGCCATGAGATTATGCATTTAATTGTAGCGTTAATGTTACGCTTTTTTTTCTTTTATTTAAAAAAAACGTAGCCCCCCACTAGGATTTATTCCTGTGTCGTGGGTGCGTTTACAAATATGAATATTTATATATACAAACACCCAGACCGGAATTGTCCTGTGCGGGAATCGTAATCGACTATTAGACACAGTGGGCCGGGCGGCTTCGTCCGTCCTACTTTGTTTCGCGCTAGTCCAGGTATAAGGAAACGGCTACATCAAAAATTACAGCATTTTCTTTTGGCGAAATTACTTTGTTCGACGAGGCGCCATGAGCTTGGGAATTATACAGGGCAGAGGTGGCATACACCTCTAATAAAAAAAAAAAACACCGTCACGCCTATACTCCCCAGAGGGGGTGGCAGAGGTGTACTGAGTACACCCACGTTTCGCCGACGATGTTAGGTCCCATATAATAGGAGGCGAGCCTATTGCCACATACCAGGCACAATGCCAGACTCCAGACTCATACTTGGAAATTTTTCGTTAGAAAAACTACATTTGTCCAACCTAGAATTTGAACGCAGGACCTCGTTATCACAAAGCGATGCGCTTTGCTACCAGACCAACGAGGCTCTAATAAACTCACGTATTTTGTGTTTTTTGCGGATAACTTTGCAGATGCATTTTCTCAAATTGTTAGTTTTATATTTTTTTTTTTTAAATCTTTACTACTAAGAAGGCGAGATAGTCGACGGTTTTGACATTTTTTATTTATTTCTCTTTCTATTCCCAATTTTTATAATGTTGTGCATACATAGATCTCTCTAGTCAGATACATACATCTAGTCTTAAAAACTTTTTATTTGTACTGAAACCTCTCTGCCGCTTTGGCACAGTGATTAAAAGTAGACACGGCAAAAAGCCTCACTGATCAGGTCCGATCATTTATTTGTATCTGAAACAGTGTTAAGATTCGAATCCCAGTATGCCTCATTTGAATCAGCTGAATTCAAGCGCAGTCGGCCCACCGACCGTAATCGCGTCACGTATTCGTCCGTTCTGTGAGACAGTAAGTTTATTGAATGTAACATCGAGATTCAGATTAAAATGAACTATGAATCATTTTGTATGTTCTGTAAAATTAGCGCCTTTGTATACTGACTCGTAATGTAAGATCGAGATTCAGATACAAATTAGGCAATATCGAACTCTTTCGAATCTTGTAGTTCTCGTTCATGTTTCATATCACTGTACCGTATCATTAAGATCGACGCATGTGAATTAATTGACCTTAAACCTTAATAGTAGGGAATTTTAAGTATGATTCGATCGTAGCAGCGGTTTGAAGGTAAAATAAAATATTGTTTCAGGTGCTAACGAAGGAGAAGCGTCGAAAGCGGCGTGCGTCGTCCGACGAGGAAGCTGCCGCGTCGGACGGGGAGGCGCAGGCGGCGCCCGCACAGCCGCGGCCCAAGAAATCTAGGAAAACGGTTTGTTGTAGCACTGATTTAACACAATCGCCTCAACTACATTTTCGCGTGTGGTTGTTTGAATGATCTACGCTGTTGGCCGGGGGTCTTTACAGTTTTACCGGACGAGACATTTTGGAAGTGGAAGGATGTAGGTACCGGGGAAGACCTAGACTATCTTACCACGACCAAATATATAAGACTCGGTTATCTGAAGGACAAGTGAAGAGTCTCCGTAAACGGCGAGCGTGTATGAGACGAACTATGAGAGTGGAGGAAGCCAGAGAGGTATGTAAGGAAGGACCTATTGGATCTGGCGTGATGATATAGATAGATAGAAGACTACAGTTTTGCTCATAAGCTATGCGGCCATATATTTTACTTTTTAAAATGATCGTGTCCGTGAATGCGAAAACGGTGAGCCAAAACAAGGATCCCGGTACGGAATATGTTAACTAATTCTTTCTTTTCTTTTTAATAAAAACGTAGCCCCCACAATTGGATTTATTTGTGTCGTGGCTACGATTACAAACATGAAAATTCACATACACAAATAGCCAGACCGAAACAAATAATTGTGGGATTTGTCCCGTGCGGGAATCGATCCCGTGACTATTCGACCAGTGGGCGGTGCAGCTTATGCTCTTAACCACTACGCCAAATACTTAAGTAGTAAGATGTTAGGCGATTCAAATGCTGCGAGGGATCATTGCTCTTCCTAATTATCCATTGTGGAGACGATATTTGGTGATAACGGACGACATTATTTATCTCCTATGAAAAATGTGGCTCATTCAAGTATTTATTAAGCATGCTTCTGTTGAAAAGTTTGTGTTCCCTTAACTTTTGAAGGTAGCCCAGTACCGCTTATCGTAAGTTGTTCCCAACCATAGTAGAATATTCTAGTCCCTCGCGTTTTCTCTAGGGGCGTTGTACATGTTTTTATTCAAATTTGTCAATCTGTCGTAACCGGTGAGCGTGTATGAGACGAACTATGAGAGTGGAGGAAGCCAGAGAGGTATGTAAGGAAAGAACTTGTCGAACTCTGTACTCTCTGCCTACCCCGCAAGGGGTCTAGCGTGATGATAAAGATAAATATTTTGTCAATCTGACTAGTGAACGATAAAGGGCATGTTTACACGCAGGCTGGCGGTACCCAGGACCCATATGCTTACTCGTCGGACGAGGAGGCCGAGCCGGTGCTGCGAGCCGCGCACTCCGCGCAGCCCGAGCCCGAGCATCGCACCACACGAGCTTCGCAGAAGGCCATTGATACTAACAGGTCAGTTTTGAGGAAAACTTATTGTAGAAGCCTTTGAAACAACAAAAACGAATCGGGTCCCGTAACTATGGTGATCTCATTGAGGTTTCTTTTTCAATCCCACGTCTGTCGTGTGACTTCCAAATTCAATTATTTCTGTTTTAAGATTCACAGGTTCACATTATTTAGACACGAGGCGCTCGTAGCGCTGTGCAACCGCGGTGGTCTTACCGATTACCAAGGTTAAGCAGCGTTCGACTCGGTCGGCCCGAGATGGGTGACCGTTTGTGGCATTTTCATACTCGAGCGTCTCCGTGCTTCGGAAGGCACGTTAAGCCGTTGGTCCCGGCTACCACATAATGTGGTAGTCGTTAAGCCGAGTTGGAAGCCTTAAAGGTGGATTGATAATTTCCAACAGCAGGTGACCACAAACCTGCCTCCATCAATCCGCACTGGGTCGACGTGGTGGAGTATGACCTAATCTCTCTCAACTTGATTTGTGAGAGAAGGGCCTTTGTCCAGCTGTGGGCAGTATAGGCTGATATTATATTCAGATGCATGCAAAGATTGTTTCCTGAAAATAGTTCTGTTGGAACTCTATACTCTCTGCCTACCCCGTAAGGGATCTGGCGTGATGATATAGATAGATAGTTCTGTTATACATACGACACTCTGAACTGACCCCTACATCATCTTAGTGTGTTACTGGGCCCAACGGCTAATACGAAATCTGCGTGGCAAATAAGCATGGAACCCTATAAAAATCTCCCTTTTCTACTCCCTCTCAGGTTATCTCAGTTTAAGTCAGCGCTCCAGCAATTGTTCCGCGAGGAGCGCGCTAACTCGCTCCCTCTGGATCGCGTAACGTCATACGTGAACGAGAAGTACTCCCACGAGACCTTCGACGCGGCCGAGGTGCAGGCTGCGCTACACAAGATGACGCAGGACAACCAGGTCATGATGGCGGACGACATTGTGTTCTTAATTTAAGCCTACAGTCGTGGACTTAAGGCTGATTTTTCAATACGTTGCCTTATCGTTTTGATGGCAAACACTATAATTATATATAAGCGGCCTGAAATGCAGCCACATTGACTACATTGTCTGAAATAGCCATCAAGTCCTACTGCAAAGTTATTCATAGGATAAGATATTCATAAGCATTTGTTCTGCCGTGAGGATCTTTCAGGAGAAGAAAAATAAGGACAAAATATAAAATAAACAAATCAAAAATTACACTTGTATGAATAAAATTGTTCCAATTGTTTTACTTTTATATTCGGTTAGGTTATAATTTAGTGGAATATTGATTATTAAAAATTTGAACCGTTTGAAGTGTTCTTTTAAAATACATTTTAAATTGATATTAAATTACACATTTGTTAATTTTTTGTTTGTTGGAATAATGGCTTTCTTAAAAAGTTTTGTTGAATCCTACTATAAGTATGCCTTTTGTCTTTCTAAAATACCCAGTTTTTGTAAGGAAGAGAGTATCAGGGCATTCTACTACACTGAAAATCCCCCGTGGCGTCTTCTTCGGAAGGGCCGACGAGCTCCGGTATCTTCAATCGGAACGGTACCTAATAATTAATTTAATCATGGTTAAGAGTACCCGCCTAAATAATATTAACCCAGCAAACTTGATGTGATAAAAGCCATGTGCCAGTTATAAAACAGACAATAACTATAAGACCAATTTTGTATTTTATCGATAAGGTAATAAAAATCTCAAAATAAATAAAACTGATTTTTACAACACTTTGTTTAATTAATTTAAATATTACATAAATTGTCATTTCCTACCCTTCTTTCCTTTACCCTTATTTTTCCCGCCTTCTCTACCTTTCCCGCTTTTGCCAGACTTATTGACCTTCCCGCCAAATACTTTCTTCTGTTTCCCAAACGGCTTCTGTCCTCTCCTACCTTCCTTTGCATCATTCTTCGGGAACCTTCTCCCGCCGTCATGGTTATTCTTGAATCGTTTGTTACCATCTTGGTTACTCTTAAATCGTTTCTTGCCGTCCTGTTGGTTCTGAACTTTGTGCGTATCCTGATGCTTCTGGAATTTCTTCTTTAATTTCTTGTCTAGCCTCATCTTCTTGAATCCTCGGGGAGCGTCGTCGTCACCTTTGCGTTTATTAGTCGATGGGTTTTTACTGAAGAGATCTGAAATCGAATAAATGATGTTTTAAATTCTTAATGTGTTCTATAAATTATGTGTTCTATATTAAGGCGGTTGTGGCCGTGTGAGACCTTGGGTTTGGAGCGACCTCCAAGGTTAAGCAGCGTTCAGTCCGGTTGGACTAAGATAGCTTATATTTCGTGGCAATTCAATTTTCAAGCTCTGTGGTCGGAAGTACGATCTAAAGTTATTTCTGTCCGCCATTTAATAGAGATTATGACCATAGTAGTTAAACCTAGTTTTTTTAATGAAAATCCCATATTTAGAACAATTCCTATATCGTGGGTGCGTTTACAAACACGAAATTCACATACACAAATACCCAGGCAGAAACAAACATTTGTGGGTCACGCAAAGATTTGTCCCGTGCGGGAATCGAACCCACGACTTTTCGTTCCAGTGGGCTGAGCGGGTTAAGCTCTTACACACTTGACTAAGCCGTTCGCAAAGTTGGATGCCTCATCTTTACACAACACACACACACACCGTCACGCCTATACTCCCAGAGGGGGTGGCAGAGGTGTACTGAGTACACCCACGTTTCGCCGACGATGTTAGGTCCCATGTTATAGGGGGCGAGCCTATTTCCATATACCGGGTACAATTCCAGAGTCCGGACTCACACTGGGAATTTTTCGTCAGAAAAGTACATTTGTCCGACCTAGGATTTGAACCCAGGACCTCGTGATCACAAAGCGATGCGCTTTGCCACCAGACCAACGAGGCAGGCCGCATCTTTATTTCGGTAAAATTAAGTGCAATCGATATTTTAAAATATTACGTTATAACAAGCAGTGATAGCCTAGTGGTTAGACCGTTGGACTGCAAAGTCAAAGGTCTCGGGTTCAAACCCAGGCACGCACCTCTGTCTTTTCGAAAGCATGTGCGTATTAAAAATTAATTATCACTTGCTTTAACGGTGAAGGAAAACATCGTGAGGAAACCTGCATGCCTAAGAGTTTCTCGAAGGTGTGTGAAGTTCGCCAACCCGCACTGGGCCAGCGTGGTGGACTATGGCCTAAGCCCTCTCAGTTTGAGAGGAGGCCCGTGCCCAACAGTGGGACAGTTTCTTAACAGGGCTACTATTAATTTATTAATTAACGTTATAACGATGTCTGCTGTTTAATAAATAGTAGGGGGTTTGGGAGTCATCACAGGACTGCAGGCGATGGTTTATAGAAATCTCGTAACGAATTTTACTACAGTTTCATTATGAACATTTTAAAATATTTATTACCATGTTCGGGCTCGGCGCCGACCTCCTGTCTGTAGTACTCCGCGTCATCTTCATGGTCCTGATCCATATCAGCGTGTTGTGATTCAGCAGCTGCCAAATCCATTAACCTAAGGGATTTAATACAGAGAAAATCTATGAGTGAAATATAGAAAGCTAATCAACATCACATCACTGCATGAACGATGGTAATACACTTAAATAAATTAAGGTTTTCATGTGAAATGTTGAGAAGAGAACGAAAATACTCGACTCGTAGAAAGAATGACGAAGCAGATATACATTGTGAAAATTGAAGGGTACAAGTATCTTGTCACAATGTCTTATCTGTTGGACAAGTTCCCGTGACCGGCGAGTGTGTATGAGACTGACTGAGAGCAGGGAAACGAAAGAGTGATGTAGAGGAATTTATTGAAACTCTGTAGAATGAAGTGAGATATCTCACGCCAGATCTTTATTTCGATCATCTTGGATCTTGAGATCATCATGACTCGCAATTAAGAACATTAGTATGGGTATAAACACATACAGCCTTATAGTAAATAATATGCAAAATAGTAAGGGATTTTTTTCGCATAAAAATATATAAACATTGCCTTTCTTACAAGTACTCACCTTTGACTTTCAGTGACTTCTTTCTTCTTTTTCATGCCCTCCAAGGACTTATGTTTAAGGTCGTCTTTCTCTTTTATTTTCCGTTTCACATTCTCTTCTTGTTGAGCTTTACGTTTCTCTTTCAGTCGTCTGTAATATAGAAATAGGTGGTCATGCATCACTAGTATATGAGGATGATGGATATTTATTACTCAGTTATTAGAAAAATAATCGAAAGATATGACAGATATTTACGTCACATAAGCCAGCCAAGTCGAAAGCTCTCAGAAAATACACAGTTGGTGTATTTTCTGGGTACTTATATTTATTTATTAAACGAGACACAATTCCCTCCAATATAGTCGAGGGGAGTGATGGCTGTTCCAGTAGTCATACTCGTGATCGGGTGCTGCTTGTGGGGGGGACTGGTCCATCTGGAATCCTTAGACCTTTACTTTCTATAAATAACATCATTAGTCTCGAGGCATCACACTGGAGCTAAATTGTAAACTTCTAAATTGTAAACTCCACATTTCACCCACTTAATATATACAAGGTGTAACATAATAAACGCAAGACCTCAGACAACCCGATTAGAGAATTGCTTCATAAAGTCAAAACGAAAACCAAATTTTCAAATTTAAAGGTTTTTACCCTTTTTTAAAGCACTTTTATACCCCAATTAACAATGAAACTTATACGTGTATGTGTGCGTTTTGAGAAATACGATTTAGGAATGCGTTTGGAATCTTCTTGCTATGAATCATGAATAAATTAAATTTTTTGTAGCCCACTGAAGGAGTAAAAGCACTTTATGCAAATTTAAAAAAATAATTAAAATACATTAAAAATTGTTGGTATCGATTCAGTTACCGATTTAGAACAAACTACTTTCAGGTCTTGCGTTTATTATGTTACAGCTTGTATATAATAATAATATTAGTCCTTTTAAGAAACTGTGGGAACCGTTGGGCACGGGCCTCCTCTCGAACTGAGAGGGTTTAGGCCATAGTCCGCGGTCCGATCCGGTGGCAGTTTAGTAGTTAGATAAGGTAAAAAAATGTAATTTGACAATTTGTAAGAACTACTGCAGGTCTTATACAACATAAATTATTTGAGTTTGACAAAACAATATTCAAACCACATCCAAAAGTTAACTTATTTTAATAAACTATAACAATTTTTACTCTCTTCTTGGTCTAGTGGCGTTCAATGCGCCACCTATTACATTGAGACCTAACATCGTCGGCGAACAGTTGGTATACGAAACCTTCACCACACCTGTTCAACCACCGCTTAGGGTATAATTGTGACGGTGTATATTTTTATAACAATTTTAACTCAACTATATCTACTGAGTTCTTAGATTTACGCGAATATTACACATGAAATAAAACTATTTTTTTCGGATTTTATCGCGGTTTATTTTGATTTGACGCCAACGTCACAGTGACCGAGTGAAACCAGCCACAGTCGAGCGTCTCCCTGCTGTACTACCTTACATAAGAGGAGTCACAGACAAGATTGGCTACATCTTGAAGCGTGCTTCAATTAAAACATTTTATAAGCCGCCAAAGAAGATCAGTCAGTTTTTACCATCTGTCAAGTGTCACATCCCTCTTCAAGATGCAGGAGTATACAAGCTTGATTGTGAATGTGGTCTCTCTTACATAGGACAAACAAAAAGACCAGTAAAAACTCGGGTTAAAGAACACATAGCTGACCTAAAACACCGTCGCTCAAAGAAGTCTGCAGTCTGTGAACATGTCCTTGACCGCACCCGCCATAACATCAGATTTGATAGACCACAAATCCTCGTGAAAGAACACCGATTCCTACCAAGGATGGTTCGCGAGGCTATTGAAATTAAAAAACATCCTAATTTCAATAGAGAAGATGGCTGGGTGCTTCCATCGTCTTGGGATCCAGTAATTAATATAATCAAATCTAAAACCAAGCATAACACTGCAAGACCTCAAGACACCGTGAGCTCATTCTGCGTAGATCGGACCAACAAAAACAAAAATAATTAAGAAGTTTGAGGGTACCCCGGAACAACTATGCCTTTTGGACGTCTAACACCTCAGTCCTTCCCGTGACCATGGGTGCTGCAAAGCACTCGAAACGTCGGGAACTTAAAAATCAAAATAAACCGCAATAAAATCCGAAAAAAATAGTTTTATTTCAACTATATCTCTTTCCAAGGTTATGCAGATTATATTACTAGAATACCTCTTTTCGTCTCTGCGCTTCTTAATCAGTGCCTTCTCTTCGTCAGTCTTCTCAACTAGCTCGTGGTACAGTACTTCACCATCCATTAAACCGTCTTCTACCTTGATAAGCTGGAAGGATATCCTCGGGCCGAGTTCGAATAGTCTAATGGCGGACTTTGACTCTGCGGCCGCGCCTCGAGTCGCTAAGCTCTGTGGCAGCACTATTTGTGAGTTTGGATCATCTTCAAATTCACTTTCAGATAACATTCCCGCTCTGAAAAAAGGTGGAATTAATATTTACCACGTACAAATTATAAACAAGCCTATACGATCCCACTGGGCAAAGGCCTTGTTTCACAAATTAGGGCGGGAAAAAAAATATCATGTAACAACAATGAACAATAACAATGTGAGTTGGAGAAATCAGGTTTGTCGCCACCTTGCGTTGAAACGAATTAAGCCTGCTTTAAGTCTTTAACTTGATTGGAATGGAGATCGACATTCCGTATGAACCACGGGGCTCCGGCTTTGCGGAGGAAACGGGTTTGAACCGTTTGGAGTCTATCGATGTAAGAGCGGGTGGCGTGCCCGAACACCTAACAAGCGTACGTCATGATTGGCCGTATACAAGTTTTGTAAAGTGTCACCTTCTTTTTAAGGGACATTTTACTCCACTCCAAAATGCCACAACACGTCAACCATCTCATACTAACGAAATTGAACACTTGAGTGTATAGTAGTGAAGGTATAAATGTAATATAGAGACTTACTTATCAAAAAACTCTGACATGTCTTTACACCGATTCAGGTTGGGTATTTTTCCTTGCACCATCTGTGAACAAAGGGATACTTTCTGTACAGGACCACGTCTTCATGATGCATATAAATTAGATATTGTTATAGATTAAGTTACAATAGTATAGTATGTAATAGATTAAGTTAGAAATAAGATATTGTAATAGAGCACATAAGCAATAGTAGCAAGTCAGTAAATTCATGTGACAGGTAAATACATACAATTAGAAGAGTGTAACCCTGGAAAGGGATATGTACAATTAGAAGAGTTTTACCCCTAGAAAGGGATAGATAATTGTAATGTGTGATTGGGTTATTAGACCAATAAAGCTCGTTGCAAAGCTCGCTAGTTGTGACGCAATAAAATCGCGCCGCGTACGTTCGAGCGACTGGGCACCTATACATTTTTGAGAAGAAACTTTGGGCCGCGGTCTGAAGAGGGTCACAACTGGTGGATGGAGCACTGTTTCAACAATGGTTCAGCTTTTTAACCGACTTCAAAAAGGAGGAGGTTCTATGTTCGGTTGTATGTATGCTTTTTTTTATGTATGTTCAGCGATATTTCCGTCAATTGTGGACCGATTTTGATATTTTTTTTTTGCATTGGGTTCAGTATATCTCCAAGGTGATCCCATATTAATTTTATTGACATTGGACCTGGAAGATACACCAGGGAACTCCTTAACGACAAACAATAGGCATGTGTAAATTGAGATATTATGGGTATTACGTCAATCCTATAGGTACCCTACTAAAGAATAATTCACTGGTCACTTAAAATTTCAAAATAAAAATCTTTTATAAAAAAAGGTAAACTGACTTCAAAAAGCAAAAAAATAAATATTTAAAGTCGGTGCCAAGTAACCGACTGCACCAACCAGCACCGACTTCAAATATTTATTTTTTTGCTTTCTGAAGTCTGTTTACCTTTTTTTATAAAAGATTTTTTCATTTGAATCTTCCCCTGAGACGCATACTCGCCAAAACTGCAACAGGGCGCACGACGTATTATTCGTCCTGTTCACTTTCTGTATTATCCATGTACTTACTACCTACCCAATGGCGGATTTACTGATTTGCCGCCAGTAGGCTATTCAATTGCCGCCCCTACTAACCTCTGCAATTCAATACCCTAGTTCGCAATCATATTTATTACATTTTCTTTGTCAATGATATTGCAATTTTATGATTTGTGCTCTATCGTTATCGTTACATCAGCTTTTTCCCGTTATTACTATGATTGTGAACTAAGGGGCTGTTGTGTCAGTTCTTAGATTATTCTTACAACTAATGATTTAGTGAAGTTTACACAAGAAATAGTGATGATGTATCAAATAAATGTATATACAAGTAAGACACAGTAACACCACTCCGATCTAGGTCTCGAACCTATTCGCGCCTATATTAAAAAGGCGACAACACGACACTTCGCGAACGCATCTACCCATGCGAATCCGTTAATCGTAGCCGCCGCCGACTACGATCCCCCCCCCCCCCCCGACCCCTGCCGCCACCGCCGGCCGCGACATGTTCTCTCCGATCCCCCCGATGCTTTGTCATCCATTCTTTCCGCTCAGAATACGGGCGACGACAACGTAGTCGTAGATCCCCTCCCATAGCCGGCGGTTGACCGGTGCACTTCGTAGTGCACCCCGTCCCCCCACAGCGACTGTCCCAACCGAGGGCGCCCTCGAGTATGTCGCCTCTTGTCCTTCTGGCTCGAGCGTAGTGGTTTCACGCTCGCCCTTAAGTCCGGTGAAGCTGTAAAGGCCTCGCGGCCAACAGCGTACATCACTCACACACACACACACACAACATCATAGATGAAAATACTTTTTATTTCAAGTCAAAACATTAGGTAGTTTTTGAATTAACGTCGTTTTTATAAACCTCGGCAAATTTATTACCGCGCGGTCGCGACCTCATTGTGCATACTGGTCTCGTCTTTAGCCGCGGGTCGAGCAGGGTTAAAAAAAATAATTATAATATTTGCCGCCCTAGGCTCCAGTCTACTCAGCCTGCCGGTAAATCCGCCACTGTACCTACCGCTCCGCGCACTGGATCGACCGGTTCAGTCCCCGCGCGTGTCTTTGTGTGCCCCCCACATGTTTGCTTCGGTCTGAGTGTTTGTGTAAGTTAATTTAATGTTTGCAAACGCGAAGACCCAGGAATAATTTCTAGTGCGGGTTGTAATCCAAATTATCTATCTATATCATCACGCCAGCTCCCTCGCAGGGAAGGCAGAGAGTACAGAGTACCAACAGGTTCTTTCCTTAGATACCTCTCTGGCTTCCTCCACTCTCATAGTTCGTCTCATACACACTCGCCGGTTACGGAGACTCTTGACTTGCCCTTCAGCTAAGACACGGTCTATTTGGTCATGGTAAGATAGTCTAGGTCTTCCACTGCATCAACATCCTTCCACTTTCGCATTGTATATCTGTTTTGTCATTCTTTCTTCTGGCATTCTTTCTATATGCCCGAACCAACGGAGCATACCCTTTCTCATCTTTACACCGATACTATCTTTCATACCTACTCGCTTTCTTACTACGCTGTTGCGAATACGGTCGGTCAGCGTGACTCCGCACATCTTCCGCAGAGATCGCATTTCGACCGCATTTATCCTGCTTTCGTTCTCCTTCTTACATACCCAACTCTCACTGCCATATAACAGCGTTGGGACAAGCACTCCGTTATGCATGGCCAGCTGCGCCTTTTGGCTTAAGTGCCGGCTCCCAAGTAGCCTTCCCATCGCACCATTCACTCTATTACCTGCATTCACTCTTCTCTCTATATCAGCGGTGTATTTCCCATCCTTACTGAAGGCGCATCCAAGATATACAAACTCATTCACTTGCTCCAGCACATCGTTACCAACCACAATCCTTGCATTCGTTCTGGTTTCTTCCCGTTCAAAAACCATAATTTTGGTTTTCTTCACATTCAAATGTAAGCCATTGTTCATGCAGTCGTCTCTCATAACTGTGACTAGTGTTTGCAGATCAGTGGCTGTTGGCGCTATCACAACCGCGTCATCTGCATACAATAGGTGGTTTATCACTAGATCACCCATTTTTACCCCTTCAGTCATCGCATTCAGTCATCCAAATTATATCAATGTAAATATCAAATAATTCCATTACCTTTTTGGTTCCCTTATTGAGTCCGACGGGCGTGGCTCTGATGACGTAGTGCCGCATGTCTATAAGTTTCGTGCTTGGGTTGTAGTTCATTAAGACGCAGCGTCGAATATTTTTCAGTTTCACCTAAAATTATAAAAACATTATTTAAGAATTATTACACTGCCTCGTTGATCTAGAGGCAAAGCGCATCGCTTTGTGATCACGAGGTCCTGGGTTCAAATCCGGGTCGGACAAGTGTAGTTTTTCTAACGAAATTTCCCAGTATGAGTCCGGAGTCTGGAATTGTGCCCGGTATATGGCAAGTGGCTCGCCTCCTACATGGGACCTAACGTCGTCGGCGAAACGTGGGTGTACTTAGTACACATCTGCCACCCCCGCTTGGGGAATATAGGCGTGACGGTGTAATTATTACAATATACCAATTAGTTCCTAGCTGGGTCTTTATTCGCTATGACTAATTAAATACTTAATGCGCATGTTTAGACAATAAATACCATCCTGTGTAGAGGACGATTTACGTAGTGGTTAAGAGCTTGACCGCTCCGCCCACTGTGTCTAAGAGTCGCGCGTTCGATTCCCGCACGGGACAAATCTTTGTGTGACCCACAATTATTTGTTCCGGTCTGGGTATTTGTGTATGTGAATTTTGATGTTTGTAAACGCACCCACGACACAGGAACGAATTCGAGTGTGGGGCTACGTTTAAAAAAAAGAAATAAAATCTGGGCATGGTTTCCGGTTTAAGTATAAAAACTATGTTGCTGAGATTCTCACTGGATCTACTCAGATCAGAGTGAATACCACAATCTATTTAAAAAGCTTCTATAATCTTTAACAACTCTGAGAAAGAGCTGTGTTACATGCAATTTATAGCTATCTCTTTATCACGGCAAAGATTAATAGTTTTGTTGAAGAGGTTGCGGTAACCGGTGGTGGAGTCAATGAAGTATCCACACAAGGTTTATTCAAGAGCAAAAATGTGGATTGTTTCACCATGTCAGATACAAATCACAGAATTATTGATATTTTGTAATAACCCAATTCATAGTAATTACAATGTCTATCTATCATCACGCCAGATCCCTTGTGGGGTAGGCAGAGAGTACAGAGTTCCAACAGGTACATTCCTTACATACCTCCCTGGCTTCCCCCACTCTCATAGTATGTCTCATACACGCTCGCCGGTTATGGAGAGTCTTGACTTGACCTTAAGATAAGACTCGGTCTATTTGGTCATGGTAAAATAGTCTAGGTCTTCCCCGGTACCTACATCCTTCCACTTTCGCATTGTATATATGTTTTGTCATTCTTTCTTCTAACATTCTTTCTATATGCCCAAACCAAGGGAGCATACTTTCTCATCTTTACACCGATACTATCTTTCATACCTAATCGCTTTCTTACTACGCTGCTGCGAATACGGTCGGTCAGCTTCACTCCGCACATCTTCCGCAGAGCTCCAGATAGAACATCGGGCGCGCAGCAACGGCATAAAAAACCCGTAGGGTAGATAAATCGTGGTACGCACACACCGCTTTTAAAACCAATACTAGCATCACTCACACATAGTACGTAACTGGCCGTTTTGAGGTGCTATTTTTGTTAGAAATCCTCCGCCTAGATACACCCCTATCTCTAAGTAGTTACTTATACTCAAGTATTTACTTAGAGCAGGGATTCCCAAACTATTTTGGGCAAGAGACCCTTTTTCCAAAATGAACTGATACTCAGACCCACATAGCCAAATTACTTAAAAATCCTATGTCTAGTTTTGTTCCTATTGATACAAAATACTTACCAATTTAAATACTTTTCAGTTGGTTAAGTGAGTAACGTACAACGTTAACGTTCCTACTAAAATATTAGTCCTTCTTATAACAAGTTGGTATATGTAACACAACTTATACAGTATCTTGAAAGTTACAAATAAGAACTTGTGTTAATTAATAGGGGTTGATTTTTGGACCTCGTCGACCCCCAAAATCAGTTTTCGATTATGTCGACCACTGGGAAACCGATATCGACCCCAAGGGGTCGAAATCCCTGACTTAGAGCATCATTTTTATTCTATAGTTGAGAAACTATCAAAAGTTAGTTGTGTATCGAAATTTAAACATGAAATTCGCGGCTAAGTATGTTCTTAAGACTAAGTAATTAAACGTCTATAGATAGGGGTATAAGTCTAAGATTATAGTATACTCACAGTGGTAATGTTAATAGTGGGGAACATATTCTGGAACATGGTGGCCATGAGCTTCATGTGCATGCCCTCCCCGGAGAAGCTGTTGAGCACGATAAGCGGCGCGTGCTGGAACGCGCGCATCATCACGTACTGCTTGCGCAGCGACGAGATCACGTCGCGCGCCAGGCTGTACTGAACACTCGGAATATTAGGACCACAAAATAATATTAATTTTTTAGTTTTTTTCACAACCACATTAATATTCTGTCCGAAAAGGGAGATGTGTGAACATAGATGAAGTCAGAATTGTGTCAAAGAAGGTGTGTCAGAATCTTAATATGTGGCGATGGTGTCAGTGTATGTATGGATAAAGTCATAAAAAAAAGATAATTTTGGAGTTCATATAATTTGAACAGGCCTTGCTATCCAGAGTAGGTCTCTTGCATACCCTGTTGTGTATCAATGTTTAGGCAATTTGATAAATATTTAAAATAGTGTTTGTAATTGTAACTCATTGAATTTTATTTTTTTGGAAATAATGATCATTTAATAGGTATTAGTTTGAAGTCAAAAGTCTTTGATCAGTGCGTCCTACCTGTCATGACATACGGAGCCGAGACATGGACCCTAACGGTGAGACTAGTCCACCAAATGAAAGTTGCTCAGCGGGCTATGGAGAGAGCTATGCTCGGAGTTTCTCTGAAAGATCGAATCCGGAATGAGGTGATCCGACAGAGAACCAAGGTCATCGACATAGCTCGCAGGATCAGCACGCTGAAGTGGCAGTGGGCTGGCCATATTTGCCGAAGGACCGATAACCGCTGGGGTAGACGTGTTCTCGAGTGGAGACCGCGGCTTGGCAAACGTAGTGTGGGACGCCCTGCAGCTAGATGGAGCGATGATATACGGAGGGTGGCGGGCAGCGGTTGGAGGAGGAAGAGCCGAAGATCGGGATCAATGGCGTGCCTTGGGAGAGGCCTATGTCCAGCAGTGGACTGATAAGGGCTGATGATGATGAATAGGTATTTCAGTATATGAGTATTGCGTTTTGCAACATTGATAACAATAATTAAGAGATAACATTTAACTATTCCCAGACCTCACATTTTTTATTTGATATAGGCACTTTAGACTTTATCATAGTAACTTAAGACACACTTAGGCGCTCGTAGCGCTGTGCGACCGCGGTGTTCTTACCGATCACCAAGGTTAAGTAGCGTTCGACTCGGTCGGCCTGAGATGGGTGACCGTTTGTGGCATTTTCATATTCGAGCGCCTCCGTGCTTCGTAAGGCACGTTAAGCCGTTGATCCCGGTAACCACTTAATGTGGTAGTCGTTAAGCAGAGTTGGAAGCCCTAATGGCGGCTTGATAAGTTCCAACAGCAGGTGGCCACAAACCTGCCTCCACCAATCCGCACTGGGTCCGCGTGGTGGAGTATGACCTAATCTCTCTCACCTAGTTTTGTGAGAGAAGGCCTTTGCCCAGCAGTGGGCAGTATAGGCTGATATTATAACTTAAGATCTATATAACAGATCTTAAGACCATTACATTACTGTGCATTTTACACAAAATATAAACGAACTTGACTGGACAACAACAAAGTACTTCACACAGTGTTGTAAAAATGAGCTCTGTAGTCGAGCGTGTAGCGCTGAGTCGACGCTCACGAGCGTTGAAACACGTAGAAGACGCGAGCGTTTAAGCGCCGACTCGAGCGTTTTTACAACACTAACTTGACATCGATAAACTTTATTAACATCTTCTTCTGCATCTGTGTAATTTTTAACCGACTTCAAAAAGGAGGAGGTTCTATGTTCGGTTGTATGTATGCTTTTTTTTGTTTTTTTTTACGTATGTTCAGCGATATTTCCGTCAATTGTGGACCGATTTTGATATTTTTTTTTGCATTGGGTTCAGTATATCTCCAAGGTGGTCCCATATTAATTTTATTGACATTGGACCTTGGACTTAGAAGATACACCAGGGAACTCCTTAACGACAAACAATAGGTATTACGTCAATTCTATAGGTACCCTACTATAGAATAATTCACTGGTCACTTAAAATTGTACAATAAAAATGTTTTATAAAAAAAGGTAAACCGACTTCAAAAAGCAAAAAAATAAATAGTTGGTGCAGTCGGTGCCAAGTAACCGACTGCACCAACCAGCACTGACTTCAAATATTTATTTTTTTGCTTTTTGAAGTCGGTTTACCTTTTTTTATAAAAGATTTTTATAAATTGTAAAAGATAAACTCACATTGTGTATCCGGAAGGTAAGTGTGGGACCTCTAGGAAGCCTCGCCATGCGCATGTATGAGCCGAGCTCCGTCTCCGTGAACACCATCATATGTGACACATGCAGATACCCCGACACTGACACAAAGTCCTTTATTGTGTTCTTCTTTCTTTCCTGAGAATAAATTAGAAATTCAATATTTTTGTAGTCATTAAGATATGACAAATTATTTAAAGTTTTATGACAGAGTTAAAGATTTTTAAATACTAATTTATTTATCACTAGCTGTTACCAGCAGTCATAAACAAGTCTCTTTTGTAACATTTTTATAAAGTATAGTCTTTGTGTTATTCTGATGCTATATTACTGGAAAGTCTCATCAAAATCCGTTAAGTAGTGTTCATGAGAAAGAGTAAAACATCCGTACATCCAGCCATTGTCACAAGTCTTCACATTTATAATAAGCTTTTATTTAACTTGCAATGTTCATATGTCTGTTTGTCTGTCTGTCTTTCTGGTTCCAATCTTGTTATCCATTTTTCAAACACTTGCAGGTATCCAATAGAGCTGAAATTTGGCATACATGTGTAAAGTCGGTGACAATCTCATAATATAGGACCATGGAGCTGGTCTGATAATGGAGTCCGAAGGTGGCCATAGGAAAATTCGAACTTTACAGAATAGCCCCCCCTCATATTTAGGCTTGTTAGTTTGGTATTGAGAAGTACTGTACAACCAAATACTGTTCAGGGTCTGACAATGCCAAAAGGTGGCCCATGGTACAAGTACTCATTATAACCCCGCTGTGTTTGGGTTTGTTGGATTTGTCTTGACAAGTATTTTAGTCTGATGATGGAGCCAGGAGGAAGCCGTAGGAACTCTCCAACTAAGCAAGATATATTCGTTGTGTTTTTTGTTATATAAGCTTGTTTTTAAAAAGGTCTTTATAATTAAAATTCTAAGACTAGTAGAGTTTATAGTCACAGAATTCACAGAAAGACCTTGCTGTCTTCATGTGATAATGGTCCTACAAAAAATAGTTGGTTACTTAAACTTAAAGCATTAATATTAGTCTAAATACATAACAATAATTAATAAACACACTTCTTAGATAGTTTCTAGCTACATTGGTCATATATAACCTTAATACAGAATATAGTGAGCCTCAATATAAGAAATTCCTTGATTTAACCATTTTTTTGAAATCCCCTCTTACGGGCAGTTCTAGGTGGTTTAGGCTAGTATTGCATAAATGTATTAGTAATATAAAGGTATACCTTTACATCATTGCAGAATATACATAGAAAGTATTATTTACTTCCATTTAACTATTTTTTTCAGCTTATAACCTTTACATAACGTATCATATCAATTATAATAATAATAATATTAGCCCTGTTAAAATCTGTCCCACTGTTGGGCACGGGCCTCCTCTCAAACTGAAAGGGTTTAGGCCATAGTCCACCACGCTGGCCCAGTGTGGGTTGGCGGACTTCACACACCTTCAAGAAACTCTTAAGCCTGCAGGTTTCCTCATGATGTTTTCCTTCACTGTTATCCTATCAATTATTCCCACTATAATGTGTTGACAGGTTCAGACATGCTGAATGCTTCGTAAGACAGTCATTGTTGTTTGAAGCCAAGGAATGTAAACACTGCTGTTTATTCTGCTTTATTAGTGGACATCGTTCGCTTTAACAGGGTGAGCAGATGAATATCTACGTAATGTCGAGGTTAATAAACAATTTTTCTTACCATGTTAAGCAAATCGTAGTCTAACCTAACCTCTCTATAACAAACCTCATCGCAACCAATTACTTACGTATAACGAATATTTTCTAATTCCCTTCAGTTTCGTTATATCAAAGTTGTTCTGTATATACTTTTAAAAAACTGCTTTTTAAAAGTATATACAGAACAACTTTGATTTAGATACATATCAAGATTGTATTATTGGATTTTGCTCAAATTATGGATAATACAATGTGTTTTTTTTTTTAATGTAGGCCCACACTAGGATTTACTCCTGTGTCTTGGGTGCGTTTACAAACATAAAAGTTCACATACACAAATACCCAGAACAAAACAAATAATTGTGCATCACACAAAGATTTGTCCCGTGCGGGTACGAATGTTAGATACAGTGGGCGGAACGGCTTAAGCTCTTAATAACTGTACGGCAATATATGGATCAAAAATATTTTTGAAGCAGTAATAATATGATAATAATGTCAGCCTATACTGCCCACTGCGAATCGAGATGAGAGAGATTAGGTCATACTCCACCACGCGGAACCAGTGCGGATTGGTGGAGGCAGGTTTGTGGCCACCTGCTGTTGGAACTTATAAAGCCGCCTTAAAGGTTCGACTTAACGACTACCACATTAAGTGGTAACCGGGGCCAACGGCTTAACGTGCCTACGTCCTTTATATTTGTTCATAAAATTAACCACGACTAACCTTTAATTGTGACGCAGTAAACGGCTCCATAATCTTCCTAAAATCCTTCATAAGGTCAATTAGATCCTTACTGCACTGTCCGCGGTGGATCACGAAGGAATGTGGCGCCTTTACCAGGTTCTCGGGCTCCAAAGAATCCTTGGATGCCGGATTTTTCTTCACACATTTACCTTTGCGTTTCCCCATTGTTAATTGCACTTATTTCACTATTCTGTTATTAAATATTGTTATGCCTGATAAATATGTTGTTTATTTAGTAATTTAAGATGGTTTTATTGAATTCATAGCACAAGTTTATATTTTTTTGTGGTTATTAACATGCGACGCACTGTCAGCATGGAAAGTTGACAATGACAGATATGTTTAGAAACTTTTTAATGTAAATATCAAAACATTGTTGTGGTGGTTTCTGAACGCGATTAAGGCGATGCTTTATGTAGGTACCTATAAGATTAATGTGAAGGCTTGACTTGAAGAGGACACTGATGTTCATGCTGGTGTTGCCTAAGTTGTGGGTGAATGAAAAAGACAATTCTATATTCCATGGACCGTGTAAACAGCGTTGCCAATTTGGGGAATTCCCCACAAAGCGGGGAGTTTCAAGTCGATTGGGGATTTAATGGGGATTGGCATTGTGGGAAAATACGAGGATTTTAGACATATTAGGTTAAAAATGAAAAATGATTAAATTTACATAACTTGTTTAATCTCTAACTATATTATGTCCTGGCAATTTACTAGCTGCAATCTGGATTCCACTTCCTGGGCAAAAGATGAGGTTTTGTCACGTAGGATCAATTTAGATAAATGCAAGAGGTTTAATTAATTGAGAATCTTGCTTATGCTAAGAGATTTTGGAAAATATATTTTACTCAACCAAGGACCTATACAGATTATTTAACACATGGTTCTTTTAAAGCTTTCCTTAAGCAAGTATTAGGTGACATGTGACAAGGAGCCACTCGAGTTGTGTTTATATTTTTTCCATGAATTTGAATACAATAACGTTCTTCCTTTATTTTCCAATTTCCGGTTTTGGCCATAAAATATAATTTATTAATGTGCTATAATGAATCATCTATTTAAATGTACTAGTCTTTTATTTATAAACGTTATAATTGTAACCATAACAAGAGCTGAATTAAATATGCCATTCGATATAATTAAAATTATCGCTTAATTTACAAGAAAGACACCTGAAAAATACCCTGAAACAAAGTAATTTTGTGGGGAATCGGAATGTTGTTTTCCCCAAATTTGACCTAGATTTGAGGGGAATTCAGAGTATTGGCATTGGCAACCCTGCGTGTAAAGCTAGCATTCACGCAGCAACCCAAATACACAACGGCGACGTACGACTGTACTCAAATCTACGTTGTCTGCGAAGGTCTCTTATATCCTGTTCTGCAGGTGTTTTACGTAAGTCGTTTGCAAGCTGTATACGTAAACAGCTGAACGCCGTTGATGGTGGGTGGTCCAGGTACTTTCATATAGAGCGACAAGGATCTTTTGGCCCGTGGATGAAATTGAGTCTGAAACTGCTTCCATTTAGTAAAATTTTCCTACTTCCAAGGAAACATTTCAACAAACGGGTCGGCACGGTTACTAATTAAAAATAACTTGGGGTAAATTTCAAACTGTCGTTCTGCGACTGTCATGAAGTGACATGTCACTTGAAGACACCGTTAGTTCCGATTTTGGCCGCGGGCCAAATATCACTATTTGACTGTACAGTGTATAGCTAATGTGTTTTCATAATATGCTTTATAAGCGTTTCTTTGATCCTCTTTTTTCTACTTTTACTTATTTTGACCCTGCCGCAATTCATTAAAAAACAGTTTTTCTTACCTACTATACAAAGTTTTCTTTACTGCCCAAATTAATTTGATGTTCTGGTGTCTTTTCGATAAATTTATCGCTCAATTCATGCTTAAGCAGATGGTGTCACTTTTTTTTTAGACTTGTCCTACTTGTCATTGGCAGAATCATCGGGTAACGATGGAGCCATAGATTATAAATGGAATTGGAATTGGACTGGACAGTGTGTTATAGGAAACATATTAGGCATTATCTAGTGATACTATAAGATAGTTAGTAAACGAGCAAAGTAAATGTAAGAAAGTAAAAACACTGCAAAACAAATCAAAACAGCTTTATTTCCTGCTGGCTCATCTGTGGATTCTCCATACCTGTTCATGAAAACTACACTAGGTATCTTTGTCTAAGTCTCAATATGCAATAAGTCGGTTTTGTTCAATTTATTTATTAATTAATCGGTATACAAAACCTTTCCGAAGTGAGACCTTAGCTTACAATCGCTTAAATGTAAAAAATGAATAAATACATATTTAAATAATATTATCGCCGTGTACCTCCATTCCAGTAGGATTTGTACCAGCATAGTAAAAACAAAGTTGAGTAATATGAGAAGTAACAGCTAACCACTCAACGCACCCCTCGCCTCGACTCGACTTGCGGGGACGTCAGTCCACTACCACAAGCCACTCGGACGACTACAAAATTCGATAGAGAAAAGCATATTATGGTACAAAAACATTGACTTATTACGACATGTAAATACTGATAGTTAGCTCATGGTAGTGGTTTTACGAGTCACATTCGAATGGCTTATGAATTCTCTATCCTATTATAAGTGCAATAAGGTGCAATATAATTACCCAACTATACTACTATTTTTGGATTTGAATTTAAAAATGAAATTATTTGGTAATAAGTCTGACCCCTTAAAGATTTCACAATTATCTAGCTATGCACCGTGAGTGGTCCGCGTGCCGTTTTACGCGTGTGACGTCATATGACTCGTTGAGGTCAGGGAACCCGCGGAACACATCGCCATGCACGAAATCCGCATATAATGGATGAACCACAACCAAAATATACAAAACATCTTATGTTAAAAAGGTGCAATAGAAAAATTACATAAAAAATAGACAAGGAGATTTTTTTCGTTAAGAGGAACTCGAGACGTCATTCAAATTCATTTCGCATATGATTTTAAATAAATCACACATTAAAGAATGTCGCAGTGAAACGTAAAATATTTTGGTTTTTATGAAATATAAAAAGCCCCTATTTTACCCCTATTAAATTAGCTACTAACTATAGTCCATTCTATACTATATCAGTTAAATATCGTATCATTATTTTTATTTTAAAATCAATATTTATAATGTGTACATATAGAGAGTGACGGAAGGTTAAAGTAATACTGATCTGGCATCGTGTTGGCAATAAAGCGGCATACAAAATAATAGAAGATATGCCATAAAAGGTTAAAAATCGGCTGCGTATTTTATCGGAGACTTATGGAATCCATTTCACTATATGTCGAGTTGCCTCGCACTTGCTCTTAACAACAGATACTCTAAATCAAATAAGACTAGTTTTGGTTTGATGGTTACTTATTATCGAAGCAACATATCATAAATGCACTGCTATGGCCGGACCTCATCATGATGGAACGACACAATTTCAAACCTAAATTATATCATCGCAGACACTTTAGCATTCCATAGAACAGTTTGAAATATTAAAGAAATATAAGTGCTAAGCTTACTGCAATAAGATTGAAAATAATTAAAAACTTAAAAAAATATCGTTATACTATTGCATTGAGTCGTTTGTGAGCGGCGGTCGTAGGTAATGCGTCCACACTTTGCGTCTAAAAAAAGGCAGTGTAAACTCGATTGAATTAGTTTAACCAAAGTGCTTTATGAGTAAGTACTTAAGTTTTTGAAGTAACCTGAAATTATGAAAACAAAGATGTAATTTGAGTTGTGACACTATTTGCGCAGAAATTCTCTATGCCAATATCTTGTAGATAACACTTAAGTTGATAGTAAGCCTCATCGTTATTGGCTAGTGCGCTAAACTCTAATTCAATACTTTGACAACAAGCGCGAGGCCAGTGTTATTTATTTTTTGGCTCCAGTTTCAAGTCGTCCATTACGGTCGTTGTGTCCGGCAAATAACTTGAGCAATTTCTTGCTTGCGCAGTTACACATATAATTATACATGCGCAGAGCCGCCACTTCTTTAACTTAATTGCCAGTTGGTTTAGTTGTTGTCTTGGGGATAGTGCTCTGAGATCAATTGAAATCGATAAACCAGTGTCAGTATTACTTTAAGCTTCCAATTATTAATATGTATTTTATAATTATTAAACCTGTTTACTTGTGAGACTTATTTCCGATTGCAAGATTGCCAATAGAAAAAAAAATGATATCTTTGGAAATTAAAATTTAATCGAATGTACAAATAAACAGATTTAAAAACAGACTATCCGTATAATGTTACTATGAAAAAGAATTTAATAATTAGGGTACCTTCGAAAGTGTCAAAATGGTACGTACACAGTTGAAAGCATCAAGCTACAAAATCATATGTGTCGCAGAGTTAGTAACACAGATTATTAATATTATTTTAATTTTCAATTACATTAATGAATTAGTTGAGTGCGAAAAATCATAGGCACGAATTTTCTAATAATCATTTAAGAATTGATTATAGTGACACCACAAATATATGGCACTTCCGCGCTACCCAGTTTCCATAAGTTTGATTATAAATTTCACTATGGTTTGTTTGTATTAGCGCAAACTAAGTTTGAATCGAAGTGCCACATACTTGTGGTCGCACTGTACCGTGTATATAAATGACGTAATAGTTCCAAATGGTGAATGTCATGGCCTAGGTTGTCTAATAAAGCCATAATAGATGAACGATTAACCTCAATTGTGCCAATAAGTTTATATTTGTCCGCGTGTGCGTGCACGCGTACATCAAGACTATTTTATGGACTAGAGATGTATCGACAAATCGATATGTATGGCGCCCGATGAGCCTAGTATATGGTGATATCATCACTAAGGCCTCGGACACGAAGTCAGCGGGAGCGGGGCGGCGGCGGCCCGGGGAACGGCGCGGCAACGCTGTACCCGGTCTCGAAGCCAGCGGGCAGATCGCACGGCGCTAGAGCGGCGTAGTGTTGTGTTACGAGAAATTAGTATCTTTGTGCGCGAACGAAATGTCTAAACAGCGACGACAACATCATTTATTGTAGGCAAAAGATGTAAATACCTACAACCGGGCAAGGAAGCGAAAACATCAATGCAGACGCGCGGGCACCGCTAGATTGGTACGCACCGTTCGTACGCCGCTCGCTCCTCGCGCCGCTGCCTTCGAGGCCAGTTCCATATAAATGTAAGCATTAAAACGCGCCGCTACCGCCACCGCCTCTCTCCCGCTGACTTCGTATCCGAGGCCTTAGTGACAAGTCTTATTTTGAGCTTATTTTATCGATGTTAGTATTTCGATACATCTCCAGCCCCCGGCCTCGTGCGCATAGTAACACGTACGTTCGTTCGCTAACGTTGAGCACGCGCGGCCCGCGCCGCACGGCCTCGACATCTCCTACGGCGGTACTTAACAAGTCGCGTATCAACCATTTACAAACGTAACCACAGAGCAGTAGTGGTAATTTTCGCAATAAACTACAAAAAAAGCTACACTCTGTTCGTACAAAGCATCACAAAAATACTACAAAGAAACGTGTAGACGTAACAGAATATGTTAAAATCGAGCACAAATGATCGATAAATTATTAACAAAATATGTTATATGCAAAAAAATATAATTAGGGTGTCGCCCGCGACCGATGGTAGGGGCCGGCGGGCGGTAGTCCAGTATGAACTAGATATATTACAAAACCGTCGCGGCGCTGTTGTTCCTCCCGCCGCCGTCATCCAAACCACAGCCGAGTCATTTAGTGTTGATCCATCTGTGGAGATAGCCGTACAGAATGAGGAAAAATTAATAGAAAAATGTATGCGCCTTGTATATAGCAATAGCGCAGGATCAGACACCGACCTCGCCGGCGAGGTCGAAGAGTCCCTTTCCCGCCGGCCGGTGCAGAGCACCACGGCGAGACACCTAGTATATGCTCTCCCATATAGCGACTGCCCAAGCCGAAGCCGTTCCTCCCTGAGGCGCCCTTGAGCTACTTGCCCCCTTGCCCTTCTGGCTCGAGCGTAGTAGTTGCAATCTCACCCTCTTGTCCGGTGAAGCTGTAAAGGCCCCGCGGCCAACAGCGTACATCATTCACACGCACACACACACGCACTCACGCACGCACGCACGCACGCACGCACACACACACACACACACACACACACACACACACACACACACACACACACTCAGAGACACACACACAGACAACGCTGTTGGTAATTATCAAGCCGCCTTTAAGGCTTCCAACTCGGCTTAACGACTACCACAGTAAGTGGTAACCGGGACCAACGGATTAACGTGCCTTCCGAAGCACGGAGACGCTCGAATATGAAAATGCCACACACGGTCACCCATCTCAGGCCGACCGAGTCGAATGCTGCTTAACCTTAGTGATCGGTAAGAACAGCGCGGTCGCACAGCGCTACGAGCGTACGATTGTACATATTTATTTCTTATTAATATAATTATAAGAGAAATATAATATATATATATAATTCTCGCCCTCTTGTCCGGTGAAGCTGTAAAGGCCCCGCGGCCAACAGCGTACATCATTCACACGCACACACACACACTCACACTCACACACACACACACACACACACACACCTATAGTAGCCTTGAGCTAGTCTGCCTCGTTGGTCTGGCTTCAAATCCTAGGTCGGACAAATGTAGTTTTTCTAACAAAAAATTCCCAGTATGCGTCCGGAGTCTGGAATTGTGGCCGGTGCCATATGGCAATAGGCTCGCCCTCTATTACATGGGACCTCACATCGTCGGCAAAACGTGGGTGTACTCAGTACACCTCTGCCACCTCCGCTTGGGGAATATAGGCGTGACGGTGTGTGTTATAGTATATTAAAAGGATCCCCATGGAGGTGCCAAAGTTACTGCTATTATGCCGGGCACAATTTCAGACTCTTTTGTTATTAGCAAAAGTGAAATAAATTAAAGTTAAATAATAAGATCGAAAAAGTGAGATAAATACTGAATGAAGAAAAAAGTGGAAAAATATTCGTTGTTTGTTCGCAATTGCATTGTTTCGGTAATTATTTTATTGTATTGCATTGTATAAAAGTTACCTGTTCCTGTCCATTGCTCTCCTGAGATTTCATCACGTCAGGCAGGTCAGGGGGAGAAGAGTATGGGGTCAGATCCAAGGCCTCAAATTCACCATTCTCCTTCCTGAATTAAAAAATACATAAAATATTAAATTTAAATGCTGCTTTTAGATACATATATACACTCATTCCTTTATCCCACTGAGATAAGCAGAGACAGCAGTGTGTCACATACAACGATTCTGACCCACCTGACTGAATGACATTCTGAAGCGGTGGTAGAGTCTTTGTTACTTTTCTGACGATTCATAAATACTGTAATGGTTTACATGAATAAAAAAATATCCTGATTCTGATTCTCTTTCCCCTTCGTTCATACATCTCTTCATGCATTTCCGTCGAATTACAGTGCTACGCACTTGACCCTTTATAAAGAGTCCATTAGTTCCCACTTTAGAGTTGAAGAAAAACTTCAAAACCTTAGCATAGGGGTAACTGTAGTCACAGCTTTTTTTCGTAGAGGAAGTCCTGCTTGGAAAGATGGCGAATGGTGTCAGGTGCTTACGATTTAGCGCAGTGGTTAAGAGCTTAAGCCGCTCCGCCTACTGTGTCTAATAGTCGCGGGTCCGATTCCCGCACGGGACAAATCTTTGTGTGATCCACAATTATTGTTTTCGGTCTGGGTATTTGTGTATGCGAATTTACATGTTTGTAAACGCACCCACCACACAGGAATAAATCCTAGTTAGGGGTCCCGTTTTAAAAAAAAAATAGAAAATAGGTTAAACTGTTACGCGGTTGGGTGTATTCGACCGCATCCCGTTTGCAGTGACCAGCCTAGTATGGATCTGAATGTTGGTCGTTTTTGGTTATAATCGACTTGTGAAAACTTGCTGTCAGTTAGGGTGTTCAGTTAAACCACACGCACCAGACGCACTTGGTCACCGACTTAATGAACACGCGCCGTTATGGATGATGAAAAAGATTGATTTGAATGTTTTTGATCACCCCTTCCACATAGTTGTGCTGATACTCATGTACGATTGTACATAAATAATATCAGCCTATACTGCCCACTGCTGGGCACAGGCCTTCTCTCACAAATCGAGGTGAGAGAGATTAGGTGATACTCCACCACGCGGACATAGTGCGGATTGGTGGAGGCAGGTTTGTGGCCACTTGCTGTTGGAACTTACCAAGCCGCCTTTAAAGCTTCCAACTCGGTTTAACGACTACCACATTAAGTGGTAACCGAGACCAACGGCTTCACGTGCCTTCCGAAGCACGGAGACGCTCGAATATGAAAATTCCACAAACGGTCACCCATCTCAGGCCGACCGAGTCGAACGCTGCTTAACCTTAGTAATCGGTAAGAACTAGTCCAGTCATTTAAGCTTAAAATAGGTAAGAATCTTGGAATTCGAGATACCCAGCTGTAAGTCTGTAAATACTTGTATATTGACACCCTAAAAGTTGTCTCAAAACCTACATATGGTAGGGTGTACGCAACTATTAAATTTCAAGGTCAAAGGTCACAAAAATCGGTTTTTTGCGCTTTTTTTGTAAATATCTCATTTCCTATGGGTTTTTTGCTATTTGTATTTATTATCAATATTGTAGAATACAAAATTCTCTACAAATTTTGTTTAAAAAAATTTTTATACGGTGAACCGTTTTCGAGATAGAGGGCGGAGAGCGCGCGGTCACAGGATCACTTCAGGTCAACCGGTGCCTCCGGTCGAAAACGCGCCATATATAGTTGATGAACTATCGATAAATCAATGATTATAAATATTTGTTAATTTTTATTAACTATTATATTATATTTTATCATTTTCTTCATGCATTAAATCTATATCTATTCAATAATACTGATAACAGTCTCCTAAAATTAAAAAATAATTAAGGGAAAAACTTAAATCATAGTATAATTATATTCCCATTTACACTAATGACATTTTAAATAGAAAATAATTAAGTGCATCTTCTTTAAAATCTGTAAATTTTAAAATCCTTCTACTACGTCAAAAATTATACCTGGGAATTATACGGGCCCAGAAGATTTGCTAAATACAATTTTCTGCAACTGCAAGAGTGGTTGTGGTTCGCGATACGGATGCAGGAAAGCGGGCTTGCAATGCTCTTTAGCTTGTGGCCAATGTAATGGGTAAGCTTGTCTCAATGCTCTACCATATCAGAGCGATATTAACGAAGATGGAACCTTTGACCCCGAAATCATGGAAGAACTTGAGACAAATGTCGTTGAAGACGATAATGAAGACCAGTTTGAAATTTACCAGCAGCCGGAAGACGACGATGAAGAGAAAGAAGATGATTAAAATCATAAATTGTAGTTTTTGTACCTTTTATTCCAGTTTTTTTACTTTAAATAAAAATAAATGTATTGAATGATATTTTTTAATAAAAAGATTAATTCATAATTTATTTGTTTTTTTTTTCATGATGTAAGAAGTTATTCATATTCTATCTATCTATCTATAACCTCACGCCAGATCCCTTGCGGGGTAGGCAGAGAGTACAGAGTTCCAACAGGTTCTTTCCTTACATACCTCTCTGGCTTCCTCGACTCTCATAGTTCGTCTCATACACGCTCGCCGGTTACGGAGACTCTTGACTTTTCCATCAGATAAGACTCGGTTTATTTGGTCGTGGTAAGATAGTCTAGGTCTTCCCCGGTACCTGCATCCTTCCACTTTCACATTGTATATCTGTTTTGTCATTCTTTCCTCTGGCATTCTTTCTATATGCCCGAACCAACGGAGCATGCCCTTTCTCATCTTTACACCGATACTATCTTTCATACCTACTCGCTGTCTTACTATGCTGTTGCTAATGCGGTCGGTCAGCTTCACTCCGCACATCTTCCGCAGAGCTCACATTTCTACCGCATTTATCCTACTTTCATTCTCCTTCTTACATACCCAGCTCTCGCTACCATATAACAGCGTTGGGACAAGAACTCCGTTATGCATGGCCAGCTGCGCCTTATGGCTTAAGTGCCGGCTCCCGAGTAGCTTTCCCATCGCACCATTCACTCTGTTCCCTGCACTCACTCTTCTCTCTATGTCAGCGGTGTATTTACCATCCTTACTGAAGGCGCATCCAAGATATACAAACTCATTCACTTGCTCCAGCACATCGTTACCAACCACAATCCTTACATTCGTTCTGGTTTCTTCCCTTTCAAAAACCATAATCTTGGTTTTCTTCACATTCAAGTGTAAGCCATTGATCATGCAGTCGTCTTTCATAACTGTGACTAGTGTTTGCAGATCAGTGGCTGTTGGCGCTATTAAAACCGCGTCATCTGCATAAAGTAGATGGTTTACCACTAAGTCACCCATTTGTACACCTTCATTCATCGCTTTCAGTCTTTGAAGACTTTTGTCCAGATATATTATAAACAGTCTAGCGGACAACACGCAACCCTGCTTGACGCCGATTTTAACGTCAAACCAGGGTGACCTGTTACCACCCACCCGTACGCATGCCTTGCAGTCCACATAAGTGGACTGGACGGCTCGCAACAGAGTGCCATCTATACCATACTCTGGCAAAATGTCCCAAAGTCTCTTTCGCACAACTCTGTCAAATGCCTTCTCCAGATCTACAAAACCGCAGAAAACCTTCCGGCCCACTGCCAGATGCTTCTCTACGATGTTGCGGAGTGAGAAGACTTGATCCGAACATCCTCTTCCAGACCTGAAACGCCTGTTATTAATATTAATTAGGTTAAAATTCAAATATAATTCCTATATTTTCATTAACACTTCTGCAATTACATGGGCAGGTAAGTGTTGTTAAATAAATTAATACTGAATAAAAAGTGGATAGGTTAGGAAAAAAATTATAAAATATAATATAATAGTTAATAAAAATTGACAAATATTTATAATCATTGATTTATCGATAGTTCATCAACTATATATGGCGCGTTTTCGACCGGAGGCACCGGTTGACCTGAAGTGATCCTTTTTTTTTTTTTTTTTTTCCCCGGGGGGGAAATGCCTGCTGCATACTGCCACATCCTGGACTTGGTGATGTGGCAGTTATGTGGGGCTCGCACCCACTAAAACCCCCCCGGCGTCCGTCTCTTGCCCAATTGCCGTACCGCAGGAATTGCCAAGTGGTAGAACATCTGCGGCACGGGCGGGCCTGGTCTATTTCCACAGACCTCTCCTTCGTGCCTTGTGCATTCTTTGTGAGGGTGCGCATGACGCAGCGCACTTCCGTCACAGACCTGTTACTGGTCAGGCGACAAGCTGCCTACGCTCGGCGCCCGCAGGCCACTTTTCAAGGTGGGCGGAGGTCATTAGCGGCATACGCTCTACGCCTCCGCCCAACTCGCCTCCTACGAGCGGGATTCACGCTAGTCTCCTTCCGCTCCCGTTCTGCCGCCATTACGGTCCCGCAGAATGCGACCATAGCCACCCAGGCGTTCTCCCTCTCGACCATGGCCGATACCACAGCCGGGAGTGAGAGCGTCATCCCTCCGATCTCAGCGGCCAATTGCTGCCGTTCCACACCCCAAGCCGGACACACCAGTAGGGTATGCGAGGCTGTGTCCTCCGAACCACCGCAATGGTGGCACTCCGCCGTCTCCTCCCGACCGATCCGGCACAGGTACCGCCCGAAGCAGCCGTGCCCAGACAGCACCTGTGTCAGTCGGTAGGTAAGTACCCCGTGCCGCCTCTCAACCCATTGCCAGAATATCGGAAAGGACCTGAAGTGATCCTGTGACCGCGCGCTCTCCGCCCTCTATATCGAAAACGGATCACCGTATATAAAAAAATTTTTAAACAAAATTTGTAGAGAATTTTGAATTCTACAATATTGATAATAAATACAAATAGCAAACCCATAGGAAATAATATATTTACAAAAAAAGCGCAAAAAACCGAGGATTGTGACCTTTGACCTTGAAATTTAATAGTTGCGTACACCCTACCATATGTAGGTTTTGAGACAACTTTTAGGGTGTCAATATACAAGTATTTACAGACTTACAGCTGGGTTTCTCGAATTCCGAGGTGAACTTACTATAATGACTGGACTAAACACCGCGGTCGCACAGCGCTACGAGCGTACGATTGTACATATTTATTTCTTATTAATATAATTATTGTTCGTATTCAAATAATCAATTCTTTGATTTAAGTCATTATTACAATCTGCCAGTGATATAATATGGCACTTACATGGAACAAAGTTCGAAATTAACAATATCATGCAGTTTGTATTGCCTGGATTAATTGGTATCTTATCTTGATAGAGAATGTGCTTACATAGAAACCATACAGTAATGACTCAATCTATCTAAATAGCTATCCTACTCTTCAACTTAACAGCTTAAATAATTAATGTTATTAAATTGATTTATTTATAGACAGTATCATTTTAGTCGTGTGTGTGTGTGTGTGAATGATCTAAGCTGTTGGCCGCGGGGCCTTTACAGCTTCATCGGACAAATCATTTTAGTCGTCCTGAAGCCCAAACCCAGCTAATGTATCCAATGCCTACTGTTCACTGGTATTAAAAATCAATAAAAGTACCTTCTGATCTGTATGAATATCAAGCTAGGGTAAGACCGAAGGTATCTATTGGCTAGCTGACGAGCCGCGCCGCCCCTCTACGTCATTTTGCGCTTGGTATAAGTGTTTTTAAACGTACTTGGGTAGGTGTTTTTTAAGGATTGTGGTTGGTAACGATGTGCTATAGCAAGCGAATGAGTTTGTATATCTTGGATGCGCATTCAGTAAGGATGGGAAATACACCGCTGACATAGAGAAGAGTGAGTGCAGGGAACAGAGTGAATGGTGCGAGCGGAAAGCTACTTGGGAGCCAGCACTTAAGCCAAAAGGCACAGCTGGCCACACATAACGAAGTGCTTGTCCCAACGCTTTTATATGGCAGCAAGAGCTGGGTATGTCACAAAGAGAATGAAAGTAGGATAAATGCAGTGGAAAAGTGAGCTCTGTGGAAGATGTGCGGAGTGAAGCTGACCGACCGTATTCACAACAACGTAGTAAGAAAGCGAGTAGGTATTAAAGATAGTATCGGTGTAAAGATGAGAAAGGGTATGCTCCGTTGGTTCGGGCATATAGAAAGAATGTCAGAAGAAAGAATGACAAAACAGATATACAATGCGAAAGTGGAAGGATGTAGGTACTGGGGAAGACCTAGAGTATCTTATCCTGACCAAATAAACCGAGTCTTATCTGAAGGACAGGTCAAGAGTTTCCGTAACCGGCGAGCATGAATGAGACGAACTATGAGAGTGGAGGAAGCCAGAGAGGTATGTTAGGAAAGAACCTGTTGGAACTCTACTCTCTGCCTACCCCGCAAGCGATCTGGCGTGAAAAATGAAATGAAAAAAAATAAAATTATGAAGGTGTTACTTACTGAAGTGTTATAATTTTCATTTTTTTAGTACCATTGAACAATAGGCATTGGATACATTACCTGGGCTTTCGCGCCAGGACGAGTAAAATTACACCGTGTATTGAGGTGCTTGCAGCATTGTGATACCACTGCGGTAGTAGTAGTTACTATAATATTTTTCACATAGGAAGGGTAGTGACAGTTCTAAGTGCCAAACGAAATTAATATTAAATTCAATGGCGTTAAGGCATAAAACTATAAGTATAGAAACGGGTCATGCCTCTTACTGCCATTGAAAAAAGTATACTTTTCTTTCACACTTACATCTGTCACAGTACTCACCTTACATGAAAAATACTATAAAAGCGCTGCGGTAAATTTTCAGAAATTGTGGCATTTCCATTTTGGAGCGTCTATATGCTTTGGAAGGCACGCTGCAATGGATTCGGAAGCAATTGGCCTTCATGTGATAGTCATTAAATGCAAGCCCTATGGGCAGCTTGATAGGTTGTCATAAACCATTAAAAAGTTGCTAAAAACATGGATGACCCTAAGCTCCTAACTGCAAGAGCAATCACATTACATGTAGGACAAATATGTATGCCATTCTTAATATCTACATGCTCTCTCTGTGTAGTTTCCTACTTGTTGAAATCCCCCCGAACCCTGCCGCCACCGCCGGCCGCGACATGTTCTCTCCGATCCCCCCGATGCTTTGTCATCCATTCTTTCCGCTCAGAATACGGGCGACGACGACGTAGTCGTAGATCCCCTCCCATAGCCGGTGGTTGACCGGTGCACTTAGTAGTGCACCCCGTCCCCCCACAGCGACTGTCCCAACCGAGGGCGCCTCGAGTCTGTCGCCCCTTGCCTTTCTGGCTCGAGCGTAGTGGTTGCACGTTCGCCCTTAAGTCCGGTAAAGCTGTAAAGGCCTCGCGGCCAACAGCGTACATCACTCACACACACCTACACTTGGCCTAAGCAACTGTGCACTGTGTCTAATTAGGCTATGCTAATAGGCCCTGAGGTCATAGTGATTAGTGTTGTCTACGTCAGTCTGTCATACTGGTTCTGGGGTGGCGTGTAACATATTTTTCCTGCGCCACCCCATGCAGTGACACTCTGAATTGTATAGGAACATCTAATAATGTATATTTTTAAATAAATATATAATGTTACCGTAAAGCCAATCCGATGGGAGCAGGACATTGGGCTTTTGCAGTAGCCGATGTTAAGCCGTACTCCGCTAGTGTCTTGTCATCATCCATCAGATTACTGTCTTTGTTGAACAACATCTGGCTTGGTGGGGGCACCTTCAAGATTCCTGTAAATGGAGAATTAGGATTATTGCAATATTCTTTTTTAAACCTATTTCAAATCCTGTGTAATGGGTGCATACAAATATGTAATTCCCATACACAAACACCGAGACCAAAACAAATGTTCATGGCTCTCACAAAGGTTTATCCTGTGTGGAAATTACACCCACAGTTACTCATCCACTGGGCCCAGAGGCTTACTAAGCCAAAGCCATCTGTCAAATAGGAGGTATTTCTTGTTAAGTGTAAATTTATCTGATAGAAACTCACTTAAACTTGGCATGCATGCTAGCGATTAGGTATTGCCGTATAAATTATATCAAGAAGAGGTGTACTGTGTACTCGTGAACGGGTGCTGCTGTAGGGACTAGTTTGTCCTCTGTCTGATTGAACGTGTACCATAGTGCTCTTGAATTTTGTCTCATTTGGCATCACACTGGAGCTATAACCAGTTGTTTTGTATGCACTCTTTACATATTTTATAGTAGCCCTTTCTCTTACTATTATTATTATGCTTTTTATTATATACCTCTACAACATCTCTATTTTGTAAATGAGAGGACTATGTAGACACTGACCAATACCATAAATCTAAGTACACTTATGAATAATCTATACTGAAGCGTGTATGAGACGAACTGTGAGAGTAGAGGAAGCCAGAGAGGTATGTAAGGAAAGAGCCTGTTGGAACTCTGTACTCTCTGCCTGCCCCGTAAGGGATCTGGCGTGATGATATAGTAGTAGTATACTGAAGCACATCCATTTAGCTCGTTCTGCATTGTTCTCCCATACTCCATGAATGCAATGTATACAAAAAGAATTGTAAAACTCTCATTTTTAAAAAGCTCGCTCGTCCATTACAGAGACTTTTGACCTGCCCTTTAGATAAGACAATATTTGATCATGATAAGATAGACCAGGTCTTCCCCGGTACCTACATCCTTCCACTTTAGCATTGTATATATGTTTTATAATTCTTTCCTGTGACATTCTTTTTATATATTTCCAAACATTCATCATCATAAAACTTATTGCTGCAAATATTAATAAAAATAAAAGTATACACCATCACACCTATATTCCCCAAGCGGGGGAGGTAGAAGAGTATTGTGTACACCCACTTTTCGCCGACGATGTTAGGTCCCATGTAATAGGAAGTGTGCCTATTGTCATATACCAGGCACAATTCCAAACTCCGCACTGAAATTGGGACTTCGCAATAGAAAAACTGCATTTGTCCGACTGTTGAAACCAGGACCTCGTAATCGCAAAGCATATTATTCGCCACTAGATCAATGCAGCAAATATTAGTCCAAGAACAATCTAGGATATCTTATAACATTTTAAAATGGAGCTATAAACTAATTGGCTAATATCACTTTGAACTATAACTCATTTGTTTTGGTTCACTTAGTAGTGAACATGGTAAATGTGATTCATAGTATATAAACTAGTTACTACATTCTGAACGAAAAGAAACTGTTGGAAGTCTGTACTCTCTGCCTACTCCACAAGGGATCTAGTATAATGATATAAATCATTATAGAAACATTAATACTCCAAATTTATGTATATTTTTTTATCTAGAGGTGTATAACCTCAGCAACTGCATTGTTATAAGTACATAACTCTTAGGTAACAGATTTATTTATGTTTGTTGTTTAATATAAACATTCTCTAACACAAGAGAATGAAACAAAGGCAAGATTTTATGGTTTAAAGTTCAAAACTATGCTATTATTAAGAGAATTTTCTGTTCCAATCACCAAGTTAGTAAATAAATCTTCATACAGACTAAATCCCTCAATCCATCCATTATCTCAGGTTTAACTGATTACAAATTATATTATTGTTCAAAGTCTACACCACACATTTAACAAACCATTTAATTACACAAAAAAAAAAATATTTTATATCTTAACATTCAACAAGCCTATGTTTTTGTCACATTCTAAACAATGTGTTCTTTGGCACTGTTTTTTTTAAATCTATGACTCATGTAATTTTTATATAGATATTAGCAATGTTTTATTGTCAATCGATTCCAAGTCAATAATATAAGCAGTAGACAATAAAGACAGCGCAGGCTTAACAACAAAACCTACGCTGCGCGCCCGACATTGTATCCTGACTAAAAATAGATTTTTCTCATATCGCGAATGCCGCACTCACCTTCGATCATTTTCTTCAATTCTAGTACAGTCGTCGTGTCCTTCGCATCGGTGAAGATGGTTAATTTTTTTCGCCTAATCATTAAAAAGACATCCTGAAAACAAATTTCTTTTTTGAGGTTACACCTTTCAAGGAAAAATCGCACGTCAATAAAAGACTAATTACACAATTTAAACACAAAATTTGTGGTGGAATGCGAACGTAATATAACTTACCATGTTGAGTTTTTATTTACCAAATTATCTATTTATTTTCTGGTAAAACTCTTCAAGGCGTACCTATGAAATGAAATTTTAACGAAATGACAACTAGGGTTGTGACAAGAAAAACTTAATCGATTATTTCATTCAATTAAAAATATAACACAAATGAATATTCTGCAAGAGTAAAATTAATGACCTGTTTACCTGTCCGAAAATTTGGGTATAAAATTAACAATTTATCAACCAATCAAATTGGTCTGTGGGACAATCACTGGGTTCAATTCTGAATAGTTTTTCAAAGAATTGTAATGTACCTATCATCGTATAAAAAAGAACATCTTTATAAATCAGTTATAAGAAAAAATCAAAATCGGATATAAAACGACTGAAAAAAATGAAAATAGTAATCTAATTTATAAATTATTGCAGGCATTTTATAACGAGCTAAACGTAATATGAGATTTAAAGATCGTCAAGAAGCAATAATAAAACGTTTTAGCGTCTGGACATGGCGGGACAAGGTGCATTCGGAATGTTGAACTTTTAGCTTAGAACTTTTTTGGTAATTATTCAGTCATTTTAATAAGTGAAAATAATGTATAGATCACTGTATTTTCAAAATTTTACACTAAATTATGATGTACTTATTGCTTAGACAAAACAATTCTATAGTAAGATTAATATTAAAATATTAGAGAGCTGTCAGATTGTGTTTTGTATATTATGATTTCTGAACGCATTAGCATTTTTTGCGTATCTTTGCGAATATGAAAGATTTTAGTGTTCTGTTTAAAATAATTATTCCTATACTGCAATGAAACCTAAATTGCTAACAGATGTAAACAATTCCCTGTTTTGGAAAGTGAAGATTAGAAAATTCATAATACAATAGTGAATGCAGTATAACCTCAAACTTTAGTTTTGCCAATATGAATTCACAAGTTTGCGTAAATTGCCGAAATGAGAAGCCTGTGAATTTGACTGACAATAGACTGGTAACGGAAAGCTGTGGACACGTGAAGTGTATTGACTGTTTGCTGCACGAAAAGACTGGCTGCCTTGCTTGCCTTAGAGAAAAGTCTAAAGAGGAATTAAAAGATGATCAGGAGGATGCTGGAACCGGTGACAGTGATCCAGAGCCGGTGCCGGCCGAAGAGAAGACATACGAAGACACTAACAAGGATACTGAGTGTGTCGACTTGAGCAAAGATTATGAAGATTTGAATAAAAGGAAAAAACCTGAAACATCACATATTAAGATTGAAACAGGTATTCCCTTCCAAAAATTACGCCTTACTTTCGTTTCTATGCTAGTATTGAAATACATGTGTCAATTACAATATTTTTTGTTTGTAAACAATCCTTCTGTTCCCATAATCAGAACAAAGGCATATGTATATTTTATTGGTAATAGCTCTTAAAATGCACTTTATGTAGTGGAGATAAAGGAAAATATCATTTGACAATTTCTGCAAAAGTTCTGTCCAAACATTTTTATTTTTTTCAGATGCAAATGGCAGATGTTATGTATGCACGGTATGTAAAAAGAAGTTCCATGCTCGGAGTCAAGTGGCATACCATGCCTATTGCAATGGCCAGAGGAAACCTTATCAATGCCCTGAATGTAATAAGGTAACATTTGTATTTTTAACCGACTTCAAAAAGGAGGAGGTTTTTTTCCATTGGGTTCAGTATAGCTCCGCGGTGGTCCCATTTTAATTTCATTGGCATTGGACCTTGGACTTAGAAGATACACCACGGAACTCCTTAACGACAAACAATAGGCATGTGTAAATTGAGATATTATGGGTATTACGTCAATCCTATAGGTACCCTACTATAGAACCAAGCAGTATATTAGCCAACTTCAAAAGAGGAGGTTCATAATTCGTCCTTTTTTTTATAACTCCTTTGCTTATGAACCGATTTTGATGATTCTTTTTGCATTTGGTTGAGTATAGTTTTGAGGTGGTCCTATTTTATTGTTATTGGTATTGAACCTTGGACTTTGAAGATACAAGAGGGAACTCCTTAACGGCGAACAGCACGAATGTATAGATTCCGTTATTATAGTCATTATATTAATCCTGTAGGTACCTTACTTTACAACTTAGCAAAATAATATAATATCGGTATATAAATATTACTAAATAATTCACTCGTCACTTAAAATTGTAAAATAAAAATCTTTTAACAAAAAAGGTAAACCGACTTCAAAAAGCAAAAAATAAATATTTGAAGTCGGTGCCAAGTAACCGACTGCACCAACCAGCACCGACTTCAAATATTTATTTTTTGCTTTTTGAAGTCAGTTTTCCTTTTTTGTTAAAAGATTTTTTAAAATATACAGCCTCTTCATATTTTCTTTTTGGTTTCTATTTTGTTTTTTTTTGATGTTGCCAATATTATTTCCTGCATTATTGATATTCAGCCAGTGGTTATTAACCTTTTTAGTATGTGGGACCATTTAAAAAGGTTGGTCTTGCTATAGACTACTAAGTATCTCATATCTGCTTCATCACCCTGATGTGTTGTCTCAGTCCTATAGTATAAACACTAAATACTTTTTGTAGTTTTTATTATTTTTACCATCTTGTTACCTGTTGTTTTTTCATTTTGTTTGGTTTGCTAATTTTAATACATTGTAATCTAATAAATAATGCTATTTATGAGAATGTGTATGTCAAGGAACAATTTCCTCAAAATGTTGTGGACCCCTTTAAGTGCTGCTACAGTCTACCAGTGGTACCACATAATATTGGTTTTGAACGTTTGGCAAAACTAACTATTGTCAAAGCTAAACTCAAGCTTTCAACATAATTCATGTGTAAACTATCTTTATCAAAACACCAGATCTCTTACAGGCTTTCTCGCCTATATTAAAAAGGCGACATCTCGACACTTCGCGAACGCATCTACCTATCCGAATCCGTTAATCGTAGCCGCCGCCGACTACGTTCCCCCCGACCCCTGCCGTCCCCGCCACCGCCGGCCGCGACATGTTCTCACCGATCCCCCCGATGCTTTGTCATCCCTTCTTTCCTCTCCGAATACGGGTGACGACGACGACGAAGTCATAGATCCCCTCCCCTAGCCCGCGGTTGACCGGTGCACTTAGTAGTGCACCCCCTCACCCCGCAGCGACTGTCCCAACCGAAGCTGCCTCTTCAAGGCGCCCTCGAGTATGTCGCCTCTTGCCCTTCTAGCTCAAGCGTAGTGGTTGCACGCGCGCCCTTAAGTCCGGTGAAGCTGTAAAGGCCTCGCGGCCAACAGTGTACATCATTCACACACACAATACAGGCTTTCATGTATTTTTTTATGTTAACCTATTTTGTCCCACTGTTGGGCAAATATTTCCACATAATCCTACACATGGATTTGTGATTGGCCATCTCTGGCCAATCATTTTGAAAAGCATTCCTAGGCCTGCCCCAACATCTTTGTCTATCTGCGTTGAATAACTACTCTAGGGCATCTTTCACCATGCACTTGACTAACATGCCCGTGGGACAGGGCACTCAAGCTTTGTAGATATAATGCTCACATCAGCAATCCCTGTTTTACAGTGTATTGTGGTGTTAAGAATTCTATCTGCTAACTTTATACCTAATATGCTATGCTCCATAGGTCTTTAGCAAACTTTTAGTTAGTAGTTATGTTGTCCTGCCACCTTACATTTTTGTTCTAAGCTATTATGTGTTGCAGAGCTTTGCGACACACTCACACTACAAGTATCACATGCGCGTGCACCGCGACGAGCGCACGTATGCCTGTGATGTATGCGGCGATAGCTTCTTCCAGATGTCCAAGTTGCAGAGGCACAAGCTTAAGCACACTAGTGAGTATCACTTTATGCCAGTAGTATAACATTATGCCACTTGTGAGTATCACTTTATGCCAGTGGTATAATGCTATGCCATTATTGAGTATCACTTTGTGACTACTGAGTATCACTTTATGCCAGTAGTATAATGTTATGCCACTATTAAGTATCACTTTGTTAGTATCATCTTATTCCATTAGTTAGTCAATTTTTGGTCCCCAAGTGCCTCTTTAATGTTTTATTGTTTTTATTCATTTTTATTTAAAACAGTACTGTAAAAGATAAGAAATACTCAGAAGTACCACTTTAAGTAGGCTAAGGACAAGCCTAAACTGGCTCATTAAAAAATGTGAACTTTGTTGTATTAGCTACAATTCAAACACCAAACCTGGTAATAAATACACAATGTACCAATGGGTACATTTTCTCTATATGCACTATTTTGTCACTAACCCTGTAATTTTTGTGTAACAAATAAAAGGGGTTAAATAAATAGATTTATAGTTTACACAGGTTTTTAATTTCAGAGGAGAAGAAGTATGTATGTTCTGAGTGCAATAAGGCGTTTAATAACGTGACGTCACTGCGTAAACACGGGCTGACTCACACCGAGGAAAGGCCTTACGCCTGCGCTACCTGCGGTCGACGATTTCGGGATAGCTCGAACTATCGAAAGCATGTCGCTAAGCATGGTAAGTTTAATTATAATATAATAATAAGGGAAGACATTAGTATACATAGTTTTGTTCTTGTTCATGATTATCTTAGAATTATGGTGAGTGCATTTATAAACATAAAATTGACATACACAAACACCCAAACCAAAACGATTATTTGTGGGTCATGCAAATATCGGTTCCATGTGGTCATCGAACCGGCGACCGCTCGCTCCGGTGAGTGGAGCAGCGTCGTGACTTTACCCTTTGTCAAGATATAAAATACATATCGTAACCTTGAGTTAACTCAAACCATTTAAGGCTTTTGATACATTTATTGACCAACTTTTATTTTGGTTCTTTTAAAATGCCTTAGATGTAGTAAGTAGTAGAAACAGATGTAGTAAAAAGTAATTACTTTGGTATATAGCAGATATTTAATTACTTACTCGCTCTATGGCGAGCTCGTAAAGATGTTGCGGGTATTAAGATTATTGCACGGAACCCTGAGGAGCACATTAATAAACCATTAAGGTGTTCCTCAGGGAGAAATTTCGCGCCCATAATTTCTAGTATTATTCACATTTGTCCGTAGAGAAGAAGTGCGTGTGCGGCAGCGGTGGTGGGGCGTGGTGCCGTGGGGGCGCCGGGGGGCAAGGTGGGGGCACGAATGGCTGCGCAGGCAGGGGTGGAGGTGGGGGCGGGGGCACAGTGCCGGGCTGCGGTGGATGCGGACGCGTGGCTCCGCGGCGAGCACATCAGTGCCCGCGCTGTCCACAGGCATTCCATTCTAACAAGGATATGCGCCGACACGCAGCTGTGCATACGGGTACGTACTCAATGTAGTATTCATTTATATAGACTTCATTTTAATTGTCTCCGAAAGAAACTATGAAATATCTTATTGTAAGAAAACGATATCTCAATTTTTAGATTTAGTTATTGCTAATATATCTCAAAATAAAAGCCATATACAATGCAAGCACATTTGAGTTGTCCATGTAAAGAGCTAGAATATACCTAGAAAAAAATCATCCCTCAAGTCAAGTTAGTAATGTATTTCAAAGTGCTTAAACTTTAGTAAAACCGCAATAGTACTTCTTAGAAAGCTAAAATATCATCTAAATTTTTCATATTTCTCTATCAGATTCAAAACCATTCCGTTGTAAAGTGTGCAACCGCCGATTCCGTAGAAAAGACAATCTCGAACGTCACATACGCAACACGCACCCCGACTACGTCCCGGCCAGCGCTGTTGAGTGCGACGAGGCCGCGCTCAAACAAATAACAACCAATGGCACTCTCGTCAAACCCGAAGACTACCATAAAGACGAGAAAACAAAACTCGAAATACTTAACCCTCTTCCGCCATTACCCCAAGAGGTTATACAAAAACATATGCACGAAAACGGTAACCGCAAGGAACCGTCTCCTGAAAAAACCATAGACAAATCTTATATTCTCGTCGCGAATAACGCTAGGCAAAGCGTGATCGTTGGTAACAAACCGTTAAGTGTTGAAGCCAAGAGTCCAGCTCAGGAGTGCGAGTACGTCCATAAGATAAGAAAGGCATCTATAATACCTTTGCCTCCTATTGATGTTCGAAAAATGTTGGAACTGGAGAAGCATACAAATTTGAATAATCTGCATTTGAGTGCGCCTCCGAAAGATAAGAAGAAAGTTTATGAGAAGATTTTGTATGGGGATGGTGATAGGAAGGACAGTGAGGAAGGGAGCGTTGATTCCGGTCCCGGTATTCATTGGAGGAGAAAGATTAAGCAGTCTGTATCTATAGGTAAGTTTAGATTGTTTTACGAAACTTGGGGAAACTAAAGTTAAAAAGAACGCATGCACAAAGTGGGGTGAGAAAGTCTCCATTTTGAGATTTTAGGCTACCCCATATTGAAGCATATTAAGCCACCCATTAGAGTTCCTTGCCTTGATGACTATCACATGACGTGATAATTAGGACCAATTCGCGTGCCTTCCGAAACACGGGGACTCTAAAACGGAAATAATAATAATTTAGTTTATTTTCAGATAATAAAATCCGTAGATTTGTTAGTTACAATCTTCTTACAGGCTATGTTAGTACTTATATCTAGATTTTATTTATTTGGTACTGGATATGTATGAATTATGCATACCTATCCAGTTCCGAATAAATGGGCCATCCAGCCGATTAGCCAGTACGCTTAGGAGAGTACTGCCCTAACTAAACGTTAATCTATCATAGATTGACCGCGCCTTATACCTTGGTGATAGCCACAGACACCGCGGCCGTATGTAAGATAGAGTAATTATGTCATAGAGTATAATAGGTTATTATAAAGTGGTCTTTCTATGTGGTGTATTTGTAAATCGAAATTATTTGTGTTTAATTTCAGACTTGCAGTAACGTAAAGGCTGAGAGGCACCAAGGGTATGTCGATGTTAAAATTAAATACAAAATTAATATTAAATGGTTAGAGGATGCTTATTAGATTCTGCCCAGAAATGTGGCATGTATTGCACTGCACTATCATGTCATTGAGTTCTTACGTTTTACATACTAGAGAAGATACCTCAACTAATTTATAGCACAAATTATACTGCGACAAGGATATTTTGGCCTGTGGATGACATTGACTGGGCGTTGGGGTGTGTGGGTGGTCGATATCAGCACTTTGAAGGGGCTCCGGGTACACCGTCTGGAACGCACCGGGGCCCCTCTTGTGCCGCGCTCCGAAGAGCCCGCCATCGGGGGAAGACTTGATGACACGCTCCCCCTGCACCGACGCGGTGCTCACGGCGACGTGGGCCACACCACGCCGTCGTCCTCCCCGGGGTCGCTCGTGAAGGACGCTCAGGGCCCCCGCCCCTTGCGTCCGCGACCCCGAAGGCCTCCCTGCTGATGTTGTTGCATGGGATTTATTATAAGCCTATACTGTCCCACTGCAAGGCAGGCGAAAACCTCCCCTCCCTTCTTCTACCTAGCCCGGTCCTGTGCAAGCTGATGCCAATCCTTATTATAGTAGTCCAGCTCGTCCTTTTTCGGGGCCTGCCACGCTGTCGTTTACCCCTTGGGGGTAACCACTGTGTGGTTGTTTTAGCCCAAAACGCATCCGACGTGCGGTAGATATGTCCGGCCCAGCTCCATTTCATCAGGTGGGTTACTAATTAAAATAAGAATTTGAGTAAATTTCATAGCAAACTGCAATTCTGTGACTGTCTGACTACCAAGTAATATTTCACTTGATGACAATGTCAGTTCCCATTTAGGCCGCTGGCCAAAAGATCCAAGAATGACTGTAGAGTGTCTACACTAGCTCACTGTGACAAATGCTTGCCGTAAAGTGACACGTTCGAGTGCTAAGTTTAATTTCAAAAATATGCCTTCATGTGCTTTGAGACACTGTTTAAATAACTCGAGAAATGTAAGATTTTATTATCTACTACCTGTACTTGCAACTTCGTTCGCGTTATTTTAAGGCGTATTTTTCACACCCTTAAGTTGTTTTTTTTTTAGACAAAAGTTAGCATATGTACTTCCCCTGGTTAACATCTATTTCCCTGCCGAATTTGATCAAAATCAACGCTTTGAGCGTGAAAAGGTAACACAGATTTTTTTAATTTTTTTTTCGAATTTATAATATAGGATGAACAGACATCCTCGCCCACTCCGCGGTCATTAGATTCCGCGCCATTTTTAACAAAATATCTTCTCTAATATGTGTATATTGCAACTCAGTGTATCATGTCGACTTTACAGCTAATTAATTAATTGATCTATGTACATTTTTACTACAGATGATTTTACAGGCGGATAAAAATCGTATGTTACTAATCGGGTCTACATTTTTTGGATAATAAATACTATATAAATGTAGCAATATCGATATAAAATGTACACGTTTTTGAGTGTTTTATATACAAAAATGTATGAGATTTTTCAAGTACTTAGATTAGAAGCCACTTAGGCAGCGGTTCCGTTAAACAAATATTTAAATTTTCGTATTTATTAGCTTTTTTTTTAAACCAGTCGAAATGGACCAACACACCAATTGGTCATCCATTGGTATCTACAGAATGTTCAACCATACGACCTAGGGATGATCGATATTCATCGATGTTCGATAAACATCGATGTTATGTGAGAAAATATCGATGTTTTTACATCAATGTTAAGGTCCCTTAAATATAGACACATCGATGTTAAGGTCCCTAAAACATCGAGACATCGATGGTACAAGAATAATATTGGAACATCTATATTTCCTTACTCAACTAGCTCACTTAATATTAGTTTGGTATACTCTAGGATGCCTAGCCACAAAATCTATACGAACTTAGTTTACTCAGTTTACACTAGATTTCGCTGACTAAATTTTGACATTAATAATTCACTCAATCCACATCTAGATATAATCAATGTTATCTGTGGAGGTTTACACACACACAAACAACATCGATGTTTTCCTTTTGATATTTATCGTACATCCATATTTTTGAAGCGATGTTAACATCGATGTTTTTCTAATATCGATCATCCCTAATACGACCGCGCGAGCGCTTTTTTCGCCAAATTAATATACTGTTGATTAACGTTTGTTACGTTAATCAACAGTATATTAACTCGGGCTGTGGTCCGAATCACGCTAATGTCAATATTACCGCTTAAATATCGCGTTCCAATGTCTCATTCGGACATCAGCTTTATTTAGTATGAAGCTTTCCAAAATATGTGCGCGGTAAATAAACTATTTGTTTAATAGAACCTCAGCTTATTGGTTAATTGTAACAAAAATGATTTTGCAGAGTGAAAGTAGAATTTAACCACAAAATTTTATAAAATGTAAATTACGTTTTTGTAGAAAAAATAAACGTAGTGCAGCGTTGTTAGTTATATATTTGCCGGATTCATTTTCTAAATCATGCGTTCTTTGAAACGTACGAATAATTCGGCCATAATGGATTTTTATTGTGTACGAATTAAATTTCTATCGACGTTAAGGATTCGTTGTCCGAACTATTGCTATACACGTATCCAAAGACCTTAATGGCGGGTTTCAATATCAGACTCAATGAAAGATTGGCTTACTGTCAGTAGTATTTTGACTTGACTTGAGTTAAATATTGAAACTGGCCGTTAGTGAAGGAAAGCTTTTTTTTTTTATTGTAAAAACGTAGCCCCACACTAGGATTTATTCCTGTGTCGTGGGTGCGTTTACAAACATACACAAAGCTAACGAATGAGTATATTTAATTGAACGAAGTTAATCCCATATTCTGTCCCCTATACACTTTCTACACAAGCAAAGCCGCTTAGGCGGTCATTTGTTTTCGTAAGGCGTCGTTCGCTCTGTTAATATAATATGTATCTGTTTGCGCCGAATGGGCCCTACTCTGTTTCCTTATAATAGCAACGCCGAAAGTTGCTATCATGCAACATCTAACCAGTCAATAATTTTACTAACATTAGGCTGTAAGTGCGTCCAAGACGCGTTAGATTTAAGATATTAATATTAGCTGTGACTTTCATTTTATATATCAATGTATTTTATGCGTATTCGAAGTTTTGAAATGTTATTCAGAAATTTATTTTTAATGGATTGGATGGGTATAAGGACGGACCAAAATGTATATTTGATCTCACTTCTGGTTTTATAATGACGAAAAAAACGTAATATTTTTAATGTATTCGAATCGAAATTACAAAAAATAAGAAATGAAATGACAGGGGTTTTAGACTGAACGTTATATGTGGGAAGGGGTATTTTAACTTTTGCAATTTTTGCAAAATATCCTATTCCCTATACTATCGTAGTGATTAAACGCAAACAATATGTGGTAAGAATGGAAAAGACTGCTGTAATAAAGCTTGCAGATTGTTTTTGTAACTCTCGGAACATAAAATGCTCATATCGTAGCTTGGTCTGCCAAAAGATTCTATGTGATAAAAGCGTTATTAGACTTTGGATTTTTGTGAAGAAAAAAATATATAAATAAATAAAATAATATTAGTTATTACGATGTCGACTGAAGATCATGATCTCTGACGTAAGTTGATCTCACGTTATTTTAAGTTGAAGTTTAACATTATTGCACGGTACCATACTGCGTAAACTCGTTCATGCTATTCACAGAGCCTATATCCAAGTTCTTCTACAGTACTACTTTCTACAGTTGGTAACGCTAATAAAAAATGGGAATTATACAACCAAAAGTCTATAAAGCACTATCGATCGCGGAAAGAGATTAGATACAAAATGCTTGTAAGTTGGCTAAGCCCTCGGTAAAGGTTTCGCCATATAGCCGACGCAGCGCGACGGTGGTGCGGCTTGGGGAGTTTTAATGTACTGAACTGTACGGGAGACGACACACAACGCAGCCACGCTCGGGGCGACGGTGGCGCGGCTTGGGGAGTTTTAGTGTACTAAAATGTACGGGAGACGACACACAGCGCAGCCCCGCCCGGCTCGACGGCAAAAGTCACAACCGAACTAGCCGAGCGCTTCCGTCGCGCTCAGACGGCTATTTCACTAATGCTAAATCAAGCGTAGGTTGTGCGCACTGTATGACTGCCCGGCGCTACCTTCGTTGTTTTTTAGCAGGAAGCCAAGGACTGATTGATTATTTTTTACTTAGTCGGTCAATGTTGTCCAGTTTGGAAGAGCAATATTGAGAGAGAATATATTTTACCACCACGGTTGAATTCTATTCGGTATTTTTGATCTTACAAAATGTAGTTAGGGTTACAAGCAGTTCCAGACGGACTTTTCATGACAATTTTTCAATAGAAAAAATACGGTAGTACTGACCGAGGATACGAAATCCACCACTTTCGCACCATAAGCTACAAGACCATACTATGAAATGATGAATGCATGAACGAGCGAGCTATTGCACGTACCATAATATAGAACCTAAAGCGTTGCGAGTACATTTTATTATTATTTTTACATCATATAATCATTCATCACTGAATTTTATTCAGAAAATTTCATTATTATGTATTCATCAACGGTTTGTGTATTTTTACTAATATTTTACGATTGTTTGTCGCTGTACGCAAATTTTGGTACGAATAAACAGACTTTGAAACTATTTCCTGGTTTATTTATATTGTTACGTATGTGGTTAGTCTGTTGTGCGTCTGCTACCTGTATCGATTGCCAGTCGAAACAATATTTTTGGGTTGCGGCCAAATATTTCTTTAAACGGATAAGTGAGTGATGCAGGGCCGAACTAGTTCACCTTTAATTTGCCTCCTATCCTTCATTTTCATGTTCTTAAAGTTATGGCTTCACACTATGTTAAGTGTATTTTGCCAGTGTCCAGTGAGTAGCATAATCGTGTTTGTTTAAATTAATTCATTTCCCCGATGAACTTGATGACAACGATGATAATGAAATTGATGAATGTACCCCACCCTGGATAGTAAAGCGGTGGATACTTTACATACCAACTGCGACGGTCGTTTTGAGGGAAATCGAAAAGGCACGTTTTATCACCTTGTTACAATTACCTTTACTCATGCACATATAAGAATACATAATGGTTAATATTCCACCAACATTACACATTATAATTCGAAATAACACAAGTTTTTGGAAATTAAAACAAATTGAGAACATCACTCTTCGATTTCCCGCCGAAACTCGCCTCCTATCCTATCCTAAACTGAGTTTAAATTTTTCTTTTGGTTCGGTGTAACCCTACACTAAGAAGTATTCTTGTGTCGTGGGTGCGTCTACACATGAAATTACCTTTCATCAACACTAGCCGAAACAAACATTGGGTGGGGTTTTCCGTGCGGAGATCGAACCCGCGAAGAACATTTGAGTGAGCGGAATGGTCTACGCTCTAAATACTAAATCAAAGGACATTGTCGAAAATTGCCCTGGAACCAATAAAAATAGGCCCATGCCATCAGTATTTATCTATTTTATTAAAATAATGGCAAATATCCGTATCTAACCGACAATCTGCAATCTAAAACGAATATTTCAAAGTATTGTAAGTACTTATATCGAAGTCGCCGACATCTTTACTGAATGTCAACACACAATATAACCTCATACGTATTAATGGCTACTAAATTATAACCTCAAAATCGAATACTTTTTGTGCAGTATTGCAATTCCCCCGCTTATCCGTTGAATAATAAATGCCTTAGTGAATTTATGGGTTATTTGAAATCATACAAGTAATTTTTCATTGCTGTTGGTTCTGGTGCAAACCATGTATGGGCGGACAACAATGCCCTTTAGCCTCTTGCGCGATTATGAAGAAGACTCATGAAATCGGCAAGACGTGAGTATGTAAACAGTTTCAACATTATTGGGCTACCCAGTTTCATTGTCCCTACTCATTGCCACACAAGTTGTAACTCTGTACTGTCTGCCTATCCCAGCAGACATTACAGAAAACGGAGATATTGGAATATAAGTTCCGTAAAACAAACTAGCGACTTAAACATATCACTAGTGTCCGACCGAAAGTCGATTTTTGGCCGAAGTCGAAGCCGATTAATAAGCCATCGCTAAAAATAATTCGTAATTCGTAAAAATAATAAAAACGCCAAAAAAAATTCGTTCATGATAGGCAAAATATTTAAAAAGTTATGTATGTTGTTTTAACTTAACGAGATGATTAAGCCCCTGCACACACGGCGTCGTATCGTAAGCGAATCGTAATACGCGGGTAGGACGAGAGCAATACGAGCGCGTACATTTTCAAACAAGTCCGCACACGAACACACACACGGTGTTGCAGCGAATCGTATGAGATGTTTATTGTCATTAGGATAGTCGTAGCGTACTGGCGTAAAAAAATAAATCTTACGACTTTTAATATTAATATGACTGAAAAAGTGATTAAATTCGTGAAAGTGGTTGAAGCGCTCCCTTGTCTATATAATCATTCATTAAGTTAATATTCAAGGAATGATGTAACGGACAAAGCTTGGGCAGCATATATACAATAAAAAATCCTATTCGTCTGAAGAGAAAGTAAGATCATCAATAAATTCACCCAAAACATCTGGTACCGTTGACGCTCTGATTTCAACTAAGATCTTACAAAACGATACTACTCCGATCCTTTTGTAGAACACTGCAGGTCTCGTACGCGTTGCTTTGTAACGATACACTTACGATACGACTACGCTTACGATCCGTGTGCGAAGGGGCTAAAATTACCTACAACTGGCTGGAAATAATAACACTGAAATAATATTATTTATAATATTTATTTACTTAAAAACATTCGTAAGTCGTAAAACGTACGTCATAGATCGTTTAAATTTAGTGCTTGCTGGGACCATTCGGCATTGGCCAAAACCTCGGCAATTTTAGCCGAAGCCGAAGGATTGGCTGAAGAGGATATGTTTGGCTAAAGGTGGTCGGAGCGAAAGCTTCGGTCGGACACTACATATCACGCACATTTTTAAGTCGGTAACAATGAACGAGTTAACCTTGGGCAGGGCTGTATGCGTTCTTGCTACCCGCTACGGATTTGGCGTGAGGAATGTACAAAATTACTCATACCAAAGCATTATCCAGATCTTTCTCTATCGATATTGGAGATATCGACTTTAGAGAGCAATAGAATTTCCTACCAAGATTTTTTTTAAAAACCCCAGCCCAACTCGAAATTATTCCTGTGTCGTGGGTTCGTTTACAAAAACCAAATACACATACACAGACACGCAGACCGTAACAAATATTTGTGGATCTCACAAGGATTTGTCCCGTGCGGGAAACAAACCCGCGACTACTGAATCTAGTAGGCGAAGCGACTCAAGCTCTTAACCACTCGACCAAACCGTCCGCAAAACCAAGTTTAAAGGAAGGTGGCGATCGTGTCTAAATCCGACTCTGCAACACATAATTCACAAAGGGAGTTATGTAAGTTTGGCATAGTCTATCACTGGTTCATTGTCATGACCACATCTCGTGCGAATCGCTCTAATATGGACGATATTGTCAGCACTATCACCGAGTTATACAATGAAAACAACTGGAAGGAGATAATAGGGAGGTACCACGACCATCCTGGGAGGTCCAAGGTTCTGTGGGTGTTACCTAGTGAGGAGAACTTGGATTTTGTGAGCAAATGTATCCTCGAGTTGGATTGTGAAAGGATCCTGAGTGTGGGCTGCGGCAGCGGGCTTTTGGAGTGGATAGTTACTGCAGCTACTGGTAACTTAATCTGCCTACATTTTGTTTTTTTTTTATCATTGCAATCGGTTACGAAATCATGCCTTTTTTGTCAAGTTGTTTGTATTCAATTGTTTTAATTCTCCGATGCAAAGGATATTAATGATAATCATGAGTTTGATGAACCCTAATCCCAGACAGTGAATGGTCGATACTTTACAGACAAATTACAAATGGCGTCTTGAGGAAATTACAGCGACACTTTATTAAGTTTTATTTTTTCCCCATTACCTTCTTATACACGAATACACAATGGTTAATACATCAACATACCACATTATTACTTGAAACAATATATGTTTAGGAATTTAAACAGAAATAATGTTTCCTTTTTGCCGCCAAATACCTCTAACCTAATTTTTACGTATATTTGAAATTACGTTCATATTTCAAATTGAAAGTCCTGTATTTTGGTTCTTTAATTAGGGGTCGTCCTTTAATCACGTGAGGCGCGAAAGCAGGGGAGGGGTTCGGAAAAAATCACAAAATATCCCAAAGTAGGTTATAGTGAGATGAGATATAACGTGTTTTTCGTTTAATTTTTTCGTTGAACGCGCGATTTCTGAACCGAAAAGCTGCTTTTTGTACCAAAAAATATACGTGATTTTGGGTAGTGGGGGGTGGTAGTCTTAAAACCTCACCACGTATCACCAGGGGGAGGGAGGGGTTAAAAAGTTGCTAAAACATCACGTGATTAATGGACGACCCCTTAATTGCTTTTTCTTGGTTTATCCTCCGTGGCACAACTGCTTGGCACAACCAGTAGTGCGATAGATTTTTCTATGCCGAAATACTACCACTTTTAATAGGTGATTAATTCTATGAGTTATAATTACCCGTGGACTAGCTCTTTACTGCTGGCACTATTTACTGTGTTGATAAAAACACAAAATGTGCAAAATGGCAAATATGACTTTAGGAAAGTAATCTGTACTATCCAAACCATCACGCCAATTTTCTTTCAAGATAGGCAGAGAGTACAGAGTTCCAAAAAATTAACAAGAATTCTTCTATTAATGACATTATGTACAATTATTATTTACATAAAAAAGAGTATATATGTGCAGTTAACATTTACAATCGGGAAAAAATAAAAATCATATAAAAAAGTAACTAAACTTGTTAAATACGTGTATATGACTATGATATCCTGGTGCTTTTAAAAGGGATTTCGATCAAATTTAATTTTTTCCAAGTAGGTAGGTATATCGTTCATGAGCTAAAATCTTCAAGTCTGTTATGATGTCTTGGTACTATGACCAAGATTTTTAACGGCATAGAAATATATAAATTCACATTTGTGGATGGAATTGCCACAAAAAATATGTTTGATTTTTCTGAATTCCTACATGTATGGATCCAAAAGACTGAAAGCGGATAGGTACATGGATCCACCCCACCTGTGAATCCTAATTTTGGATCGTTCTAAATGGAAAGTGATTGTTGGGGTTCGTTGGCGTTCTTGTGAATTATTCATCTCTTTAACCGACTTCAAAAAGGAGGAGGTTCTATGTTCGGTTGTATGTATGCTTTTTTTTTTTTATGTATGTTCAGCGATATTTCCGTCAATTGTGGACGAATTTTGATATTTTTTTTTGCATTGGGTTCAGTATATATCCAAGGTGATCCCATATTAATTTTATTGACATTGGACCTTGGACTTAGAAGATACACCAGGGAACTCCTTAACGACAAACAATAGGCATGTGTAAATTGAGATATTATGGGTATTACGTCCATCCTATAGGTACCCTACTATAGAATAATTAACTGGTCACTTAAAATTGTAAAATAAAAATCTTTTATAAAAAAAGGTAAACCGACTTCAAAAAGCAAAAAAATAAAAATATTTGAAGTCGGTGCCAAGTAACCGACTGCACCAACTTCAAATATTTTTATTTTTTTGCTTTTTGAAGTCGGTTTACCTTTTTTTAAAAAAGATTTTTATTTTAATTTCAAACGGTAACATTGAAAATATCTGGTAATGCCAAGGGAAATTTAATTTCTGTGACACCACTGGCCTCATAGTAGTACCACGAGACAAACTGGTTTACCAATCGCGTGTGTGTGAGTGATGTACGCTGTTGGCCGCGAGGCCTTTACAGCTTCACCGGACTTAAGGGCGAGCGTGCAACCACTACGCTCGAGCCAGAAGGTCAAGAGGCGACATACTCGAGGGCGCCTTAAAGAGGCGGCTTCGGTTGGGACAGTCTACAGGCATCTACGACTTCGTCGAGCGGAAAGAAGGGATGACAAAGCATGATGGCATCGGTGAGAACATGTCGCGGCCGGCGGTGGCAGGGGGGCAGGGGTCGGCGGGAAACCAATCGCTTGACTGGTAGTATCGAAAGGATTTTTTTCTATAGCACGACTGGTTGTGCCAAGCAGTTGTGTCACGAATAAACCGTTTTTTCTTCTAAAACTTATCGCTATCGTTATCTGGTTCGGTAGTCCAGTGGCTAGACTGGTGAGCTTGGCGTGAGCGATAGAATGTATGGGTGCGATTTCCACCTAAAGTGATAATTTTTAGTAAGTTTTCGTTATATTTCAGGTATTCCGGTGACAGGTATTGAAGTTGACGGCGCGTGGTGGCGCTGCAAGTACGCCCCGCCCACTTTTATACCTCTCCTCTTAACTCCTCTTGTACTAGAAAAGGACACCATCAACATTCTCCAGAATTGCAACAAAACTGCATTGTTGTTCTGCTATTTCAATAACAGACCAGCTTTTGAGGAATACTTAAATTATTTTAGTGGAAATGTATTAATAATAATAGGTCCTGATAAAATTGGAGTCCACACCGATCCCAAGCCGTTTAATGACGTCACGGAAGCCTGGGTGCTTTATAAGTCACAAGAGGTCAGGAGTAGCGGGGACTTTATAGCTGTATATTATAAAAATAAATTGTAGGATACATTTTAATTTTTATTAAATATTTGCAACTTATTTAAAAAATAACAGTCTTTTTTAATAGAAATTTCATTACTTTATGCTGCGTATATGAACAGGATGGCGAATCATCCGTCTGCGGCTTTATCTCCAGATCACCTATGTTCCATTTCATCTTAACGCACTTTAAGTTCGCATATGCATGAAAGAGTCAGAATATCGTCGTCGACACAGACATTGGAATCAAAAAGCACCAGAATTCTTCCATATTCCAGATTGATTTACATGTTATGTACACAAAGAATGTATGTAAATTTACAATCATATATTCTATCTATTTATATCAACACGCCAGATCCCTTGCGGGGTTGGCAGAGAGTACAGATTTCCAACAGGTTCTTTTCTTACATACCCCTCTGGCTTCCTCCACTCTCATAGTTCGTCACATATACGCTTGGCGGTTACGGAGACTCTTGTCCTTCAGATAAGATTCGGTCAATTTGGTCACGGTAAGATAGTCTAGGTCTTCCTCGGTACCTACACCATTCCACTTTTGCATTATACATCTGTTTTGTCAGTCTTTCTTCTGACATTATTTCTATATGCCCGAACTAACGGAGCATACCCTTTCTCATCTTTACATCGATACTATCTTTCATGCCTACTCGCTTTTTTACTACACTGTTGGAATACGGTCGGTCAGCTTCACTCCGCACATCTTCCGCAGAGTTCGCATTTATTTATTTCTTCTTGCACTATTGGTGCAAAGGCGGACTTAATGCCTCAGGCATTATCTACCAGTCTACCTTAGGGTGATGCAGAAACGAGTGAAGTAGGTGCAGAACCATAGAACCAAAAAAAAATGTAGAGGAAAATATGTAACATATATATAATTAGTAGAATAAATATTATATCGAACTGACATATAACGATATAATATAGATACAGATAAATGCATATATAATGTATACATATATTAATATAAATAATAAGTACACATATACATAAACTAAATTAATATTGAGATGATTCCGCCAAAGTTTTGTGCAGATAATCCTGTACTTTACTTTTGAAAAATAAGCGATTTGTGGCCATCCTGATATCCAAAGGTAGTGAGTGCCATAGTAAGATGGATTGGACAAAGAAAGAAGAGTGAATAAAATTAGAATGGTGAGAAGGGCATTGAAGAAGGCGATTATTAGAAGAACGAAGAAGTTTATCATGATTAGAGCATAGATATTGAAAATGGGAGGAAAGATAATCAGGTGAAGCAGGAGAATAAAGAATGGAGAATAGCATTGTCAGTGCTCGTAGAGCTCTGCGCTTGCGAATAGGCAACCACCTTAAATGAGATCGATACTCAGACACATGGTCAAATTTACGTAAATTAAATATGAATCGAATGCAGTTGTTAAGAAGACTGTCGAGTTTGTTGAGATGATCTGCAATCAGGTCATAGTAGCACACATCACCATAGTCGAATATAGGTAGGATTAGGGACTGCACGAGCATTGTTTTAGTGTTGGAGGGAAGCAAGTTTTTAGCAATTCCACCGCATTTATCCGCTTTCATTCTCCTTCTTTCATACCTAGCTCTCGCTGCCATATAACAGCGTTGGGACAAGCACACCGTTATGTATGGCCAGCTGCGCCGTTTGGCTTAAGTACCGGCTCTCAAGTGGCTTTCCCATAGCACCATTCACTCTGTCCCTACGCTCAATCACAATCATAAATTGATTTACATTATTATAAGTTGACGAAGGCGGTCGTAGTATTGTGGTATCATGGTGTTTGAGGCTGTCACCAAAGTTAGACAGCGTTCGGCTCGGACAGTCTTGAGATGTGTGTCATTTTATTTTACGAGCGTCTCGCACCCACCTTAAGCTGTTGGTCTCGTTTACTATTTCATGTGGTAGACATCAAGGCAAGTTGGAAATTTTATGTATTGCGGTACGGTAAGTATTGCTGTCGTCCAATGACCGCCCTAATTGTTCCATTTTATCTTTGCCTTTTCTAGAATGTATTTACATTCAGAAAAACTTCAAACCTTTACTAAAATTATCAAATTAACCGGCCAGTACGGTTGAAATTCAAATGACTATTTTCAAGACTGTGAAGTATATAATTTATTTTGTATACATCATCATCAGCTCGTATCAGTCCACTGCTGGACAAAGGCCTCTCCCAAGGCATGCCATTGAGCCCGATCTTCGGTTCTTCTCCTCCAACCGCTGCCAGCCACCCTCCGTATATCGTCGCTCCATCTAGCTGCAGGGCGTCCCACACTACGTTTGCCAAGGCGCGGTCTCCACTCGAGAACACGTCTACCCCAGCGGTTATCGGTCCTTCGGCAAATATGGCCAGCCCACTGCCACTTCAGCGTGCTGATCCTGTGAGCTATGTCGATGACCTTGGTTCTCTGTCGGATCACCTCATTCCGGATTCGATCTTTCAGAGAAACTCCGAGCATAGCTCTCTCCATAGCCCGCTGAGCAACTTTCATTTGGTGGACTAGTCTCACCGTAAGTGTCCATGTCTCGGTTCCGTATGTCATGACAGGTAGGACGCACTGATCAAAGACTTTCGTCTTCAAACTTTGAGGTATTGGCGACGAGAAGACTTGACGAAGTTTTGTATACAACATGGTTCAATAAAACAAATTGAAATATAAATAACGAGTAACATAAATCCATTAGCATTGCTAAATATCAATTCTTCATCAATTCAATATTCTTCACATTAATCTTATTCGTGGTTGGCCTCACGGAGGTGTTCATCATTGGATCCTTTTTACCCTGAATGCAGTTCGGAAAGTCACTCCCCGGTACCTCACTACTGCCTTCCAACACCTCCTTCTGACTCATTATAGGTACTTCTGTGACTAACCTATTCACTACCTCAGTAACTACCTCATTACCGATACTGCTCGAAGGTATATCGTTCTCTAGGAAATGAAAATCGTTGTGATGTATGGGATACAGAGATTCTAGAGGAAAGTACATATCCAACCGTGGCAGTAACTTATTATCGTCAGAATTATCATCTATTTCTATGACGTCGTTCTGCTGGTCCGAAATCTCTTGCAGTACCACACCAGTTAAGTCCATGTGCCCCGAGTACTGTTCACCTATTATGTTGTCTATCAAATATTGATCTAGTATCGGAGGGTTTGTTGTTGTGTTGTTCAACGGAATGTTGTAGAAAGAATCCGATTTTAATTCGTTTTTGATCACGCTCATATTTTTATGAATATCTTCTAGGGGCGGAGACGCTTTGTATTCTCGGGTTATACTAGAATTGTTCAGTAAGTTTGCATTACACATTGTTTCTAAACTTGGTGATTGTGTATTCTGTTTGATTGTCGCTTCTATTTTGATGTAACTAGGGTCGTTTGTTTGGATTTTTTGCGGTGGCGGGTGCATCGTCA